>VZRS01002803.1:823742-958898 GCA_013398055.1 Ifrita kowaldi
TTTTTTTTTTTCCCCTGCCCCAAAAAAGATACGAAACAAACCGACAGTTGTGTGAATTTCCTGTGTGGGGCTTTTCACCGTGGGGACCCACGTCAGAGCAGCAAGGGAGAGCTGTGCCCTCAGCCGCCTCACCCTGAGGGGACGCACGGGCGGCAGGGACACGGCGCCTCACAGCCTCCTGTGGCAGCAGCGGGAACGCCGCTGGCCGCAGACCCGCGGTGCCCCGGCAGCCCTCACGCTCCTCCCGCGGCTCCCCGGGCGGGACGCGGCGCGGTGCCGCCTCAGCGCCTCCCGCCGCCGGGAAAGGGCGGGACTGCCGCCCTCAGGGGCAGGGCCGGGCCGGGCACCGCCTCACGGTGCTCAAAAGCTTCATTCCACCTTGAGAACACATCCGTGCTTCACATTAGTATTAAATCATTACAGCTGGAAGGTTTTTGACGGAAAAAATACGAATTTTTGACGTAAAGATTCATACAGATTCCTGGTTAGGTTACCAAAATGTGTGAGCTTTGGCTGACTTTGGAACAGAAACGACAGACAAAATTTTCATCACATTTTAGTTAATTTCAAAGCAAGCCAAGTATCTTACAATACATATGCACATACATTTTGTACATCATCCAGTTACAAAAATTAATGCTTTCTGAATACTGCTAATACAATTAAGTGAAGATACACCACCAAAAATTTCTGCTTGAAAAGATTCAGTACCCTTTCCCACATAAAACCACGCTACTCTGATATCTCAGCAAAATACAGGGCCAAACCCTGTTAAATTGAAAAACACCACAGCTTTGTATGTCAGTACAAATATTGTTTTATGAAGTGAAACACTGCTCCCCATACTCTTCGACTTTGAAACTATTTGTTACCCATTCATATATAGGCACTTTTGCTTTTTTTATTTACAATGCTTATAAAATATTTTACCTTGATCATTTTCATTTGATTACAGCCCTCTTTGTAATCAAGCCAGGAAATAACACCATTTCTTTGCGTATTCTTTGGACTATAATAACACCAGATATAAAATATGTTTCAAATAAACCATTAGATGTTGCTACTGCATAATTTTTTTGTAGCATACCTTTCTTTCAAATCCCAATTATACACTACAAATGGGGAGATTAATTGTCACTGTGCTTTAAAGAATGTCAACATCTATAAATGTATACTAAATTTAAATGACAAGTTACATAATTCTCAATTTTCCCCGGAGGGCTAAAAAAAGCAGCAATGACAGAAATTTGCAAAATGCTTTGGAATGCAAGATCAAGGACTTCTTAAGCTGATCCCAAACAACTTTTCCTTCCAACATTTTATCTAGTTGGCAACATCCACTGCAATAAATGCAGTTACATTTGTTTAGGTAACCCTTTTTATAAAAAAGGATAACATGGCCGTGAACTAAGAGTTGTAAAGTAAGCTCTGTTGAAAACTGCCTATGTACAGGTGTCCTGCAATTATGTGGTGTTGTAATTTTGCATTGCCACAGCTCCAGCAGCTTTTATATCATGAAGAGTACTGCAGAGATTCTAATGCAGGTGCATGATTTTTTTTCTTCATATCAATGTAGTCAAACAGCAAACCAGAAAAGACACTTATGAAAGAGACATTTAAAATGCTTAATCATAGCTTGAGGTAGACTGATCTCCAAAATAAAGCTCTTCTACACTTTGATTCGTTCATGACCAACTTCTTTTTGGATCCTTCTCCTTGGAAAAATCTTTCGTTTAAGTGCAATTAGCTGAGGAGAGAAAAAAAATACAATATGTAGTCCTCTACTGGCCTAAAAGTCCACAACTGGCTAGGTTTTCATCCTAGAAACTATCAAGTCTGTACCACCCATGGTAAATACTCAATACTGTACTTTTTTTTTCTCATTATGCAGGAAAGGCATTTTTTTACTCCAATTCATCTATTGGATGTGCACATTTCCACTAGACACGTCAATAATCAGAATACAAGCAGAAAGTGAAAAATACACCATGCTTTCATTCTGATTATTTTAAAGGTTATTTGTGTATTTAAATTAACACCGAGCTACATTCTATTTTTAAAAGACCAGCACAAAGCTGGCATCATAAAATGGTATTTATATTCCTAACTGTACCACTGAGCTGGGTATCCCCCTCCAAAACCAAGTTGCTAATGGAGTTTTCTAGTATATACAAAAGGCTGGAAATCAAGGGAAAGAGTCATGCAAAAGTTACAGGTGGGAAAAAAAATAATAATCAAAAGCCAACCTTTCAAGAATTACACTCTCTTCATCAGACCACGGAAAGTGTTACTTAAGGCCCCAACCTGCAAAGAATTACCCATATGATTTGTTCCATTGACTCCCTCTGAGTTTAGCAGGACTAATCATGTTCAAGAAAGCCATTTTAAGCTTGCAGAAGCAGGTTTTTTCCCCTTGAGTCGGATTCAAAACCTTTTGAATTCAGTAGGAGTCTTTGCAATTACTTAGAGAAGAGATTTTGATAAGGCCTTTAAGTAACTTAAGATTCCTTTCTGGACTAAGTTTCCTTCCTCTTAACTTACTATACGCTTCTACCAATATGGATGTTAACACACAAAGAATTTCAGAAACCATTACTGAATTTGAGCATCCAAATTCAGCACACTGGTGATGGACCTTACTGTCACAAGGCATCTGAGAAGGTGCCACTCTCCTTCTCCCCATATGACTCTCTTTTCAAGGAATCTCAACATGGTGACTTAAAAATTAAAGCAACCTAATCATGAGTCATGTAACATCTTTACTACTTTTATGAAGGAAACATCCTAGCTACTCTTCAAAACCTATTTAAAAAATACATCCAATGTTACCCTGAAGATTCCACAATCTCTTAAGTGTTATACAGATTTGACAAGAAGACATTAACTTTACCTGTTCAGCAAAAAATGAGATGACTGTAAATACAATAAGTGTTACTAGAACGCAGTGGGTCCAGAATTTGAGCTTGTCTCTATATGCCCTCCTGGACAAAGAAAGAAGGAAACAGAAAAACAGCTTCATATATCATAAATGCAAATATTTACACTTTAAAGAGTTTCCACCAAACATACAAAGAAAGATTTTTCCAGTTCTTAAAGGGTGACTAAAAAGGGGACATAGGCTCTCTCTTCACAAAGAGCCACATAGAGAGGACAAGGGGCAACAGCTACAAGTTGGACTGGGAGAGATTTCATCTTGATAGAAGGAAATTTTTTTACAGTCGAAACAATCATTTACTGGAGCAGTCTCCCCAGAGACATGGTAGAGTTTGCATCACTGGAAGTTTCAAAGATATGACTGCTAAGGGTGCTAGATCATAGAATCGTTTAGGTTAGAAAAGACCTTGAAGATTGAGTCCAACTGTTAAGCTAACACTGCCAAGTCCACACCTAAACTATGTCCCCAAGTGCAACATCTACTTGTGGCAACTATGGTTTTGCAGTCACAAGTAGGGAAGGAGAGTGTCACACTGAGTATGTCCTTTTTGATCAAACTGCAATTCCCTTATGTGCTACAGTCCTGTAGCCAGGACACTTGATAGCTGGCAGGAGACAATCTCATCTAGGCACCCTTTTCCATGAAATGTTGGACCAAACGATCTTTTTTAGGTCCCTGCCAACATGGGCTGTCCTGTGATTTTGAAAATACTTTGATTTCCACCAGCACTTTGGCACGCCTTAACCCACCCTGGCAGAATCATCTTTGGCTACAAACAAGTCAAAATAAAGTGTGTTTTTGAAGCTACAAAAAGTCTTGATGGAGGGTCTCAAAAAGAGAGCCAACTCTATGTCTACTCCTCCAGCACAAATTTCTAAAGCTAACTGCTGAAGTGGGTTTGCCCCATGCTCCCTCTGCCACTAATACAGCAGGGCTTGTAGCACTACAATCACACCTACAATCCTGCTGATTCCTTCTACAGTTCCTCTAATATTTGCTATTTTCTTACTAACAGCTATTTCTCATGGTCTGCTGAGGTTTACTTATATTAGTCTTGTGTAATTTTTGTTACTGTATTTGTCAATGTTTTGCTTGTCTTCTCAAGTCAACCACTCCAATTTCTTAAGCTGTTATTTATAAAATGGCAAGAGATAAACACAAAAAATCCACATATTATGCAAAAATGAGACACACAAATTTGAGAAAATTTATCCTTTTTTGATTATTATCCAGATGGTTACTGCTATATGACAGATTTTAAAAAATCACTTAGTAAGAAATGTAACAATGCTTTGGGGTTTTTTTTTTTACATTTAAAGATAGCCAGAATTCCTGATTTATTTTAAGAAATCCCAAATAAAGGAACAAACCAACAACTTTTGTTTGTAGTAGGTTAGGACCAATTGATAAAATGTTAATGACTATTTAAGCACTAGAAAACCTCAATCCTGCAGACCTCAAATTTTAGTCCATTCAAATCTTACCACACTATTTTCACTGTTAACTCTTTCATGACAATACTGGGGGACAACCAGCTTGTTACCAATATCTTAGGTAATTATATATTGCTGCAGTACAATAACTTGAAAAGAACGTGTGGAACATACCATTCTTGGAGTTCATGCATGTGAAGGAAACGATTCCGATATTCTCTTGGCAGTTCAAATTGGGAAGGTATGGGAAACATCGACTCATAAAAATCCCTAAGCACCGCTTTCACTGTTTGTGCATCCTTATGGTTGTGATCAATATTGTCATTTAGGCAAACAAATTTTCTAGAAAACAAGATGACATTGTTAGAATATTTCCTTGATAATATGGCAAAGGTATTGCCAAACCAATAGCACAAACATAATCCTTCAGAACAAAATTGAAACCATATCCTTTTAAAACCACACACATATATTTTTTATTGTTGCATTATTTTAAATTAATTTTATTTTAATTCTAAGAGCACTAGGGTTGAGAGCAAGTCAAAACCTCAGAGGAATCCAGTGACAGGCCATATCTCTAGTTATATAATGCTGCCATCTAATGGGCACTAGAGTGTGCACCATTCCAGAGCCCATTGAACAGAGCACTACAATCTGGGTAGAGATTCTTACAGTTTTGAATTACCATGAGTAAAGTGTCTTAAATAACAAAGTGAGCTCTCCTGTAGGAGGGAAACATACTAAATTATTAATAATTTAGTGTCAATGCTGCATTCTTTAGAGAAAATCAACATAAAACTATAGAAGTTTGTATAAGAGAGGGCAAAGCTTGGTCCCTAGGCTTTGGATTACTGAGAACATTATATAAATTGGACAAGACACACCTCAAATCACAGACCCAAAGCTGAACTTGCATAATCAACCAAAGTACAAACAACAACAACAATTTGGATAGAATTTACATGGAAATCACTGTGACCAAATAAGCATGCTCACAGTAATGCCTCCTGCAGAGCGCTATTCCTCCCACAAGAAACATGCAACTAAGTTACTGCAAATAATTAACACTAAAGCAGCAGCTAGTGTGCTAGACTGCTATGTACCCTTGGCCACCCTGACCTGGTGCTTGACAACAAAAATTCCCCTTCCCACATTTGGGCAAGGTTATGTGCTTTATTTATATTGTGAGATACAAGACCCCTACATTTTCCCCAGAGGCAGAAACTGTATCTGGTGACATATGCCTTGTCACTGCTAACCTTTGTAAATAAGCAGTTCTGGTCAGCTGTATTCTCTATAGTATGGTGTGCTCTTTCAAAGAGCAAAGTTCAGACTTCCTGCAGGAATCTGGAAATAAGCAGAACTCTGGAGCTTGTATATCAGCCCACACAGGGAATTACCACTGAATGGCAACGTACTGCATCTGGCCTAATTGGTAACCTTGCTCAAGACAATTATGTGCAGGGGATAAGCAGTCATTCAAATTGCTACATCTGAGAAGAAAAATATGCCTCTCCAAAAATGAGCAGGCTGTATCTCCTGTATCAAGTAATACTATGCAAAGCAGCTGGTTATGGCAATCATGGCTACACTATAAGCATTTTGAGAGTTCACTCTGGACTATCCCTGACCTTGTCCCTTGGACTGGCAGCTCATTAGCCCTGAGAATGCAGCTGTACTCCTAGAGTGTAGGTTTAGTTTCATCAAAAAAGAGATGCAGCTTACAGACTGAGAGGTTGTTACACACAGCAAACCAAAACAAAGTACAGGATTGATGAGGATATTAGCACATTTGTAATGGAAAGACTGTTTCAATCCATCCAAAAGAAACTAAACAAGACATTCCTTTGGATATTCCAGAATTAATGCCTAGATGATTAATGCTCATTTTACCTTAAGGGTGCAAACCAAACATTTTTGGGAGATCAGTAACTGAATGACACTTTTAGTTCATTCCAAGACAGGCACTAAAGACCTGCTTTTAGAGACTGGTTATAATCACTGGTTTGTATGCAAGGAAAACATGGCAAAGAGAAGGAAATGGCATGCCTACATAACTGTGCCAGCTCTCCTTTGTTAACAAGATATGGTTACAGTACTGCACTACACTTTGCAGGAATACAGCCCAGGTAATCAACTCAATCTCACTCCATGAACACTGAAGGTGAGAAACTTATGTTACTCAGGCCTCTTTGAACCTCACAGGACTCGAAATCACCCCTACCTTTAAAAAGAACCAACTCATAGCCAGCAGACAAAGAAACAGAGAAGGAAAAGGAAGCAGCAGGACGGGCTACAGCACTGCCTACTTTTCTTTTAAAATGGATCATTGTGGCAACTGGAATGCAGGAGTTATGTAGCCAGAAGGCACGCTTTGAAAGGAATACAAACCACCTTCAGCAGCTGTAAAACGTCTCAAGACTAGCATTTCCCTTTCTGAATAAATAACCTAGCAAAAGTAGTACACTGTTGAGAGGAAAGTGGAAATCTACTCTTTAACTACAAATACAAATTATGCTATAGCTTTACAGGCAGCTGAGATTACCCAACAGCTTTCTGTGACCAAAAGAGAAGGCTTCGCTTTCCCTGGCCCAAGGTACCTGGTTCTACTTTCCTCCTTGGTCTGCCTTTTGACACTTGTCAGACCTCTTCTTGCAGCCAGACTCATTAAACTGGCAGAAAACTCTGGTTTTCTGAAGACAGAAGCAAGATTATTTCCATGTTGTAAAAGAGCATGAAAGCACAATGAATATGCAAAACGGATTTTGTAACAAAATAATCCACACCTAACTCCTAGTATAAAATACCTGCATAAAGCAGGTCAAAAAGTTCTTCCTTTAAAATAAAACTGCCTGCAATATAAACTGTATGCCCTCTAGAATGGAAAAAATGAAAGCTTCAAAAATAACTGAAGTTTCTAAGTTTTCAAAGATTTTAGATAAATAAATATGTAACAAATTATTGAGATCGCCCCTGGCATAACAGAGAGAGGAGTCAGCTTCAGTCAAACAGAAAAAATCAGAAGTACTTTTGGTTCAAATTGGTCTCACCCTGTAACACATAGTTTAGAAATGCATGATAATGAATTATCTTTTAAATTCAAAAGAAGCTTAAAGAAGCAAAGCAGAAAATTGAAACCATCTCACAACTTCACACAAATCACACAACAGGATACCTGGGATTTTTTCGTATGTCATCCAGCTGACCAACTACGTGAGAAACATTTGTGCGAATCATTTTGAAGGCAATTTCTTCTTCTCCCATGATTTCAAACCTTATTGTTAAAATAATATTTATACATTAATAAAACAGCCTAAAGTCTGCTTCAATAAATATCAATCTTGTATTTAACATTATTCAGCAACATTTCTAATTTGACTGGCCAACCTTCACTAGAATTTGCCATTTGCTGTTTATCAATACATTTAAATTTTTCAGCTAATGCTCGTGCACAGAATCACTTTTCTGTAGATTTATTAGCAACCACCCATAAATCATAGATCCAAATTCTAAGAGAAAGCATATAAAACATGAGCATTTGACCCCAGGTTAACAGTCTTACTAGTGGTAAGTACCACACTTATATTAAGATAAGTAAGGGGACAAATGTAAGAAAGCACCCTGAAGGCTTCAAGTCTCACCTGAGAACCTCCTCCATTTATAAAGCTCATGTCACTGTCATTCCTCCATCTCATAAGAAAGGTACAAAGTGGTTAAGACTAAAATGCTTTTTCTGTTCTTTTCTTTTTTTAAGCTTCAGTAGAAGAAAGAATGCAGTAGATTTACAACTTCCAGGTACAGGACTGGCTCTTTCCTCCTTTATATGCTGCTTGAACTGCACTCACTCTCTAGCCATCCAAACATACTCTGACTTACTGTTGTACAACACAAATTAGGAAATGGCCCAGGATGACACAGGTAACACGGAAATATTTAGTCTACTAAACAAACTATGAAAAAACCCACATCACTCTGCACAATGAAACATACATAAATTAAAAACAGTACATTTCTTTAGTTCCACTGTTAAAATTGGTTGAGCTAAGATTTGTTAGCACACACATGCAATCTTGGGTTATGTGTGTATTTATCCTTCCTCTTATGGCTTTACAACACTTAAGCATCTCTTTTCACAGGACTGCCACAACTGACCTGTATTTGTTTTTGTCCTTGTAAGCCTTACGAATCCTGTTGGTCACAGGTTTGCAATTGGTCACTAGGTTTTTGGTTACTGGAGGCTGGAAGAAAACACTGTTTAGATTATAGGTTACTGAAAATTACAGTTTTTTATGAAGGTGTACTTTGTAAGAGAACTTGTATTACAGCTAGGAAGGCCTGCATATACTTTACTCTCCTGGAATCAAAAGCAATAGTTTTGTTATCCACTGTTGAGGGAAAAAACAAAACAATACTGGTACATAACATCACAATTTCCTATTCTACAAATAATACATGAAAAATACAGATTATCTTTTGGCAAAACCATTGCAACTTCATTCTCAGTAAATTATTCAAAAAGTCTAACTCACTTGACAGCTGTCTGATATTCCTCTGATAAAGGCCACCAGTAAAACTGGCCAGGCAAACTCTGCACAACAGCTGATACACATGTTGAAACAATTCAGGCAAACAAAAGCCCTGTTCTCAAGGAGTATTTCCATGGTAGTAGGTTAATTCCAAGAAATATAGCTGTTGCAGACAACAGATGTAAAACTTAACTCTGTGCTCAACACAAACACTATTTTGCTGCTATTTGCAATGACTGATAACATTAGTACATTAGGCATTACTGCTTAGATTAGTAATATTTTAGTAACTCTCCAAAAAGTTTAAAGTAATTTAACATTGTTCCCAACCACTGAGGCTTATTTTTAACCCATCTTAAAATATATTCATGGCGGCCATCCTTTAATTACTACTATTCAAAGTTTTTCAGAATTACTTGAAAGCAAAAAAAAAAGAAAAAAAAGAGGTGAAGTAAGATAAGGCTGAACTGCATGAAAGGTCCTCAGATCCTCAGGCTGTACAGGACTTTCAAATCCACACTTCCACTCCTTCAGATTATGCTGATGGAATGGCTTTATATAAAATTTTGCTGTAATTCAGAATTAGGGGAAAATATTTAATTATAATTATTGTAAATAATTATATATATTTTTATATTTCAAACTTTATAACATAACCTGGTAAGAATATAAGGTAGGATAAATATCTAGAGGGAAGAAAAAAAAAGGAAAAAAGTCAAGTGTTCATTATACTTTTATCTACACACATTTGGCAGATCTCTGTACTATGACTTGCATATGTTGGGGGATTCATAGTGTCTTCTACTACCTGAAAGTTCATGATCCATACTCATCAAAATTATTTTTGCCTTGATAATGTATTGATTTGAAACTGTAAAAAGTGAGCCGCAAAAAATCATTTTGCAAAGTACTTCCACACATTTTACTCAAATGCATGGGCTGATGCAGGAATTATATTATCATTGTAAAAGCAATTTAGGTATTAGTATCAGATGTAAAGTCCAGCAGGTTTTGATGAGGATTTAACCCCTAAAATAGAAATTTAGAACTTAAATCACTAAAGAACATTTATAATATCCCAATTATAATAATACTCTAAATCTCAGCTTTTCTCGGCTTTTAAAGAAAGTTAAGGGGTTGTAAGTTAGGAAGCAGCCTGTAAAATTTTCATTTTATAACGCTTACTTCATGTACCCACAAGTAGTACTTTTTATAAATACTTTCCTTCTAGAAATCAAACCAGCTTTTAAAGTGAAGTAAATACATACTCAGGAAAGAAAATAATCATCTTTTAAGATGAATGTTTCTTACCAGATTTGGATCATAATATGCTTCCTGAGTTGGAGGAATAACATGGATCTGAGTGATGTTGGCAGGAAGAGCTTTGGAGCAATTTATTAGCATTTGTTCTAGACCTGTCAAATCCTAACAGAAAGAAAGGGGAAAAACAACCCATTTAAATTCCTGTTTTCTCATTGACGTAGTTCTAAAAACCCAGGGTGCACAATCATATTTAGTGTAATCTACATAACAAATTTCCATGCTACTGTCCAAAAAAGAAGACTTAATATTCAGCAGACCCCATTTCAGTAGCTGCTAAGTCAGTGTAACTCCGTATACACATGAAGTAAAGCAAACACTCAGTGCAGAGTTGAATGAGACCAGATAAGTTATGACTTAATGTCATTTTCATTTAAAATTAACAACACACCTTTACTAATGTCAGGACAGTACAGAGTTCCCAAATCAACACTGGCATATGAAACTCCAAATTAAGCCAAAAAACCCAAAAAAGTGAACTGCAAGGACAGGAAGATTTTCTGATTAAGGTACAGGCCAAGAACACACTGAAGTAGGGCTGTGTTCCAACTACACCAACAATTTTGTGCCCTGTGTCACGAACAAATTGTTTCATTGGTTTGTGCCATTTCCTCTCTTGTAAAGCAAAACCAGTACACTTTGTTCTCTACCTGTATGTTTAAGACTGCAAGTCCTACAAAGACCATGTCTCTGTTTATCAGGTTCCTAGAAGAACAGAAGCATGAGTCTTTGTACATGATCATACTATTTATTAGTATGACTTCCTTGCTATCCTTTTTCTCAATTCTTTCTTTAGGCCACAAGTTCCTCAGGGCAAGAACTGTCTTTTACTATGTGCAGGAACTACAGTAAGCACAGCAGGATCCAACTCTTGACAGTGAACATTTGTTTTGACCAGCTCACACTGCTTTCTTGAACTCAGACACCCGTGAGCCATTTTTCTGATGCTGCTAGAACTCCGTTTAATCGCAGACTCCACAGAACAAACAATGATAAGTAGAAAACAATGCTATATTCTTCAGGTAATATTTAAAAATTGCCAAATATTACTGACGCTACAAGCAAGGATAAAAATTTGACTCGTTTTATTTTAACCATTTTGGACTTTAAAACTGAAGTTGTTCTAAAAGTTAAGTGGGTAAGGAAAGAGTACCTGCAAACTTAATGGGAGCTCATGGATCCTTGTGGCCAGCGTGCGAATCTCTCGGTCAGACAAGATGCCTGACTGGTCTGTATCAACCTCATCAAAAATCTGGGAAATGTTCAGTGGCTGAACTGCACTCATAAGATAGTAGAAATATGAAAAAGCAAACTGCATATCTTCAGAGTGACGCACTTTGTGAAATGATGTCTTGTCAAACTCCTCAGGAAACCTAGATAAGAATGAAAACTAAGTCAGCACTCTGATTTCTTGAAGAAAACATTCCTTACCTAAAAATAAATTCTTACCTAGAATTTTGAAAGGGCCTCAAAAGTCTCATTGTATCACAACTATCATGTTGTAATAAATTTCTTATTTCCTTTTCCAAAATATCATTTTAATGAGTAGCCATTAACACACTAGAAACAGCTACAGCAAAGCAGCAGAAAGGTAGAATTTCCCACAGATTTACATTATTCCAAACAAAAACACACTCACATATCCTGGAGCTCTTGCATAACAGTTCGGTCAATCATGTGAGGCATATGAGCGGGGACTTTACGAGATGTAAATCCAAACTTGCTGTTTAAAAGCTTATTTACATATCGAAGGGAATCAGCAAATGTATCTTTCAGCTGCCTTCCAAAATGTTTACCTTCAGTAAAATATGACATTTGTTTGAGTAATGACTCTTCTTCCTAAAGAGCAGGACAGGCATAAATCAAGGTTACATTACTGAAAAAGTCAGAAAACACTAGACACACAGGAAAAATGACATTTCAGCCAGATGCCAACTCTTTCCGTATCTGGAAATGGGAAGAGAATTTTTAAATATTTTTATTCATATTCCTTATTTCTTTCTTTAAAAAAAAAAAAAAGAAGATAAAAGGTAAACTTTTCTTTGAAGCTTTCATGCTTTGAGGAAAACTACTCTATAAAAGACTTCCTTAATATTTGTGCTCTGACACCTCCCACACACTAAGGTCCTTATTTTTCATCAGATTTATTTGTAATATTGCCCTTTTTCTGCTGATTATTCATCCATATTTGACAAACTGAAATCCTATGAAAATAAAGATTCCTCCTGCAAAATTCAGTCTCAGATGAACAGAGAGGGATAGTCTTTTAAAAACATAGTATGAGGAATAGGGCAAAGCAGCTGCTACCAACTGAAGCACAGTCTCTTCTCTTTCAGAGGTTTTTAAAACTGCCAAAATGCTTTGGCTGGAAGCAGAGGAAATTTCCTATACATTTTCTTGACACAATCTAGATAAGCAGTTTCTTTGCAGACTTTCAATGTAACTTTTAGAATTTAAGTATTTATCATTATACCTATTTTCTGCATTCTTTAAACAAAAACTGAATCCATTCTTGCATAAATGCAACCAAAACAAAATTTAAGCTTTCTGTTATAGTGCCATATATGTCTGAACAATAGCATTGTGACAACATACAACAAATAAAAAATGAATTTGACCAAGAAAAGGTAGTAGAAACGGAACAGAAATAGTTATTTGGCTTTTACCACCTAGCTAAGAAAAGCCCAGATCATAAACAAGTCAGACTTTATGTGAAAAGCAGCTTTCAGAAAAAACCTCAGCATTTGCCTCAAAAGCAAAGCATATTCCAAATGTATAGATCATATTAAAAGTATTCCAATAAATGCAGAAAGATGCAACTATTCCAGTAAGGAATGACATTAGATACTCACATCAAGAAGGTCCTGGAAATACTTCTTTTTCTCCCATGGCAAAAAGCCTTGGTAATTTCCAGCATAAGACTGTAATTTTCTTCCTACTAGCCCCTCCTTTATATTTGCATCCACCTGCTCATGCCCTTTTTCTCCTTCCACTCCCTGTGCACCTTCTCCAGTATCAAAATTCCCAGTATGTTTTGATTTCTGTGTTTCCCTTAATATGAGTGCATTCAATACTTTTTCTCGAGTTTCATTTTTTTTCCCCATGCTCTGGGAAGAAAGTGTGGCTTTAGGCTGTACTTCATAAATATGTTTATTTGTGCTCATTGTCACAACGGTCCCCTTTGTTCCCATAAGCCTGGAAGGAACTTCTTCATTTGCTTTTACTGTTTTTATTTTGCCATCATTTACATCTTTATAAGGCTTCTCCCAGCTGCTATGGTTCTTGTGATCTTCTGAATGATTATGCATGCTCTTCTTTTCCAGGCCTACAATACTCTTTACTGTGGTTAAAAACTGGAAAGGTCTCAGGAGAGCGGCCTTGGATAGGTTATATCCTTTCTGAGTTATATCACCATTTAGTAGTTTTAAGTCCAGTTTCTGTAGTGCTAGTTGGACATCTTCAGGAAGAAGAGACACATTTACTGATGGGATTATCACCTCTTCAGGTACACTCTCTTTTGTGCCATTTCGACGTCTCCTGACTCTTGGAAAGCGTTTTTCTTCTGGAATATCCTCGAATATCATTTCAGCTTCTGGTACTGAAGTTACACTTTTAAAATCAGAGTTAGGTTTTTGCATGGTAGTTGTGTTCAGTTTTGGTTCCTCTCTAGTATCAACTTCTACAGCTATTTGCATTTTAAACTCATCATCATTTTTATTTAGGAATGTAAGGTTAAAATAGATCACAGTTGTGTTCATGCCACTGTGCATGATGAGGTGGATAGTTTTCCATTTGTTAGCAACTGAAGCATGTCGGATAATTGGATTATCACTGTATGAACCCTCAATTCCTTTCTTGGCTATTTCACTGAAGCTGAAGTAGGGTAGACATTCACCTTTGGGAATAACATAGTAGGTCTGATTAAGGTGAAGCATCACCTTGTACATGTCTTCAAAGTGATCTGGAAAAAAAACCAAACAAACAAGAAACAAAACAAATTTTTGTCGATTTTCAGCATGACATTTATTTTTCACTCTTTTTTTAATAGTAATATGCCCAGCTACAGTCACTACATTAACAGGGAGACAGATTTGTGAAAGAACACTTATTCTAGTTTCCAGCTTCTGACCCACTTATCTTCAATAATGGATGACTAGAACATACTCAGATATATAAAGCTACCAGACACTCCCATGTTAATTCTAAAAGCCAGTATAATTTATCACTCTTTCAGTCTCTAACTGAAGAGTTTAAGTGCCCCGTTATCACATGTCACTTAAAATTATGTATCAGTCATAAGTAGCTTGCCCATATTACACTTTTGCCACATTTTAGGAGAGTAATGTTACAACAGCTGGATTTCACTGCTGCATCTTGATTTGAAATTTTCAAAATCAGATAAGCTGAAAGGAACTTCTCCCTCCCACAGCAGAACATAGATAATCTGTCACAGATTATCTCCCATATGAACAAAACTTCACTGCCAGCAACAGAATCACCAGTAACACATTTGTCCCAGCTGAAATGCAGGGGAGCCTCTGCTCTTCCAAACAGGACAAATTCTTCTCTTGCATATACCAGACAGCACTTCCAATCACTTCATTCTCTCCTGCTCATCTTTCATATCCACATGAACTTCAGACAAGTTCACTTGTGACTGAAAGTAGTCTTTGGCAAGAGCCCAGAGCCAGATTTGAACTCACACTGTCAGCATCAGAGAGGTTCTTTAAACTTTTAACTGCTACAGGCATCATCAATTCAACTGTCCTTAGTCAGGTAAAGATGCTTTGCATAACTGAAATGGGATTTCCTCACTTAGAACGTCAGCTTCTTGGGGCAAGGAGCTTGATGCTTGCTGCTCCATAAGGTTTCAAGTTCCCACCCATGTTTGACCACTAATAGTTTTAGTAAATAAAGCAGAAAATAATACTGATCCAGGCTTGGAAACACCTGACTTTCTCCAGCTGCCAGAAGCTCTTTCCCACAGCACAGTACAAGACACCTTAGCCCAATCTGAGAGTAACAAGGAACCAAAGAAGGTCAGGCAGTTCAAGAGAACCCCCATAGAAAGTTTAGCAGCAATGCTTTTTACATACCCTGGCCACAGTCACCAGCATCAAATCCACACGAGAGGACATTGCAGGCCTGGTCACAGAATTTGTCTGCAAGCCAGGAATTAGCACAGCCTTGGTTACAGTAGGAAACACCACTTATTCCTGCTCCAAATTGCCATGGTGGGCCATTCCCAATGCCTCCAACTGCACCTCCACCAGCA
This sequence comes from Ifrita kowaldi, assembly GCA_013398055.1. Lineage (NCBI taxonomy): Eukaryota > Metazoa > Chordata > Aves > Passeriformes > Cinclosomatidae > Ifrita > Ifrita kowaldi. Next base: position 839,232 of record VZRS01002803.1, read on the forward strand.
ACATAGCGATTACCTCCACTGTTACCTAGAAAAAAAAGAAAAAACAAGCCCACCAGAAATAAAAATTTCAAATAACCAAAGAAAGGCACATTTAAGTCACAATGTTAAAGCTAGACTGAAGACTCAACAATCATCAGTGAAATGAAAAAGGGGCAAATCCTAACTAGACCTCTGTGAGTTGTGCAAACTATAGATTTTACACTCAGTGTAGAAGTTTAGGAATCAAATAAAAAGGGTATCCAACGTGCCAACATATTTTGTCTAAACTTCAAAAAGGAAGGCAAAAAACAGATTTACTACTCCTTGTTCTTGCAGTCTTGACTTTATAGCCTCCTAGAAAGGTATCACTTCCTCAGTCCAGAAGTACCACTTCATTTTATTACACTGCAGTCCTGAAAATTTGATCTAGAAACTAACAGTGCAGCTTCACAGTCCACTATTATTTGGCTTCTGAGTCCAAATAATATATAATACTGTATAATATTATTAATACATAATCATTTAAATTTCAAAATCCCTCCTTTCAGCTAGTCAAATTTGATACCTAAAGAAAGATTATCCTATGCCCTGCTATTTTCTATGTAATTTTTCATAGAAATTTATAAGTCAACTTGCTTCTTTATTACTAAGGGAGGCAAATTCTGTAGTTCCATGAAAAAGACCAATTACATAATTATTCTTGTAAGGAAAAACAAACAGCTCACTTTTTCTAAATTCAACATTGCTGTCTTACCGATGCAATCACCTCCATCCCAATCACATGCTGAGTTATTACAGGCTTTATCACAGTAACCATCTTTAATCCATGAGCCAGGACAACCCTCGGCACAGTTTGGCACAGGCCAAGTCAAGTAAACCTGGAACGACATTACAGTCTGAGACAAGGACTGGCAAATAGAAGTCAACTGAGCTTGTTTCTTCGAACATGGAGACTTACAATAATTCCTCCCTGTGTACAGTGCCTTAAGATTCCACAGAGCTTTACAAACAGCATTTAAACCCTGTTGCCTGTGAAGCAAATGTTATCCCTTTCAAACAGAAGGAAGAACTGGAGAATTCCCAAGGCCATACAGCAAAGCAGCAACAGCCAGAAATGGAAAGTAGGACTTCCATTTACTTCTGCAAACCATATCCCAATGAAGACTAATATCTTCTCTGTTTTCCGATAGGAAGGGTGAACTTAAACTCTGAAATAGCTCTGGAGTTCACTCATTCTCCTGACTCAGAATGTTTCTTCATTACTAACCAGTCATGAGATAAGCAGCACATGTTGAACATAATCCCTGAAGCATCTGATCCTCTGTGACTTAAATAATCCAAAGAATTGGCAGGATAAAAAAAAAAAAATGTGTGTGTATTTTCAGCTGAGGAGGCATTAAAAACCCCACACATTTTCCTTTAGACCTTATTGTTTCAAGATTTTAGCAGCACATTTCCTCCAGTAACACTTGCTGATCAGGTGATCACAAACAACACTGCACCTAAACTGACTTCATCATCATAACTGGGAAGAATAACTAAAGAACAATACAAATGCTGTAACAGCATGATTTTGCAGTTATATGCCCGCATCTTTAGAGATTTAAAACAACTAAAAAGCCTCCTAACATCCCCAAGTACTGAAGCAGTTATTTTAATTGAGGCTTAAACTAATTTTGTTCAACCCTTCTGTATTTGTGTGCAAGTGTGCACATCTGCCTGTATAAAATGTTTAATTCAATGGTCTCTGGTGACTTGTGTATTCACTGCTTTAATAGAAATAACACTTATAAATATTTAATTTTTTCCTCCATGTCACTCTTGTAGATCAAGCTAATGGATGAAAACCCTGCTGGGAACCAGAGTGTTGATGCATAACTATTGCTAATGTTTCCCCAGCCTGCTTTCCTTGCTTAACCCCAGTTGTTGATAATGGCTTTGTTGAAAGACTAAATTACTTTACATTCATAACATGGAGCAATATCTACTATTTTAGCAAATAATTATATATATTATATTATTATATATAGATTGGGCAAAGATATGGGTGTCTGGAACACAGGTAATTAATGGTAAACTTAAATATTAGACCAGTTTAAATGTCATCTGAACTTGGTGTTCCCACAGAAAAGTTGATTTTTGTTTGAGTATTTCCCACAAAACAAAAAGAATTTACAAGGAAGGAAGTCTGGTAGCTGCCAAACATATCAGTCTTACCAGTGCTCCAACAGAGAGTAGGAGAATTAGAGAATAACACTGAAACTAAAATGAATCTTGACAGAGGAACCATTATAACCCCCCAAACCTAGGAGTGAATATGAAAAAGAGTAATCCTAAAAACATCAACACGGCACACATACAAATACAGAGAAGAGCCTTCCATACCCTTTGCTAACAGTTCTCCAGTTAAGAACAATGAATCTTTACAGATAAAAGTAGCATTCCTTTGATTTTTACCAAATTAGAGTAGAAAAGTTCTACTTCTGCTAAAATATCTTCTCATAATGGCTTACCTTTTGACCTTTCGAGTGACTGTAAAAATCGTCAGGCCAAACATCCTTCCCAAACATTACATCATCATTGAGATAAATAAACTTCTGAGAAAGGCCACTGATACGATGAATATGACTTTCAATAGCTGGTGAACTGAAGGTAGGCAAGTGACTCACATTCTGAAATATTTCCTAAAACAAGAAAATCCCCAACAACCGAAAACAGTTTCAGAAGGCAGAAAACAAATAATTAAAAAACCCCACAAAAACAAAACCATAAAAGGTCAGGCACACCAGATATTTGATACATATCTACTAAAAAAACCAAAACGTATCAAGAACAAGGATAGATACAGAAGAAAAATGTAAAGATATTTAAGCAAAAAAAACCCCAAACAACTTCATTATCTCATTTTTCCCACACAAACCCTGCAATTCTGCAGCTTAACTAAGAAACTGCACCTGGCTGATCACAAAGACACAAACTTTCACACACTACTCTTTCACCGAGTACTGGACCAGGCTCAGTATACACTTATAATTCTCATTAATTTCAGGCTGCACAAAATTTCCAGCAAACTGAATCTGTTACAGCATTCAAAGAGTCAGGATTGTTGCATCCCTTTCAAGTAACTTCACCAGCAGACAGCAGAAGAAGTTGAGTAAGTATCTCTTTAGCACTTCAGTTGTGCAGGGTTCCTATGGCACGTCCAGAGACCAAAATTACTTCTGAATTTGTAATAAGGTAGTAGAGAATTTTGGTTTCACTTATTCAGGAAGCTTGAAGGATTCCCTTTCACTTTTTAAATAACATTTTTAGAATGCATCGCTACTTTTTTTTGTAGCCATCTTCTTAGTTCCAGTAATTGTAATCCATCCTGTCTCAGCACAAGCTTATTAAGTTATTACTAGTTCTTAGAGACTGTTTATAGATTCAGATTACATTTTCCTCTCCCCAGGTTTTTATAAATAGACTCTATAAGGAAATTAGACATGGGTATATGTTAGCTGAAGCTTCAATATTTGGAAAAGTGAAATAAATACAGGCTTGATATATATTCAGCTATCTGTTTAGCTAAAATATAAGGACATACACAATAAAACGCTGGGTGAGGCAGGAGAGAGGTTTAGTTTCTTCCAAATAAATGCAGCCTTTTGCTGCAAGAGGATAACTGCATTTCAAATCAAACAGGGTATCTTTGCTGGCCCTTTCATAGTGGTAGTTTTGCTGAATTTTACCTGATGTGTGACTATAGTTATCCGAGGATTATCCAGGTTAAGCCAGGAAGGAATCTGTCCATTGGTGACAATAAAAATGTGCCGTACCCAAGGGGCGTGTCTCTCTATTGATCGCAACGAGTACCGCAGCTCCTCGTTGTCCTCAAAGCGGCTGGCAGAAACATCTTCATCCTGCTTAGACTACAAAAAGAAAAAAAACCCTTTCTTAGATTTTAAAGAGAACACTAAAGTTCTGACCCAGCTACAAAAGGACAGTGTGCTTTGGCATATGGGTGCATAAGCACTTCAGGACTTCGACATTAGAAAATAAAAAGTACATTGATAATAACCATTATTCTTATAAAGAATCATATTCTTCCAAATTACCAGGGTGAACAATACAATGTTCTGACGTCACTGGCTGATCACCTGGTATCATTAGGATGTCTGCTGACCATGCTGAAAAGTTCTTGAAGAATGAAGCAGAAAAAATACCCCTCCTGCATTTCAAACTAGTAACATCACCTTTCAGAAATCCAGTTTCAGGAGGCTGGGGCCTTTCAAGTACATTGCATCATAAGCTGTATATAAATGTCACCTAATATAGATATACTGGAAGAGTCATGATGTACTTGCTCTTCAATTGTCCCCTGCTCTATTATTTTAAAGAATTTAAGCAGGAGAAGATGAACAAAACTTAGTCTAATATTCACTATCAAATAGCTAAATGTTTCCATATATTTTTATTAGATAGAAAATGTTTCAGTTAGAAACTCATCAGTTAAGTAACAAAATTAGGTTATAGGACACTGAAACACAAGTTTCTTTTCACATTTATGAGAACTTAGTGAACTCTCCTAAAACCAGCAAGTAAGGCTGCCTAAAAGGAACTTTTCTAAAGCCCAAATGAAACAGAAAACTCAAGAAAATAGATGAATGTCTAATAACTACCATTTTCACTGCAGATTCTACACACTGTACATAGGTTTTCTAATATGTACAGTAACACAGCTTTCACGTTCACAAAAGAGTAACACCTGAAAACATTTTAGCAACACTAGCAGCTATTGGCTAGGTGCCCATTCACAAAATAAAGCATAATTTCAACATGGGGAAATATAAAGTTTAAGCTCAGTGTTGGTATTAATTAGGAAGAATTCCCCAAAAGTCCAGGTCACGGGATACAAAGACAGACTGCAAGCTTTTCAGGAGTGGGTACGTTAACCATGCCACTTGAGATTTACTGTAAAATTAAACTCCAGCATGAGGAAAAACCCCAGGATTTTAGAATATCTTATCTTGAAAGAGACACCTGGTTATTTAATTTCCTGTTCTTAAACCAAACATCCTTCATTGTATCAAAAGCATTTAAAGTAAACCTCCTTTCTTTACAGACATCTGTATTTCAGGAATTCAACATTTTTGAAAGTGAAGCAATTAGCACTTGCTCAGCATAAATGATGCTGCAAAGCAAAAAAATACCTAAGAAAATCATGTTTGTTAAAAGAATGCTCTATCTCCCCACACAACAAGCCTGCTTATCTGCCAGTCAGGATCAGTTAAGCCTTTCAGGACTTGATTGCACACAGCTTTATCAGAACATGTGCAGAGGGCAACGTTTTTCACTTAGTAGAGAACATGAAAATTTAAATTAAATACCACAGTGTTTGATCCTTCTTTCCTATTGATTTGAGAACTGGACAGTGTTCTTGTGATGTTTTCTTACAAGTTAATAAATATTTGATTTTTAATACTTCCAAGCTTCTGGAAAAAATCCCACGTTCCTTATCATTGACCCTTATCATTGAAGTTAATCTAACTACTTGCATTTTTTAAATGCTGTAACATTTACCTGCTGTGAGAAAATTCACCCACCTGACTGACAGAGCTGAGGTCCCACAGTAAATAAGCAGGATTAAGCGTCAATTCTTTCCCATCTATAGTCATGTTCTTCTTTGCTTGCTTGCTCAGTTCTTGGAAACCCTTGGGGTTATTCAGTTGCAAGAGAGCCACACTGGCTTCTGAATAGAGCTGCAACTATACAAGCAGAGAAAACAACTCCAGCAGCACTCTTCCTTTTCCATCTTTTTCTTGTATTATTTTTACTAGAGTTAGTAATAAGAATGACTGGGAAGCACTGTTTTTAAAGAGCTACAATTTTGTAAAAATGCAAAAAGAAGTAGTAAAATGAGAACTGAAAAACATTTCAAGATACAGAACATTATGCTTAATTTTGCAAAGTTTGCACTTTGCAAAGTGAATGTCTCTTTACACAATGATCCAGCCATGGTAAACCTGTTCATGATTTAAATGTTCCAGGAGTAAATGAATAGTAAGGCCCCATCCATTCTCTGTCACTCCAATAACAAAACTCATGTTTAATTAACACTTTATTATATGACTGAAAGAACTGGCCTTTTCTATATCTTAAACAAGGAATGATTTTGCCAGAAAATTAAGGGCATTGATGTATCGTCACTGTCAGAAGTGTGAAATGTTCAGAATGGCTTACAGTTAGTTCAACCTACAGCTCCGAAATCTGAGATACAAAAGGCTCCAGAGCTAATCCATGTGGGTCTCCAAGTCCTTAGTGCTGGTTGCCAATATGCAGCTAAGGTCATTTCTTAGTTGTGGACTGTTTGATCTGTTTGCTGTTTTTATCTCTTGCCACCAGTAAGTCTGCATATCAGATTTCATAATGCACAGGATCAGGGGCTTGCACTACACACACCCTAACAGTGAGTATAGTTTACAGATTTCAGGGCATCAAAGCATCTCCCTAGGAATATGGCATAACCCAACAAATGCTGTGTTTACCATATGAAGTACCATGAGCAGACCCAATCAAGCTAAAAGCAGGACTGCCCTTTGATTTTCCAAGTGCATGCATTCAACAGTCTAATTAAGAATAAAGGCTGTTAATCATTAATATTTATTTGATGCTATGCTTAATTTTTGTGCCCTCAGGCAACATAAGACAACCACATCTACCAAATTTTCAGAATAAACGCAATTCAGAAGCTATCAAATTTGAATAATCGTGTTCAAAAAAAGCAAAAACATCACAGTTCCCTTCATAATAACTCTAAGTGGTTTTACTTCTTTATTTTTTATTAAATCTGACCCTTTCTGCTTATTTTAAAACAACACTTGTCCCAGAGTTAGCAGCCCTTCCCTTAGCAAGACCAGCTGTTCCACTTGTGACATTTTAAAGCTGTTGATGCTTTGACTCATATGCTATTTGAGATCTTTCAATCTGACTTAGGAGGCCTGTCATTAGAAAAATCTGATAAATCTCAGACCTTCCAGGGAATCATCTGAACCTATGGGTGGAAAGGATGGCTTCAGCAGCTAAATGACTGAGGTATAGTTACGGACTGCAGGCAGCAACCTCCAAAAATATCGGTATCGAAATGCTGCAGATTGCAAAGCTGCCAGCACTGGCTATGTGCTTTATTTAGCAATACAACAGTGTCACACTGTCCCTTAGAATTTGTCTCATAAATCATATATACAACAAACCAAAATATTACCATTTTAGAGCTTTGAAAGCATATGAGAACATTTAGTTTCTCTTTCACTCACTCCCAAACTCAGCAAAATAAGTACCTGTACTACACACTCCTAACTAGATTTATTACAAACATTTCACCCCCACTAAAACAGCATATATACTGCAGGTTTTTTTAATTTGTAATATTCCAAACACATACAAGAAACAATGGAAAAACATGCACCATTTCTCAGCATCAGAGTTAATCTAATCCCTGCACTGAATAGATAATTTTTATTATATCAATGTGGGTTTTTTCCCAGTAACACCTTTTTAAGAAACCAGTCTTTTCCTAAGCAGAGCTATCAATAAAGTTAGACTTCAGTAAGACATTATCTGGTGAAATAACTAACTAGATTCTAATAAATTGCAAGCTCTGCTCCAAGCATTTTGTTGCTGGTACATTCAAAATGGATTTGTCTCAAGGCAGATTTTTTAATGTCTCACAGGTATTAACCTCCTCTCAGTAGGGATGGATGCAATCACCTATTCCCTTAAAATATTACCTTCCAGAGAACATCTTCATCTTGCCAAAACAGGCCAGCAGATCCAAAGGTATTGTCAAAACAGAACAGAAGAACAGGCAGGTAGATGCAAGAGTCAGTGTGACCAGGTGATCCTCTGCTAACACAAGTGGGCTGGGAACACACCTTGCAGGCACACACCCAGACCACCACTGCGACACATTTTTATCACGCGCTTGAAAGCGAGACAGGAAAACTGCATTATCTCCAACAGGTAACTTGAAATGCAGGTTCTCCAGCATGCAGCCAGCATATCTCACTTCTAGCTTACTAGACTAGGAGCCAGATGAGCTCAGACACCCCATGGAGAAGTAAATATCTTCATTTCCATTTTCTCAAGGTAAGAAGCCTCAAGAGCTTTTTTTTTTCCTGAGGCGGGACTTAGATTCCCAACCAATCCTTAAATTATTACACCTTATCTTCTTCATGACCAAAGCTGATTATTAAGGAAATAAGAAGCTCCTCTTTTCCCGCTCCAATGTGGATATTGGGAAAACTCATAATGCCTACATAGCAAGGGAAAGGAAGCATATGTTGCATTAAAGAGTTACAAAAAGCTTTACAAATATAAAACACATATAAAATGCCTCAAGTTCCCCTCATAAGATGACACAGTAGGAGGGTCATCTCTGAGTCAAAACTAATGCAATGCCTTCGGGCTTTTTTCTACAAAGCTTACCTACTACAACATCTGTGTGCTCACACACCAACTCCTGAAGCCACCTGTCTGCTCCAGAAACACTGATGAGCAGCAGTAAGAACCCCAGAGCCCCCACCCTCCAGTGAGGACAGCAAACACCCAACACCTCTGTGCCTGCAGTTTTGCATGTGGATTCACTTCCATTAGTAAGACAGGGTCATTAAGACAGCCCTAAGTTTCTAACATAACTTGTCTGTGTTTACGTATGTGTAAAGGAGATGGTATTTTACAAAGAGGGATATCTACAAGCTTTTAATTGTCCTTGAAGCAATCAGGATATTAAATCTTGAAGGAAAAATCAACTTTCTCCAAAAATTTTCACTACTGTATATAATTTCAGTGAAAAGCTGTTAGCATGAAGGTTTCAAAAAACCCAAAATCAAACAAATCAAATCCCCTGGCCCTGGCAATCCTTTCCTTGCCAGTCTTTACATCACAACACAGTTTTAAAGTTATAAGCATGACTTGAGGCTGAACAATAGTTTCCCTTAGAAATGTAGTTAAGGGGGGAAGGTCGGGAGGGAAGTGAAAATGAAATATACAGTTGTTCTTGACATATAGGTCCAAGGTAAGGTCTTTGGAACCCTTAAAGAAACAGCTCAGCAGCCATCAGCTGCACAACCAGTGTAACACCTCCATCTAGTGGCTTTCTAATGCTTGGTTAAAAATACACGGACAATAAAAAGCTGTCAGATACAACTTTCAACTTCATCTGTCATAACACACAATCTACAACAACGAATGTGACCAGCAGACACACTGCTGCTCAACTTTCATCTTGAAATTAACTTCCGTATCATGATATTACAGTGCAGGCCCTAAGTACAAAAATTCAGTACACTCTAACAGATAGAATTCATGTTGCAAAAAGATCCATTATATCATGAATCTTTACATTTTAATTACCTCTAGTCGAGTTCAGCTGCTTTGCTCAGATATTTAGATTTTTAGAAGAAATATCTGGTCTAGATGAACAATTTTTGGTCCTCCTTGGATTTAGAAGTTATTTCAACCAAACTAAACCAATCCAACTAAAACAGGATTATTAACATTCAACACAAATGCACCAATAACTACACTCCTCCCTTTCTCACCTTTCTTCCCTTTTAAGCACAGCATTGTTCAAAGTTTTTATTATTATTTCTTTACTTGCTGTGTTGAACTAAAACAGCCATGTAAAGCACACAGAAACTTATTAAGCATCAGGAGGCATCTATGAATAGACACAAGTCTAGTTCAAGCTCAGGTGCAACTTTCTTCCTCCCCATAAGGCATCTCACACCACTTAAGAGATTCCAGAAATGATAGCAAGAGAGGAATTGCTGAAAATGTCAGTGGAGACTGTAAATAATCAACCTTTTTTCTACCTAACTGTAGCATTAACCTACCACCTCCCTTTGGTAAGAAGAGAACCACACTTGGCTCTGTTTACCATTACTGCCTACCTACAATATCCACTGGAAGAACTGACTGAGCTCAGAACCTACCAAAGGCTTCTATAGAAACAACCTCATCCACACTTGAGATGTAAAAATGTTTATGCATGAAAATAAAACATTTCTTACATTCACATACTTAAGTTTCTTTATAACATACATGACTTGCTGCTATCAAAAGTAGAGGACTGGTTGGGAAAGAATTCACTGCTATGACCACACAGGGTATAATAATCCCAATTTAATTGCTCTAAAACATCCACCAGGAAGAAAAGAAACACAGACAGGAAAGATGACTGGAAAGAAAAATTAAGAATGTTGTGGATGCCCGAGAAAAAATTGTGTTTATGCAGAGATATGCCAAACCAAATTGCAGAAGATGAGTTCTTAGGAACAGATGAGTTGATCACAATGGTAATGTTTACACAAAGGTAAGAACACACCAAGGAAAAGGGAATTAGCACAAATAGATAACACACGACCAATTACAAATTAAGAAACACAACCAAGACAGGGTAAGGGAAAATCATGCAGAAAGGACAGGCACGGGATGTTACTTCCATAAAAACAGACAAGGAGATGGGAAACATAACTAAGACACCCCCGAGATGCAGCCTTTATGTTCATCTGGACAGCAATGAACCATATGAACATCCACTGTTATTTAACTGATGTGACTCTAGAGATGCGAAGGCAAAAGAAAAAATCTATTTAAGCTTAAATAAATGTTTAAAAGCTCTCTCTATTAATCTGTTTTAGAGCATGTAGAAAGACAGGTACATATGGGTTTACTTTGCAAAGCTTCTGCCATTAGCAAGACTCCCAGTCAGCTAACACAAGTTGAGACAAGAAAGCAGAATTTCAGCTCGCATTATGTTGGAGTGTGACCAGCCTATGAAAGGAATTACACAAGATAATTCCTGCAACAGAGTACATGAGTTGTTAGCTTAGCCTGCCAAAAAATAAAAAACAAAAGGGAACAGGACGTCATGTTCATTTGAGCACCAAGAACAAGTCACAAAGTGAATTAGCAGATGCTACAGGTGGACGTCAGAATAATGAAGACAAATTACCTATGGACTGCCATCCCATTTTGGCTGCTAACTCCTCCTCCTCCACAAACTCCTTTGCCTCAGTCCTTTTCACACCATGAATCACATCCCTCTCCAGTACAAAAGACAATGCCTTTAACAAACCTTTTAAACCTGCACCTATCCATTAAACCTGGCTGTAACTCTAACAGGTGTCCAAATAGCAGGGGAGAACAGAAGGCACTAAATGGCAGTCACACAAGTTGTTTCCTGTTGCCTTGCAGGTGGGTCAGCTGAAGTGCAGCTTGCTCAAGACCCCAAGAGAGTACGTGGCAAAGAGAAACGCAGCATTCAGTGATGTTACTATTAACAGAGGTAAGAGGGAAGAAAAAAGCTAAGAAACTACATAAACAAAATTCTGTCACATTAAACAAGCCAGTGATCTAGAATCCTACAGCCAGAAAACAGTCTCCAGCAAACAGCTGAGAGAAACTGATACAGCTGCCTTTTAATCAGCTGTAGGCTAGCAAATGGAATGCCTAATAACTTGCAGTCACAGAATGGACAATTGGTCTTTTGCAGGCTACTCTGTGAGTCACTGCCTGCCTCACTGCTTAGGGAAGAATCACACAAAAAAACCCAGACTACTCTCAGAAATATCCTAAGTCCCCCAGGTGGGTGAGATTCCATACTTGAGCCATTTCAAAAGACCAGTACAACTAAGGCACTCATTCCTGTAGAGCCTTACCAGTTTTACTTTAGAGGCCAGGCTCTCTGGTAGTTTTGTTCGTAGCTGGTTTGTTTCTTTGAATGTAGCTGGAAATCCACTAAGAAAGGCTAAGTCTTGCATTAATACCAGACCTGGCACTTCTTTGTCTGTAGTCTAAAAATAAGAAAACAGGGTATAAAGACCTTTTTAAATGTAGAATAATTCTCATAACAATAAAAGTTGATCTAAAAGCTTTCACTTTTTACTACATGTGAGTTATAGAAAGAGAATAGCACAGAAACTTTCTAAAAATGTACAGAATGTTTAACACATAACAAAAGCTAATCAACAGACTGTAAAAGTACATACCAAGTAACCCCTCCATACTATCTGTTTGCTGTCGTCTTTTAACATTCCAGAATGGGCAGCTTCAACTAGAATACATAAAATTGCAAATCAAAAAATTGTTTCAGTATAAAGTCACTTCTTTTCTATATTCTAGTAACCAAAAAATATTTTTGCAAATTAAAGATATTTGAATATTTATGGTGTGAAAAGCTGTCTTTATAAATGGTAAATAATTCTTGGTGGTAAAATAAAGACCAGTGGTTGGACTAGTGGTCAGACACTACATATTAAACACAATATGAAACTAATACCTGCTCTAAGACCCTACTTATATATGCTGAACACATGAATGATTTTGTTTTACAGTTGGCAATCCTTTGAAAAAGGGCAGAACTTCCTGCACATTATTCAAACTAAACTTCACAGCAATTAAAAGAGGATCTAAAACTAATCTTCCTCAATCTAAAGCCCAGCCTCTTGAGATTATCAGAGCAACACAGATATTCAGATATCAAACCTGTTTTGCAATAGCCTTTTAAAGCACAGAATGCTAATCACCTGTAATCAGTTGTCTGGGAGGTAAGCAAACAGTATCATTAATGTCATCATTCAGAGAAACAGTTTGAGGGCAAGAGAGACACTGAATGACTTGCTAAAGTCAAACAGAAAATCAGCATCAAAGTCAGTACTGGAGGAACAAAACCCCAACCCTAAAACTAATTCACAGCAGCTTACTAAAATCTTGCTCTAGAAAACTGGATGGAATCTGACACAGAGCTTCTTACCATCCTTAGGGCTATCAAAAACAATTACAGTCACATTGGTAGAAGGATTTTTTGGTTTTGCTACAAAGAACATATTGTTAGCAGCTTGTAAAGCAGGATGAATGGACGGCAGGTCTTTCAGTGTGACGTTGGCAGGCAGCGCAGGATCCAGGACAAGCATGGGCACTTTGATGCAGTGTGTCAGCAAACACTCCAGCTGCTTCTCACTACAGCAAAATACCAAAGGCATATTTAACACCACTAGAAAATTTAAGACAGAAATCAGTTTTGGATGCAATAAGAAAAGTTTTTGTAAAATCTGATCAATTATTTGTAACATTTGCTGTAACAGAGGGAAATTACTGAAAACATGCTTATCTTACTGTCAGGCAAATACCTGACTGGTAGTGTTTAGTTCATTCCCACAACTGTTTTTTCAAAAGTTCCAAGATTTCCAAGTCCACCCACAGAAGAGACCTTATAAAAACCTCTACATAACAGAAGGACCAAGCCAAATGACTGGGACAGACCAGATCCTGCTGCTTCCTGGCAGCAGAGCCTCAAGAGGCATGGACCCTCCACAGACAATTACTTGCAGCACCATGTATACAAATGGCAGGTGAAAGCAACATTCAACTTTTAATGCATATCTACCTGGAGTTTTATGATTCAAAAGCATGAATTTTTTTTCATGGAGCTATCCCTAAACAGTGACAGGCATATGCATTCCAAACTCCAGAAACTGTTTTGTTTTAAGAAGCTCCTTCATATATGTCACGATAGCATTACTTTTATTCAACACATCTATTCTCATGCTGTCAGCTCTTGAAGTGACATAGGAAAGCCTGCATAGGCTATAGAAAACCAAACCAGCCCCCCAACCAGCATCTGCTTTCACCTAACAATGAGCAGAATATAATTTAATCCTATTTATGCCCCAAAATCACAAAAACTCACCTCTTCTTTGTTGGTTCTGTCGCATTCTTTCCAAGGATTTCCCTATTACAAAATTAAAACAAGCATAGTAAATAACACTGAATTGACAGTTTTAAAAGAACTGAGTCTAATTTCAGATTGTTAATTGAGTCAGGGACACGTTCTCAAAGCACCAATAACCCAGATAAAAAGCTGCCAAGGCCCTACCACTGGCCTTGCCAAGGCGAGCACAGGCAGACACTCGTGCCCTTCACTGTTCACCCCCATGCAGTGCAGAGCTCAAAGATTTGTGGCTGTGCTGAGAGCTGTGGCAGCAGGACTCTTTCTGCTACAGGAATTTATGGGGTTATTATTGGGCTACTTAACAAAAGCGATGTTGATGTGAAAAACACTGGTAAGAAACCAGAATGAAGTGACCTGAAACTAGGTCTTGATTGTTTTGCCTAACATAAGTATTCTGATAAGGTCTATGGAACAGTTCTTTTTGCAATAGTGGTCATTCACTTCAAAGCACGTGAGAAACATTATCTACAGGGGAGAGAACCAGGTGTCCCTGTAGAAAGCAAACACGGTATAGACATGAGTCTTACTCATAAGCTTAATTTCAACTTTCCAAATCAGTGTTATGGAAAAAGACAACATGTGTTTTTCCCTGCTGAAACAGGAATCATAGCATGAGTGATGACAAAGCTAAACCCACTAATATTAGCTATGTGAACTACTAGGAAAGTATTAGCATAAATTTTACAGATTTTCAGAGCAGAGACTATGTTTAAGGTCACTGAACTTAAAGTTCTACTAATATTTTCAGTGTTTAGGTAACAAAGAAAACATCCAGAATTTCCCTTGAGATCATACCGTCAGTTGTACCTAAATTGCAAGACATAACAAGACAAAACTCAGATCAATCCACTTACTCGTGGATTTCTCAGTACTCTGAACTAAATTATTATAACCCTTAAAATACAGACTTGCCCTTCCATTTATCATACTTACTGGCCAAAACAGATCATGTGAGCAGAGTTACTTATCAAAAACTAAATCAACTGCTACAAGACATAATCCAAGGTATCTCCAGCAGCCCTTGTTTGAAGGCTTAGATCAGTAATTTTGCAGAACTGTATTGCATAATCTACAACAACAAATGCAGAAATACGTCTTTGCTTCCTTAGCTAAAGGCCAACTCATACCTTTAAAACATGCATAAATTATTTTCCCATTTCTCAGTTTCAGTGTTCATGAGACTATGAATCCAACTGATCTAAAAACAAGAACTTAAGAAACATGCTTAAGATTTTATGAAGCCCATTATAAAAGAAATACCAGGGGGGCGAGGAGAGAAAAAAGGGATGAAGAGAGGTTATATATTTGAGGTATAGTTTTTTTATTATTATTATTATTATTATTCACAGACTGAGTTATAGAAATCAATACAAAATTACTTACACAATGCACAGTTTTCCACATGGCATTTTACAAATTCGTGACAGAACAGCCTTAATTCTTATGCCTATCTTAAAGAATTTTCTAATTAGACAGTACTTGACAGCTAAAAGTAGAACTGAAACAAGATTTTGGGAATAATCAAATGAAGAAGTGAGAAAACGTGCTTTGAATTTTCATCTTGAGTAGCATGGGAAAAAATGACAACAAAGAAAACTAGTACAGTATTAGATTGCTGCTGTCAGTTAAAGGGAAAAAATGTATAAGGTTATTACCTCATTATTTTCTGTTCTTCCTCCATCTGTTCCCTGACCTGTTGCAATTCTTTGATCAGTTCAACATCTGTGCCATTCACCCAGGTGTACACCACATCAATTGGCATGGGTAAACAAAGCCTACATAATTCAAAGGAAAGCTACATGAGCTGTTTAATATTACATTACAAGTGTTCATGGCATCCTACAATAGCAATTTCTGTCTAACAACAGAAATACTTGGTGTCTGGGCTGCAAACAAGACAAAGCGAAAATACTCTCTTTAGCTATATACATCATGTTATACACAATTATACACAAGCCTTTGACAAAACAGCACAGAAATCAACCAAAAGGACACAAAGTGGTTTTAACTATTCAGTAACTAAAGGAAATCCTAACTTTATGCTCCAGATTTCACTGACAGCAACTCCTCCAAACCCATCAAATTTTTTTCAAGTCACTACCAGGACCTGAGCACATTCTTAATTCACCACTTCAGACAGGACAGCACGAAGCATAACTTAAATCATACATACTGTTATTTAATTGCACAGAGCCAGTAGATCTCAGCAGGACCAGGTCTCTATCCTAGGAATGTCTCTTTGATTATATTAACAGGGCATTTCATAAACCAACAATCTAATTTGGACATGAATTCAGACTCCAGACACGGCAGACAAATTAATTCTTGACACAATTGAATATCCTGAAGCTGTTTCTGGAGAGTTACAGATTTCCTAGCATGCATAAGGCAGAAGGAAGGGGTATGGGTACATTTTTCCTATTTTTTTTTAAGATAAGCTCCTCTCCAAGGCCCACAGCTTTGTGTCAGCAGGTACTCCAGGCTGCTGCCATAAGTGAATCTCTGAGTCCCGTACAGCAGGAGGATACCCCAATTATTATTTTCAAAGGTTCCAGTGTCAAGCCATTTAATACCTTCCTAAACTGTAGATGGCCTAGCAAACATTGGAAAACATCATCGTGTGACCCCACAGATCTCAGCATTAGAGAGGTTCAAAGGTGTTCCCTCTCCACCCACAGCATCCTTCCAAAAGCATTCAAAGAGAGGCAGAGCTTACAGGCAGGTATTTCATCCACCTTCCCTTGCACAGCATGCCACGCAGAGAGCTTGCACCCAGCTTCACTTTCTGCTGGCTCAGACTCAATAACTGAAGCACAAAATTTGGTAAAAGGTCAGCCAGCAGCTTGTCACAGCACAATGGGCAGGAACATTTCGTACTCAATTTACCACTGCTCCTAACTGAGCTGCAACCCTCAGAGGATAACGGTGGGTCATTCTGAGACAGTTTGAACATCTCAGCAGCAGTGCTGCCTTCCCCAGCAGCACCACCCAGAAAGTCTCTCACACCTGCAGGAGGTTACCCTCCTACCCAAAAATGTCAATGTACTGAATACAATTACCCTTCTAATTGATTATTTCACTTTTTTCTCCAGAGATAACTAGATTCTGGTTCACTTGCAAGGCATGTTTTGAACTAAAACGTCCTCCAGAGGAGTAGAAATTCAATGGCAGGAGCTCCTTCAGCTTTTCTACATTTGCTGTGATCAGTTAAATTACTGGTTTGACACTCCCTGGAATGCTACAGCTCGCAAAGGAGTGTTTTAGGTGGAAGCACCTGACTCAAGTCAGTGGATTTCAAAAATGCCCAACCTTCAGCCTTCTGGGCAAAGTGCAGAGCTTATTTACCCAGGCTTCATTGAAGAACATAGTATGTCCGAAAGAACTCCAACTCTTTCTGTGATGTGAAGCAATTTTGACTTCTGTGAAGCCTCTCTCCGTTTTCCCATTCCCTAAAAGTGTGTCTCTATGCAGTAGCACATACACCTATGTAATTTCCTACACTATGCCACATACAGCCAAATGCTAGTAAATTCCACAGAGGAACAGCATTTTTGGTCAGATGCAGGCATGTCAACTCAATTAACCCTGGCACGGAGAGCTCATTCTTCATTACCAATGGCAATAGAGACAGTCCAGTAAAAAAAAAGTGAACTGTCTGCAGATCCACTAGTCTAATTGCTCAAAATTTATCCAAATACTCAATAAATTTTCTTAATGTGCCTTTACAGCATACATTGTTTCAGAAAGTAATGTTTATCAAACATAATAATAAAAAACAGATATCCCAAGTCAATTTGTTGTTTCCAGTTAAGCAAAGTAGCACTGTTAAGACTACACCTTCCTGGACTTGGCCAAAGCTTTCTGGCTGGTTTCATGGCTTCCTAAAATATCCTGAGAGTTTATGTTTTCAGAGGCATGTGGTGGAATTTTGCTGTAAAAAGGTTTAAAATTAAAAGGAGCAGATACTATACTTCAGTAGTATTGCTCCCAAACACTCTTAATATGCAGAGTCTTTTGCGAATTGTTGAAGTTCAAAGAGGCTCAAAAACTCTCAAATTCTGTAGCTATGTTTCCTTCATATGAATTTATACATTCAGTCTTCATCAGAAACACCAGTCTGGCAAACAGGTTAAGCCCAAGCTGAGCTGAGTTAATTTACTAAATACAGCCATCCTTCTAACCAGCTATTTCCCCTCTTTGACATGACTAACTTCTGATTCACTAACAGATGTGACTCGAAGGTGCACTTTGATTCCAAGTGGATATTATCTTAACACCTTTCTACAGAAAATCATCACTTTGGAAAATTCCTTGGAGACTCCCAGATAATTAATTAAGGTGAGTGAGGTTTTACACTTTTCTCTTTCAAAAACCGTTTTTTACTTGCAAATCTGAAAACATCAATACGATCCTGACTGAAGACCAGAGCCACCAGTTCCCCCAGACAGGACAGGAGACCTGTCACTCTTGCTGGGAAGAATTTTCCATACCCATGATATGTTTACATAAGAGAACCATCGTCACAGCTGAGATTGTAGGTAGAAGAAAAACTTTATTGTCTCAACATCCACTGCTGCTGAAGGAGTACAGCAGATTTTGGATCTCTCCCAAGCTACCATAAGGTGATCTCCAACGTTGCTGAGCCTCTTTATGGACAATAGAAGTCTAAGCTGCTCAAAGTAAACCTCCCAGCCCTCCAGCCTGTTCCAGCTCTGTAATTATGCACTAACAGTAACTCAGCTGTTCCATTGCTTTTCCTGCTCCCTGATTTGTATGTCTTTTCCTCTCTCCAGCCTCATTCAGCTCAGCAGTTAATGGCTGGCCAACCACTGATAGCTCTCACTTGCTGCACCCTACTGAAATCAGTCTGCACATTTTAAAAGCTGAGGATTGTTCCTTCACATCTTTCCATGTATATTTTTGAGTTTTAAATACGACATCCTGGAATAGCAAAGTTACACTAAGTAAAGTACATTTACTGTACCACTTGCAAGTAGAGTAATAAAATGCAGTCCTCATCCAAAACACTCATGTATGGAACTCTGTTATTTAGTTTCCTTTTCTCCCTTTTTATTTTCATTTCAAAACTTAGTCTTCAAAAATGGGTTTGGATAATAAAGTGACTTGGTAAAAAGCCCTGGAATTTCTACTCCACTCTCGCAAGCTGTTGTAATGCAAGTAGCTGAGCAATGTAAGTACCAAATTTAGCAGCTGATTTTACCTGAAAAGTGCCACAGTTGGGATGCCAAGGGTAATTAACAGGAAGGAAGAACAAGCCAAAGCAATTGCTAAACTTCAAGGCAAAACCAGAAGTCTGCTTTGGTCTGGCAGAGTACGGTGTTCAATAGGTGTAACTAATGATGTCATTGTTTTTGTCTGATGAGCTTTTTAGGTTATCATTGTAAGGAGATTGCCCCCACACACAAATTTGTCTACATTCCAAAGTGAGGTCTTTTCCATAGAAGTTTACAAGTCAACTGTTACACAAGAACAGAGAATTTTACCTGCAAAGCTCCTAGACAACAACACAACTCAAACTCAATTGAAGGCCCATTAATATTTCCCAAAGGCCATGTAGTTTTTAGTTCCCACAAAGCAGTACACCTGCTTAATTTTCCTAACCAACAAGCCTCCTGTTCTCCAATTCTGAATATTTTTCTCTAGCACTAAAACAGGAACTGATTAAAATCACTGTACAAGCTAGATTCAATCTGGAAGTCCACAGTCCTCAGATAATGTGTAACTCTATATGTTGCACTGACACCAGTCTAAAAAACTCCACCAAACCACCACTGATGCAACTGCATGCTGCAAGACAGGGTCCATTACTGCACTTGTGAAGTTTGATAATAAAAATAAATTGAACCCCTGACAAGGGATTTCTAAAAGTAAAAAAAAAAAAGCCTAAAACTATGTCTCTGCAAAGACTTCTTGTTGGTATGGATTTTTGGAGGAAGTGAGTATCTGCACGCAAATGTCACATCAAACATCCCTGTTACACCTGACACGAGACTGTTAAAGGCATATGGGTGAACTGGAATAATTTAAGCACCCATCATGAAAACCTTAAGCTTTTGCTCAGGCAGCCAATAGTTCCTCAGCAGGCACCGGATGTTTTGCTCACAATCCACAGAAAAGAACACTAGCGAAGGGGTGCTTTACACAACCAAAATGAAGTAAGGAAACACTGCAGAAATGGGAACTGACTATGTCTTCACCACAAGAGTAAGATTCATGATTTTGTTTTGGAAAAAGTCAATGGTTGTATAAAAACACTGCAGTCAATTATCACAAAGTCAGGCATTTTAGTACTGACAGGACCAAACTGCCATGTTTTACTTCAGTACTGCTAAAACATGTAAACATTAAGCTATTCATCCTTATGAGCTGTATCACTCCGCTTTTATCTGTCATCCTTTGGAAAATGGAGGAGAGGAGTAGAAGAGGAGACTATAAAAGTTCATAGTATTCACCAACACCATGCAATGCACTTTTACAGAGTTATCTCACACCAACTAAAGCGTGACAAATTGATCTGATCATTTCTACTGTTCCATGACGCAACAAACCTCAAGGCAGATTAAAGCATCTGCTTTCAGGGTTAGTTTTTTTCCCAGTCAAGTGTATCAACATTAAGAGTCAGATGACACCTGCTTAGTAGCTTTCTTCCACCTATCAATTCACAGTCCACTTACTCCCTGAGCAACAGACCCCATGGCTATTCAGACATGAATGATGAAACCACAGGAAGTCATGTAGCAGTTAACACAACTGAAATAAATGACCAATTGGTTTCCAACTTGCTGTGAGAGATTCTCCCATGCACTCAGCTTTTGAAAGCTTCTTACTAGCTTTGTGACTTCTCTGCTAAATAATGACCCTCGTAAGACATCACAGAAAACACAAGGTAACTTAAAAATAACTTCTCGAAACACTGAAAATTGAAATTTTAAGCACATAGGAACAGTACTTGTGTTTTCCTATCTTAATATGGAAAACATGCCATTCCCTCCTTTCATTGTTAACATTGTCACTATATTGATGTTTCATTAGAGACTGGATGAATTAAACACATTTAGAATGGAAATTTATTATATGACTAGAGCTTTCCAATGCCAATCTTCCAAACTGGGAGATTATGCACTAACTATGCAGTATATTTAAGCCACTAAATTTAAAAATTGATGCAGATTTAGAGCCTATACAACAAGGTTCTACTCAACAGTATGTTACTTCAACTAATATATTTTATTTAAATATTTAATTAGACAGCAAAATGTGCAATACTGTCAAGTGCAGGTAAAGCTTACCGATTCTGAAATGATTTGCCAGCGACGTTGTCTCTGTATGAATCAAACATAACATGATACTGGTCTCTACTCCACTCCAAGACAACCTGCAAAGAAAAAAAACCAAAACCACTTGATGTCACCACCTTCTAAAGTTAGATATTTAAATTTCATGCTTTGAAATGTTTAACCACAACTGATTTCATTCAAATTGACCTATGCATTAATAAACAACTGAGTAGACCAAAATCCCAACTAAATTATGACACTGAGTCAGCAATCAGACCCAGAACTGAAGAGCATACTCAATTTAAACAAACTTTGCTTTTCTCTGCAACAAAGAATTTCATTATTTATGTACACCCTTTTTAAGCTACTTTTTATTTAGGTCACCTCCCCCTTGTCTCTCAGTATTTAAAAGGTCAGGAATGTTTTCCCAAAACTGAGACCTAAATCAAATATACTTTGATCCAAGCAGGAAACCCCCAACACACACACACACCCCCCTNCCCCCCCCCCCCCCCCCCCCCAATTTTGCTCATCTTTCCTCCTATTCTCATACAGGACATATTGAAGTATACACACCTCCAAAATCTGAGCTTTGCAAACAAACAGCCAGGAAAAATACCCCATAATTTTTCAACACTAAAAGTGGTAATTATGCTTTGACATAACAAAGAAGTCCAAGTATTTTGAGATAAAAGTAATATAAAACATATAGGTTCTCCTTTGAGATAAACTTGCTATGACATCTTTTCCCGTGGAAGTCCAGCCTTGAAAACTACAGTGGCATTTTGTGCTGTTTTAGAGTTGAAGGCACGATGGCTCAATTTACTGGGATAAGTACATATTTGTATGCACTGGAGAGGGAAAAAATCCAAAACAAAAAAACGCAAACAATGAAACAAAACAAAAAGAAAGGAAACCAGGAAAGGATAGTATTTTACTACAGTAGTTACTTTGATAGATAATAGATAGTTTTTTATGATAGTTACTTTACATCACTCTTCCTAGATTTAAATGTTATTATCGCTTATTTCTTGTATTGTGGGAACTATGAAATACACCATTTCTCTAAGGTCACACTCAAAACCACAAACAAACCTTCCTCCCTCTTAAGAGGATACACATCTCTCTGCCCTCGCTGCCACTAAAGCAAATTAAAGCCTTCCACAGAGCAGAGAAGCTCCATCATGTGCCTGGGTGACAAGAGCACACATGCAATTCCTGCCAGAGCTGCAGCCGGTCTCTTTGTAACCAAGATTACACCAGCACACTTCCATTCCCCTCACACAAAGGACACAGATTTCCCAGGTAGGCATAAAAATCTCCTCCCTTAAATACCAAGGTCAGGAATTGTCTTAAAAACACACACTATTACACTTTTCTATGCATAAATCATTAAGTCCTTCTGCCAAATACCAGGTTTAATACAGTACACACTGGAAGTTCATATCCATGTGGAAACATTTGCTCCTACTGATAATGATGAAGTGACACACTGTGACTGATCTGTGTCTAGAAGAAATACAGAAGTATTTGAGTAAGAATATATTATATGAATAATATGTCTCTCCAGAAGAAAAACACTAACCGTTCCAGCCTTTTTCTTTGTCTTTTGTGTAACTATAGCCAAAAAGAGCAGACGACAGATCTCTTAGGAACACATCAAGGAACAAAGTTAAAAACTCTTCCTACCTGATACATTTTTCCCCTGCAATTGTTTCCTCCTGACACATTATGCATCGTGCAATAATGCCTAGAGGCTGTTTTGCTTCAACTTTTCATACTGATATTATAAAACCACCAGGGGAACGTTAAAAAACAAGGTGAGAGGCACTACCTTTTAGGAGCTACTGTATCAGACAGATGATAACAGTGGCTCTGGCACGTTCTGGTTATAAAGCATCTTCCAAAGCAGAGCTACCTACAGAAGGATGGCCAAGAAAGGTTTATAACCAAACTGCCCTAATGCTTAAAGCCCATCTTACAAACAGGGAACAGCATTGACTTAGACCTGGCTACCCTGTATGTTTTTACAGAAATATTTCTGAATCCTGCTCAATGTCCTAGTATTTCACTGAGCTCAAGATTTTCCTTCAAATGAAGCTCATTTTCAGCTTCTGGCTGTGAGAACATTATTACCAGTCTCAAATTATTTGCCCTAACCATCCATTTTTACTCCACCAGTAATATTGACATTAGCATGAACCTAAGAAACCAGATCTAATTTTGCCTACTAGCACAAAAAAAAGCTGGCTCTAGGGGTGGAGGAAAAGCAGAACTGCAAACGCTGTTCAGACACCAGGGTCTGATAAGCATGGCCTCACACTGCTTTTTATTGCTTCAGTTTCCCACAGATGGCTAAAAATGGTTTAGCTGTTAATTTCTAGAAAGATTTCTTGGTTTCATTTTCCAAACAGTTTTACATTTTTTTATTAGCTGCTGTCTTGCAGACTCTGTAACAAAGAAGAGAAGCATTTTCTGTTCCCACGATAGTTGTCAGAAGAGGTCTAACAGTGTTCATTCAAACAAGCCTTGTCTCTCCTAAATCATTGAACTACCACCGTTCACCAAAATAAAAAACCAAAAGCAAAATGCATGCCAACATCTCTTACCAGGCTTATCTACCACCCTTGAAAAGAAAAAGAAAAAACAAGTGCAGGTGTTTCATTGGTGTGTTTTAGCTTGTTTTTTCTAAAAACATTGCTGGTCACTTTTCTTTTTTCTTAACATATAATTTGGAAAATCTACTCCTACCTGATTCTCCCAGTTCTTTTGCTCACTCTCTAAATTGTATCTAAGCTTTCCAAGTAGCTTTTAAAGGGCTGGAAGCAGCAAACTAAGATTTAGGAGGAAATTCTGAGCAGTGATTTCGACTGATTCTCACCAAAATCAGCCGTAACTTAGACAACTACTGAAATATTTTTTAAAACCTTCAAAGTTGTATGATATCCTAAAGCTGGGTTTTAAGTCCCCATTCTGAAGAAATGCAAAACTGTGCTCAGTTTCACAGCACCAAGAAATCTGCACCAATCCAAGTTGATACTCATGTACAAACAGGTGCCTATGAGTACTTTGCAATAACTTAATTTGCTGATGGCTTGGAAGTGTTTCAGGAACTTGTGGTCCCCACAAGACAGCAGAGATTAAGGACTTTATGTGAAGATATGTTGGTACACAAAATTTTGATTGTGCTACATCCAAGAGTTTCAGATAATGCTGTTTATGGGTCTTCTTTTTTCCCCGCCGTATCTGAAAGAGCCCATCAAATTAGAAGAGAGAAGGGGAAAAAAAAGGGAACAACTTAGGAATCAGGAAATTCCAGTCTGTTTGCATTGAACACTGCCATCCTTTTAGACTGACAAAAATACTTGAATTCCTTACAATATTCACAAATACTGCACTGAAATAGGATTAATTTTTTCCTCTCCAGATCCCTTCACTAACTCACCAAATCGACAGGACAATGTGAAATGAAGATTTGAACGTACAACACATCCGTGTAAAATCGTATCTAGAATAAGTGTAATTACAAGGCATCATTTACAAACTAATGCGGGCAAACTAAGTAACAAGTAGCGAGCAAAGCTTGGAGGGAGGATACATTTAACTCCTTAAACTCCGGAAAGGGGAAAGATCTGTCACTCCCAGTCGACATGCGAAGGTGACATCCAGCACAGGCTTTAAAAGACTCAAACAAAAACACAGCACCAATAAATCACCTGATGAGGGAAGTGGAAAAGAATTGCACAAGAGCAGCAAACACCAGCTGCCCGAGCAGGCAGGGCTGTGTCACCTGTTAGACCCCAGCCAAACCCCGAGGGGACACCCAGCACGCTGCCAGCGCCGGCGCTCCCCGCAGCCCAACAGGTGGGGACAGGGCGGCCTGGGCAGCGGGAGCGGCCGCGGGGCTGCGCTCCGGGATGCGGGCAGAGCCCGTCCCCGCGGGCACGGCGGGCCTGCGGCAGCGCCCTCGGCACAGCGCGAACGGGGCACCGCGATGGGCGGGGGACCTGTCACCCGCAAGGCGCCCGGCCAGGGACCCTGCTGCTCGCGGGACAACACAACTACCCGGCTCCCCAGGAGAAAAACAGCCCCGAGCCCCCCCGGGGCCGTGCAACCGCGGGGCTGCGCGTGTCCCGCCGGCACCGCTCGGCTCGGCACGGAGGGAGGGAGGCAGGCGGGGGAAGGGGGGCAGCCACGCCGCGCCGGCGCGGCACCGTACTGACCTCCCCGAACTGCAGGGCGGAGACGATCATGAGGACGAGGCCCCCGAGGCAGAGGCAGGGCCCATACCNTCACACAGACACAGCCGAGCTGCGCGCTGAGATTGAACTTAAGCAGTCCATGCGTGTTTTGGCGCAGAACTGAAGTGCGGGGATGGGTTTGTGGAATGGGAATCAGCAGACTAGAGAGGGTTACTGATGGAGTTCTTCAAGGACAGCTCTTGAGGAAGAAACGTAACAAGGAACTAGCTATCGATCACTAGCTGGCAGCACACTCTGGATTCTGCCATGAAGTTCAGCCACCTACATAGGACAGATGCTCTTGGTATTGCCTCTGTCAAACATTGATCAGGCGGAGGCACTGCTGGTGGCCACAGCAGAATGATGGGGTGTCATAGGCCTGCCAGAGGCCAAGCACACTAGCACCTATCTCTGTAGTCTACCCGTGTGTCAAAAGGTCTTTTAAGTATTTCTTAATACTCCCTGCAGTAACTTTTCAGAGTAATAAACATCATCCTTGTGATCTTATATTTCCTGTGTGAAGTAATAGTGGCTGACCCTTTCCAGAACTTAGTTCCAGTATATTTACACAGCTGTGGTGTGAGAGGACTACACCTGGCTGTACTTTGAGAAATGTCCAAGAAGGCACAGCTCTTTGGCACATCTCTCCCAAGCCACTGAGCCCTTCTCCTATTTACTTTTTTGTGTCACATTCTGTCTTTCTTCAGGGTGAGAGGAATGCTAATGTCAAACAATTTGATGGGTGAAGGTTTGGATGTTAACGTCTTTGAAATGGATCTTAATGTCTCCACTAACTTTGGGCAGCAGGTTTGTTGCAGAGCCCAGACAGCTCAGCTCCTGAAACAGACAAGGTCCTGCACAAGACTGAGTTTCTGAGCTTCGGCCTAAAATAGCAGGTTCAAGGGGGGATTTGTGATGGGCGGTTCGGGAAGGCTGTACCTTCCCTGTACCTCAGCCAGTGGGGAAAGGAAGAGGGCACCATGCGGCCGGGAGTTTAGGATAGAAGGGGGCTGTGCCTTTGAAACCTCGAGAGAAAGCCCTGCGGGCGTGTGCCCCGGTGGGCTCTCTCCCTTTATTCGAAAAAAGTTGCAGGACTCCTCTGTCTCATTTTTGGACATAAACCTCTGGCGTTTGTGGATTTTCCTGACAATGGGCCTTAGGACAGGATGGCGAATTCACCAGGGCTTACCTGCAGAGCCTCAGAGCCCACTTCATAGTGCTGTGTTCCTTTTCCTTATAGTGGGTTATCAGCCTGATAATACTTATTTGGCCCTCCGTGATAATCCAGCCTTCCAGTCTTGGTACACAGAAGACTCTAGCTAAATTTCTCTCGTGTTGTGCACAGCCTTCTCCTTCACGTGTTCTCACCAATGTGCCAAAGTACAACCCTAGGGGAATATAATCTTTACATATTCCCTCACCTGCCCCTCCTGCTCAAGCACTGTGCTATTATTATTAAACTATTATTACTCAGCTATTATTACTGCCTAGCAGCATCTCTTTACCACCGCCTACAGCACTGTGCTGGCACTACCGGTGATGGCCTGGAATTCTGAGTCAGCAGACTGAGGTTTTCATTGAGAACTGAGGTATTGCACACATGCAGATTATGAGAAAAAACCGTATTTCTGGTCAAAAAGATCTACTTCTGGTCAACAATCCAGCGTAAATGCAGAAATGAAAGTGAACGTGCTGAAAAGATGAAGCTGAGAGACATATCACCAATGTAAAGCAGAAAACCAGTCAGGGGAAGCCGAATTACTTCAAGGCCTGGATTAATATTTAAAACAAAGTGTGAGATGACACATTTATACAGACCAATAAATACATCCATATGACACCAATATGGTAAAACCATTAAAATTCACATAATCTTTAAATTATTTTAGAAAGTATGAGACAAAGTTTACCAGTAGACACAGAGATATAAAAAGGTGCTGAACAAATCATGATGGCACTATATCTGTCCTTTCTTGTAGAATACTTATATTCAAGGAATATATATTTAAACTGAAATAGGTGCATGAAAAGGGACAACCAGATCCTTCCTTCTAGAAAGACACTAAATGGTTTTGACTTGTTCACATCACAGAAATGAGGATCAGAAACTTACTTAAATGGAATGCAATACTGTCACCAGGTTAAAACAAAACAAAGGAAAGCCCAAAGCGAACAAAACAAAACCAAACAAAAAAAAAGGAGACAAAACCATGTTCCGGAATATATTTCAAATATGAATAGCAGAAATACCTATCAAGCCTTGAGAGACAGCCTAACCAGCTTGTGACAGGAAACAGGACTCTATACTCCAGATGTTCCCCTATATTCCATTTTGCCGTGGACTCATACACTCTTCCCATCTTCAGTCCATCCAAGGTTTAACTATTGCAGAGAAACCAGATTGTTTAGTCAGGAGAAGAGGAGGCTCAGGAGGGATCTCATTGCTCTCTACAACCATCTGAAAGGAGGTTGTAGTGAGTTGGGGGTTGGTCTCTTCTGCCATGTCTCAAGTGAAAGAATGAGAGGAAAAGGCCTCAAGTTGTGCCCGAGGAGGTTTAGATTAGGTTTTAGAAAAAAACTGTCACTGAATGACTGGTCAGGCACTGGAATAAGTTGCACAGGGATGTATTAGAGTCATCATCTCTGAAAGTTCTCAAGAGGCATCTGGATGTCACACTTGGGGATGCATTTTAGGGGTGATTATGGTGGCTTGATGGTTGGACTGGATGATCTTTAAGGTCTCTTCCAACCTTGATGATTCTGTGATTCTGTGAAAGGCATGGAAAATGGATGAAAACAAGGCCACCCTCAGCTTGCTAATGAACAGCAAACTATTAAGGTACACATAGCAGATGCAGGTCAAATACCTTTTGAGACAATTTATCCAAGTTTCTGGGATTATTCTATGTCTGTCACTAGAAATTATTTCCAAGATCAAAACCAGACACCAGATCAGGGGCCTTGTATCACTTTGCAGCTGTCTTTGTAGGCATGTGTCTGAAAGGAGCAGGGCTTAGCCCAAATTCTGCTGTTTTCACGTTTGATCCAATGCACTGCTTACACAGTTCTCCAGGTGAGAACTTTATCGTTGCATCCAAGAACGGGATACTTAACTTTCTCCATTTCTCCCAGTCATTTTGGATGCAAATGAACCCAGATATTCTGCTAGGAGCAATAAATTCCACTAGATGTCAGGATATGCAAAAATTAGGTGCTGCCATTATAATCCAACATATACTTAAGGGCCTTGCCAAGTCATTATCCATGTAAACCATTGGGCTCTTGGGATAATCTACTTGACTGTTCTTGTATTTGTGTTAACTCAAAGGTGCACGTAGCAGCACTCAACACAAAGGCTTGCCTCCTGTGGTTTATGATGTAATCTAAATAAGCTGTCAAATAGTTATAAACACACTTTATCTTGATCCTGATTTTCTGCAAGTTGCCTTCACCAACATTTTTTCTCTCTTAGCTCTTAGAAAACTCTGAATTTTTGATGTTTTTCTTGCTACAGTTAGACCTTTCTAAGAGGGGCTAGAAGCTACTTTGAAAAGGAAAGTAATGTCTACTTTATTTCAACAGGAATGGAGATTCTGTAATGCTCAAAATCTTGAGGAAGGCAGAACTTGTTGCTGGACATGGTAAACTTGTCCAGTAGTAGCTTTTTCCAGGTCTTTTGCATTCTAATTTGCTGGGAAAGGAGAACAGTAAGAGCTAAATATCTGAGGCAACAGTGTAATTATCTTTGGTTAAGGCAGAAGACCAGAAATAATCAACCAAGCATCTCAAGCTTCTCTATTAGCCAAGAATATTATTCACTGCACATTCCATGAATCTTGTTCTAAAGGGAAGAGAATTAACATCATCATAGGTTTCGTGTATTCATCTCTGTATGGTCTCTTTCATAAACATGAATTAATAGCACTTGTAGCACTTCTGTGAGGCAACAATTACTGACCACAAAGATAAAGACAAAAATCAGCAAGTTTGATGCCTGTTCCACTTTAAATCTGAATTTTCACAATACAGGAGATAACTCGTAGTACTCTGAAGGCTCAGCAGTTCACTCTTAAGGATTTTGGTTTCCTTTGTGAAGGCTCTGAACTTCTCAGCATTCAGAGGTGTCTCAAGTCAAGGCAAGTAAAAGTTCAGAATAGAGGGGTAGTGACTCGCCTGTGGAGAGTTTGTTTGAAGTAGATTGGCTATCACCAGAGAACAGTTTTGCAGCAGCGACAGGGGCTAATTTATATTTGCTTATTGTATTTATGCAGTTATCATTTGTATTCCTGCCCTATTCACTACATAGATCTACAACAGATCTACTAAGAACTTTTTCTAAATCCTAGTTCTTCTACACATCTGTGAACAGGTTTGCCCCATGCACTGAAGAATGCAGAGGAGGAAAAAAGTCAATC
This sequence comes from Ifrita kowaldi, assembly GCA_013398055.1. Taxonomy (NCBI): domain Eukaryota; kingdom Metazoa; phylum Chordata; class Aves; order Passeriformes; family Cinclosomatidae; genus Ifrita; species Ifrita kowaldi. Next base: position 868,939 of record VZRS01002803.1, read on the forward strand.
ACTTCACTCACTCTTGTGATGCACATGCTCAGAAGGATTAAAGTTTTCAAAAGCTCACATAAAAGCATCTAAATTCCTATTGATTTTAATGGTAATCTAGAAAACTGCCTAAATGTCTGTTCCATTATTACCTTTGTGCATTTCGTCTGAAGAGTATTTAGTAACATTTAAGGAAAGAAAAATGTAATAAAAGCTGTTTTATTAACATAAACATAATCCAGAAATCCTAATTTTTCCTTGGTTGTCGATAACTACCATTGAAATTACATCTCATCATGCATGAGTGGCATATGTGAGTATGCAAGGGAGCTTTATCCTGTTCAGCAGAAGACGAGTACCAGTGAAGCCTTGCTAGTGCAGACATCAGGGCAGGTTACCTGAGCTCCTGGGATGAAGCATAGAGTTGATAATCCACACTGAAAACTGTGTTGCCAGGTTTTCACAACTCACATGATCTGCAGCAGCTGGGTTAAAATTAATGTGACATTTTGGCAGCCAGAACCTACAGCCCCTCTTCACAGCTCTGGCCCATTTCTCTCCTGCCAGAGAAACCGCAAAGGTTTCTCTGTAACACTTTCACGTTCATTTACTGTATTAACATACTCTTAAGGACCAGCTCCTCTAAGCATTTAAGTATTTTCTCTGCACCTTGGAGCCAGCAGAGGACTTTGTAGAGAGCTAGGTCCTAAAGAGCAGTCAAAGCAAGCTGGTGTGCTTGCTTGTCAGTACTTTGAAGAGCTGCATGAGCACTTTCTATGGAAAGGAACTGGGGAATAATAGGGCCTTCTAGGACTTCTCTCCCTGCCACTCCACCCCTGCCAAAAACTATAATATCTGTGCTTCTGAAATTTAAAGCAGTAGCCTTAGGCATACTGGAATTAATAGCTTGGTATGGCACTGTGAATTTTGTAGTACCACTATCCATCAAATATAATAATTAAATCACATTAGTCACTCAGAACATAAAAGAGTAAAAGACAGTGACTGAGCAGTGTTCTATCCTTCAACACATAATCCCGTTTTGTCTCACCATTTATAGAGCTCTTAGCCTTTGGTGAGACTCAATCCCACTGACATTACCTCTAAAATAGATACTGAATATAAGTGATCGGTTTCTGAGAGACACTGTTAGACCTTGCTGCTGTGTCTTGTAATGGATTATCTCTTAATCAGTCTGCAGTAATTTTAGCCTCATGAGCAAATGCATTCTAATTATATGCAACTAGTGAGAGTTTTCACTTAGTGCTGCAGCAAAAGTGGAGATTTTAAAGTTGTGCTCAGTATTTCAGTACTTTTGAAAACCCTCAGATGTTCAGCTCCCAACCCTCTGGAAAGGTATGCAAGGAACGTTTATGACTTGTTACTTGAAAATTGTGTTGATAGAATATAGAATCCTTTTTTTGTTTTTGCTTCAGACCCCATTTTTCCACTGTCCCCATTTCTTTACAGGAAAAAAAAAAATTATCTCTTAAACATCAGTTCCTACCCTTTCCACTTCCTTTTTATTTGTGTAGATACTAGAAAGGACATTTACAATAATCTGAAGAGCATGGCTGGTAAAAATGAGGTATAACTAAAGAGAAAACAGTAATATCTTATAAACAGATGAAAAAGCAGTGCCTAGAGAGCAAAGGACTGGAACAATGCCATTTCAAAAATCTCTGAAAGTGAGCATCTAGATGCAGCTGAGGCAGCATGTGCACCTGGCAGCAAAATCAGATTTTCTAAGCATAATATTCGCCAACATTTTACTCCGGAAGATCTGTTACTTCCTGCACACTTCAAACTAAAATAATAAATGCTTGCAGAAAGCCAGAAGAAACCTTTTGAAACTCTTCAGAATCTGGCATTTGCTCTTGGTTTTGGTTGGTTTGGGGCTTTTGTTGTTTTTGTTGGGGTGTTGGGTTTTTTGTCCTTGGTTTTCTTTATAGAAAGCCCTTGCTTTTTAAAGATATATGCTCTTAGCAATGGTAAACTTAAATTTAAATAGACTGTGGCCTTCAAACCAAATCATATCTGTATGTCTGTTTCCAAAGTCCCTAATGAAGTGGAGGAAAGATCCTTGGAAAACCTCCCCAGGCTGTGATTTAATATATTTAATGTATATTAGGAAATATATGAATGTAACCTTATTTTCTAAATATTAAATTTCATAATTCTTTTTGAAAATATACAGTTAGAGTTCATTATCTTTGATATTTAATTATCATTCTAACTAGAGTGAAACAGAATAGAGTAGAATAGAATTTCTCACCGTAGTCTAGTTCTATGAAATGTTGGATTTTTCTGAAGAGTAAAAAGGTATTATTTTTTATTTTAACATTAGAAACACAGGGCCTTTAGTACACTGATGGCATTGTCATATGATAGTGATGGAATTTATATTTCTTTTGTTAATTCTGCCAGGTTGCAATGGCAGAGAGAACAGACTGTATAGATTTGATGGTTGGAATAGGAAGGGTGGTCTTTTAAATCCACTCAGCAGCACACAGTAGAAAATAATGAAGGCTTTCAGTGAAGAACAGTGGTCAGTAAGATTTTGTGGCTGTATCAAATAACATGTACCTTTTACATCACAGTAGTGAGATGGAGGCTCAGAACATTAGAAGAGCATCTAATTATGGTTAGTTAGCTCTCCATCATTTGGTATCAGTATCAGACGGAAGGATTAAATAAAGGACTTCTTTAGGATGAACAATTTCCTTTGATGGTTGAAAATATACTTTTTATGTTTAAAAATGCTTAAGAGACTACATAAAGAGTAGAGTGGAAATAATTGCTAAAATACATTTTTGGGAAAGCCATATTAACTGTTGCTCTTCATATCCATTTTATTTCAGAACATAGAGACATAGAATCGTTTAGGCTGGAAAATACCTCTAACACCATCAAGTCCAGCTGTTAACTGCTGTCCATGAGTGTGAAGGAGCTGGTACAGACGAGACACGGGTATAGTTCATGATCTTTTCTCTGAGACTCCCAAGTTGCTCCAGCTTTTCCTCAATCCAAAGTTTCTCAAACAAATAAGAAGCAGTGATGCTCCCACGGGTTATTGCAGTGCTCATTGCCAACTACAAAGATGAGTATTTGCTTATGCCTTGTGATATTGATTTCCCTGCGTTTTTACTGAACAAGAACAATCCTTCTGCCTTTGTTCCATGTTATTTGTGGTCATAAAGGATTAGCTATGCAGCACAAACCTTTGATGTAGAAGAACTATGAAGTACATGGACAAAGGCCAAGAAAGGATGGAAAGAACAGTTTGTTAAAACTGAAAAACACAAAATTGGACACAATATTTAGGTTTTGAAAAACTACATTTTACTAAGTGTGTATGTTTGCTACACATGTGTATCAGCTGGAATCAAGCAGTTTCAACATAAAGAGATTTCACAATATTACCCTGAAGCACATGTATAGCAGCTCTCCCTGGCCCTGTTAGACCTTGGTGTCAGCTGTGGCCAGACGCACAAGAAGGAAGCTCATGAAGGAAGCAAACAGTAATTCAGCCAGCAATGTGCAAAGCATGGTATACAGGAAGAAATAATTGAGTGCCCTGTATTTAGCAGTACAATATGGTAAAGGTAGACAAACCAACACCCATAAATTGTGCTGGTAAATCTAGATTAACATGTGGAAATAGAACCTGATTTTTCAGCAGTGAGTACTCCCCATTTTCAGGAGGTTTTGTGTTGGATGTAGCCACATCATTAGCCTTTTCTGATGTTGAAAAAAAGATATTTTGATAGCTTTTCCTAGAATTGATCAATTTCCTAGGATTGAGCCTGATTCCTTTAATCCCTTTGCATTCTAATTTGACTCAGGTCATGAATTTCATTACTTTCTCTTAATCTTCAGCAAGCAACTTACTCTCAGCTACTGTGTACCACTAAGAAAACTGCGAAGGTATTTCTGTCAGATGGCAAGGCCACATAAAAAGTTCCCATTTCACTTTGAATGATTTCCTTTTCACTAAAAATGTGCTTCTACAAAAATGTACTGCCAAAATTATCAAAATGCCAGAGCCAAATTCTCCCACTAACTGCTTCAGCATGTTCACTACCTCATTTAGAATGAAGGATAACAAAGCCACTGAAGAACGGTTCATTTGCAGCTAAACAGTCTCTTTCTTGCCCTTTATATCCCATGTCAGCCTACAGCTCATGCACTCTGGAAACAAAGATTACTCCCAATAAACATTTTATATGAAAAAATATCACCCAAAAAGTAACTGAAAATAGGAGTGGAGTAGTAAAAAAAAAAAGCATATTGAAAGCTAATCTTCTCTAGACATTCTGGAATAAACCTTTTCACACTTTCACGCCTCATCATTATTGTAAGATATTAATCTGTCCTGCACCAGAGGAAGCTTCTATTCTTTTTTTTTTTTTGAGAGATGAAATGACACAATTTCAACCCTGTAGTTACCTCTCTTCATTCTTAAGGGACCTGTCAATTTTTGACTAGTCTGATCTTTTTGACAGCTCAGACATCTTTTACCTGCATTTTGGTTAGACATTTAGATATAATCTAGCTAGCTACAGAGGGGACCCAAAACAAATGGGACAAATTAAACCATCTTTTTAACAGTAACACCTGAAAACTGCTTTATAAGTAAATCACATTACCTTTTAGAAACATTAACACCATGCCATGAATGCCTCACTGAGGAAGATTTCACAGATGTTGTGGGTTGTTACTATTGCTATTCCAAACGTCCTGTCGGAAGTGAGAACAGTTTACACATGCTTTTGTTACTGAGAGAAGGTTACAGGTATTGGCACCTGACCAAAGAGGAAGGAAAGAGATACCACAAACCAGCTTGAACTCTTCACATAGTAATCTGAAGAAGTTACAGGTAGAGTATTTTATTCCTTCTGTAAATGTATTTCTGGCGCAACCTGTGTTAATAAACCTGTTAATAACCAGTTGTTAATAAATATATTCAAGCATTACATTCACAGATTAAGGCTGCTTTTTTTCCACATGCTTGTGTGTAACAGATGATCTCAAGAAGTGACTGAACTATGTCTCTCTTGCTCTTGTTCCAAACTTGTCTTGCTTACAATTTTCTTGTCTCACTTGTCCTTTCACCCTTCCATCCTCCAGCAAGTTCTTTACCAAATCAGGGATGTAAATGCTGCTGTAACGATTCTGCACAGTTTCAATGTAAACATCATGCAGAGATATAAAGACCAACACGTTTGGGAAAGAAGAGTCTTCTAACTACATCTTTCATGTTACAGGTAATTTCATGATGAATGAGTTTGGAAAATAGCCATGTGATAAAGAATACTCATATATAATAAATATAAAATCCATGGAAACCAGATTTTGATTAAAACTGGAGAAAAGAGGGGATACAAGTACCAGCAGCATAGGCTATTTTAGATCTTTCATTATTATTTCCTTTACCTTCATATGTTTTCCAGTCACTGGCATGGATGTTATGATTTGCACATCTTGACATATCTATTTTTCTAGTAAGTCTAATTTGAAGGAGGCTGACCATTTTGTTAAATGACAGAACCATAGATTCACATAAGGATTTGGTTCAGGAAGGACCATAAAGATGTCCTAGTCAACCCCATTCCCATGGGCAGGGACACTTTCCATTAGACAAGATTGCTCAAAGCCCCATCCACCCTGGCCTTGAACACTGCCAGGGATGGGGCATCCACAACTTCTCTGGCCAGCCTGTGCCAGTGCCTCACCACCCTCAGAACAGAAAATTCCTTCCTAATAATGTAATCTAAACCTACCCTCTTTCTGTTTAAAGCCATTTCCCCTTGTGCCATCACTACAGATCTCGGTAAAAAGTCTCTAGCTGTCCTTCTTCTAAGCCCCATTTAAGTAATGAAAAGATACAATGTGCTGTCCCTGGAGCCTTCTCTCCTCCAGACTGAACAACCTCAGCTCTCTCGGCCTTTCTTCAACAAAAAAGGTGCTCCATCCCTCTGATCATTTTTGTGGTCTTCCTCTGGACCCACTGTAACAGGTCCATGTCTTTCTTGTGCAAGGGACCCCAGAGCTGGATGCAGTACTCCAGGTGGGATCTCACCAGAGCAGAGCAGGGGGGCAGGATCACTTCCCTCAGTCTTCTGGTCATGCTTCTGTTGACACAGCCCAGGATACACATGGTTTTCTGGACTGCAAGTGCACACTGTCGACTCGTATCTAATTTTTCATCTAAAAAGTCCCGTGGAGCTAAATTAAAATCCATAGTTATTTTCTATTTTTATACTGCTAGGGTTTTAATATAATTTATTGAAAGCAAAATAAATTAAAATACTTAGACCTTCTTTGAAATATCACACTAGTTTTCTCAAGTCCAGTAAATAAAATGACTCTTCCCAAGTTTGTGAGTAACCTGTATTTTTTACTCTGTGCAGCTTCTAATGATCTTTAAAGAACATACTAATGCTTCTGATAAAAACCAATTAAAGATCACTGCTCAAATTATATGTTGTTACTGACTACCTTCTACAATGAAATTATAAAGAAAAAGAAACATCACATGAGCTGCAATAAATGTTTACATAGCAACAAAGAGCCTTTGCTAGTGATCACCAAACAGTGAGTTGCCACCTGCTTGAGTGAAACGTGTCTTTTTTTTCTCTCCAAGTAGTGTTCAGGCACTTAAAAGTCATGTGAATAACAGAAATACTCAACTCACACTTAAGTTACAAAACTAAAGGAAGTACAAAGAACTTGCAGAACTGTGGATGGAACATTTTTCCAACAATGTGACTTAAATGTTGATGCAGTAAAAAAAATGAATTCCAGTCTCTTTCTGCAAGGGACTAAGCCAGAATACTAAATTACTGACACAAAAAAGTAAAATTCTACTTCAGTAAATATAATGAACATCAAGGTGTTTCTGCAGTTCATTTATTTACCAAAGAGACTAGATTTATTTCCTGTGTAGTATTTCTTTAATTTTCTGTTTCAAGAGGAAAATAACCCAAGATACCTGATATTGAGGCACAATTAAACAGAAATATTTAAAACAGTGTTTTAAGACAGCTCAAATATTAGTTCTCTTCCATTATTTTTGCACCTTTAACGTAAAGAGAAACAAGTTCTTTCAGTCAGAAATTTCTGTCACTCAAAACTACTAGAAGACAGATTAGCTGCGGAAATATGAAGTATGAATTTGTGGTGTGGTGCGAACTATTATGTTTAATTTATATGTTAAGAACATGAGCAACTTGCTACTGCCAAGAAGAAGGTTGTAGAGTGCCTCCAGTCTTAGTGGTAGAATAGTTTTTTTATTACTTTTCTGTACTTGCATTAAGATATACTGTCCCTAGTCCTTTTATTTCATTTCTATCTCCCTTCCTAATACCTTCAAAGGCATGCCAAGTACTCACCTTGTGTGCATCCACCACAGGGAATGTGCACCGAAGGCAAGACTCTCAATACACTCTGAGGGAGAGAGGCAGAGCATTCACATGCATTCTTTGTAGCAGAATGGTGTCCTTGAGTTCAGATGTTGGTTTGGAAGGCAGATAACTACAAACAGTCGAAGAAAACAGGAACAACCTTGACAGATTGTCTATGGCTGCAGGTTAAACCAAAGCGAAAATGCTAAACACAGCATGATTTTGAATTCAACAATGGTTTCCTGCTAATCGTGAAAAAGTGAATCTCATGGAAGATTTGCAAATCAAGGCTACATTATGTGTTTGAAACGAAAGTCCAAGGCGGCTGAGGTGTGTGCAGGACCCCCTAATGAGACCTCCACAGTTTCTGACCCGGTTTCCGTGCCCCCACGGCCTCCCCACGGCCGTCGACCTGCAAAGAGCCGCCGCACTCTCACACTGGAGCCCATTTTTAGCCTTTTTAAAGACAACCGTGAAGGCACAAGTAGCCGGCACGACCCACAGACCCCGGCCAGCCCTGCCCGGCAGCATCTCACCGCCCGCCTCCCTGCCCCGACGGGGCGTGTGCGGCCCGGAGAGCCGGCAGCGGCCGGGACACGGGGTGTGGAGAGACTTTCTGCGGTCAGAAACTCTCCGGAGCGCTTCAGGTGCCGGCAGCGGTGAAAGGCGAAGGGGCCCACGGCTGTCCCTGGCTCTCCGCCGCCGTCGGGGGCGGGGAGCGCAGAGGAGAACCGAAAGTGAAGGGAAGCGAGCGCCCGGCGGGGCATCCCCGGGGCTGCGGGAGGCGCAGCGCCGCTGCCCGGCGGGGACAGACACAGGCGGGGGAGCGCGAATGCGCCCCGCGAGTCCCCGCTCCCGGGCCGTGACTCCAGGGCGCTGCCGCCCAGCCGCCGGTGCCCCGGGCAGGGCAGCCTCCGGCGATGCTGTGCTGCATGCCCGGCGTGGCTTTCGTCCCCGCTTTGCTCGTCAGCTGGTCCTCGGCCGCCTTCATCATCTCCTATGCGATCGCCGTGCTGGCGGGGCACGTCGAGCCCCTCGTCCCCTACATCAGGTGAGGCGGGGGCGCGGGGGGAGCGGCCGAGGTGAGGGGCTGGTGTGTGTGTGAGCATGGGCCGTGTCCTGAGGGGCTTCTCGGAGCGAGTGCGGGGTCCCCAGGGGAGGAGATACAGTGGTGGCGAGGTCTCCCTGTTACAGGGGGACACGCTGGGCACGCCCGGCACCCATCACACCTCTAGCACCTCTGAGAGCCACAGGACACTGGAGCCACAGACTCTGGAGACACGATGAAAAGGTCATGAAAGTTTTCTTCTGCAGCCAAGGCAGGCCTGATCCTAGAAAAACTTTAGGATGACACGGTGGAAGTGTAATTTTGTTTGTATAACTCCAGAACTAGGCCAAAGGCCATCAGATGATGACAGGACTCGAAACCCTGTGATGGCTTTTGCGGAACACACATCCCCACAAACATGCATCTTTTATATTTCACTACAGGATCAATGCATTTAAAAGACTTCCCAAGAGATGCCTAGCATCTCGTTTCTATAACCTTTGTCATTTAACTGCAATTCTGTGTAAATCATTATTTATGCATGGCTTATGCTAACATTTAAATCTAAACTATGAAAATGCTAGTATTTATCTCTCAATAGATTAAAAGTTAGCCAGAAATCCAAGAGTGTCTCTGATATACAGAAGATCTAAACAAGGTTTTAAAATACATCTTTCAAGATACATCTAGACCTAATTCCTTGAAGGACTTTTTGGACATGCATAATTTCAGAAGACTGCTAACCTGATTGGCACATACAAGACAATTTGATTGAAAATTAGGATTTGTCATCATAGGCAAGAGTAAAATGACACCGCAACCCACAAGACAGCTGAGCTTCATTCGAACAGAGCCAGAAAAAGTTGGGCTTCATGCTTATATTAGCAAAACTTTTTAAGACTCTCTGCACAAATCTGGAAAGCTCTTGGAAAGCCTTGTTCTTGTACTTGAACTAATACCCTACTGCTCATCCTTGATTACATACAAAACTTTACTGACACAAAAGTGCTTGTGATCAGTGCAATTTATCCATTATTAACTAACAAAAGGAAAACATTTGAAATAACTGTACATGGTTTGTGTTCAGAAATATTTTGAGATCCTGGAGTAAGAAATTTGACAAATTACCTTTCTTATGTTGAAGCCATGTCATAGAATAAAATATATGGGAGAACAGGATGTGAGTTTTTTTATGTATAGTTTTGTTTGCAGCTAAGTTTTTGACAGCCCAGGTGTCTTAATTATGTCATTCTTTTTAAAAGGGTTAGGCCAAACCTTTAAGCCACAACTGTACAACTCTAATGAATGTATCACAGCTGCATAGTTATATCAACTTCATGGAATAGCTCCCAGAAAACATCATTCTTATCCTCTAGCTATGGAATCACAATAAATGTCCACATACTCTAAAACAACTCAAACAAAACAAAGACATAAGGGGCTGCACCAGTGATTCCCACTCACATTTCAGGCCCTCTGCCTTTACTAGTAAAGTTTTTAAAAGCCTTGTTTATGTTACATCCTTTTAACACCACATTTGGACTAAGGATATACATCGACTTTTGGTAAAGAATCTACAACAATTCTAAAGGCAACTGGTCTAAGCATAAGAACTTCATAGAATATGCACTTGGGAATAATACAAGGTTTCCTTCTAAGTACTCAGGCCAATAGTCATACCATAGTTCATATTCTTAATTTGCAGGTCATTGCTTTAGCCTAAGAACCTGAATCATGTGATTAAGAATGTGATTTAGTAAAACTAAGAGTGATTAAAAAGAGGAAGAATGTTGCAACATTTCAGTTGTGCAATATCTTAAAATGAACTATAAAAATTAAACAGAGCTCGTATGGGGAAATTCCAGTTACACAAACGAGAAGAATACTGACAAACTTTAGTTCAACATTTCTGTAACTCTTATATACATTCCCCAAATACTCTGTGTATGCCTTGAAGTAACATTAATTTTATTTGTCTACCATGTAGCAGCTGTCACAGTGAGAGGCCACACCTATATTTGTCATTGAGGCTGTGCTAAAGTCTCATCAAGTAAACCATATAAATACATTTCTGGGCAGATAAAATGAATATGATTTTGTGTTTTCTAGCAGCTAAGTCTTAAAAGATGACAAGGTTGGGCCCAAATTAGTCCTGTTACTCATACTACTCAAAATCCAAACCAATTTGCATGTGCTGGGGTGGCTGTTTGCTGATTTGAATTCCCAGTGAAAGAATAAAGGGAATTTTCCTGAAGGTATTTCCTACCAGTTGGTACCTCTGGAGAAATTAGAATTCCTGTAGGTAGAATAGAATCTTCCTATTTTTAAAAATTGGGACTTCAGTTTGAAGAGTAATAGTTTATGATGGCTCTGAAGAAAATTCAATGATGAGTCTTTTAGCCCTAAAATATTTATTCCTTGTCTCCTTCACCTTCCTGTCTTTCCACTCTTCAGAAGACTGTTTTTAAAATTCTACTGAATGAGACGGTGACACAAATACTGTCATTTTCATACAGGGTTCCTCATTTTTTCCGTGGTGGTCGAGCTCACCTATACACCAGCCCAAATAAGTGAGCACATTTTTGTTTCAATATGCCATTGGCTTTTTTCTTTTTCATAAAAAGGAAGGGACTGTCACCAATACTTTTTTTTGCTAATATTTTTTTCCAAGGCAGCAGACTTGAAGAAAAATGAATCTGAACCCAAGTCTTCATTTAGCTTCAGGGATTTTTTTAATGGAAAATACAGCATTAAGAAGATTGTGTCCTTAAAAGTCCAGTGCAGTACTTTGTAAATAGATTGTAGATGTGATATAGTATTCATGGTATGAATTTTCTTTAAAGCATAATCTAAGACTGTTGAATTTAAAAATCCACGACAACAACAATCACCTGTAAACCTTTAGCTTGAGAAAATCTTCTGTTAAAAAATGGAGTTCAGTGCAATTTCAGGTTATTTGGATTGCTCTTATGATGTGTTCCAAGAACTTCAAATGGCTTTCTGTGTGTGTGCCAATTCCATTCTATTCTCACCTAAAGCCCTTCAAAAGCTTTGAAGTGATTACAGTCCTGTACTTACCACAGAGCGATTTCTGATTTGAGAAAGTCCTTGAAGATTGTCACAAGTGGCCCACTTTTTAAATGGACTCCTTTGTCGTGTTAATGAAAACACTCCAGAAACAAAAGAAAAAGATGAAGTTCAAGGTTTAAACATGGTCTAAATGAAACATGTATTAAGATGATTTTCAGGTGTTTCAAACAAACAGAAAAGAATTTACTGTTTTCATCAATTTCACTATCAAAGAGAAACAAGATTAATACAGAGTACAAGCTGGAACAAGTCTTCCGAAAGCATTACAACAAGAAAATTCAGGTGAAAAGGGATTCCTAATGCCTGAGAAGTTGTAAAAACTTGTCTAAAAGCCCAGTCCAAACTTCTGTGGTCTGAGAATTTGGAACCAACCTAAGCTTCCTCCCGTTGTTGATAAATCATCTTAGCAACTTTTGTTACACAAATCCTTCTGTAACATAGAAAGGGCTGGAGAGCAAATATGAATTTCTAAAATAATCAAGTCATTTGAGATGGTCATACTCTTCTTTGCTGAACTTAACAAAATTGTCAAAATCCTTGAGAGTGATTGCTTAAGTAGAGAGTGCTTTCTCTTTTGGGTGTTTGAGAGCATTCATGCTGAGGTCATTTTGGCTGTACTCAGTGGTAGCTTCAGATTTTTAGCACTGAAACCTAATCCAGCCTCACTGCTGGGATGGGGAGTATTCATCTTCTTGAATTGCATAAAAAAATCTCTAGCTAGTACCTACTTTTCCCATCATACACAGAATCACAGAATCACTGTTATTCATCAAATGATTAAGTTGGAAAAGACCTCTGAGGTTACTGTGTCCAACCTATGACTGAACTTCATCGTCAACCAGACCATGGTACTAAGTCCAGGCTTTCCTTTAGTATTTCCAAGAACAGTGACTCAATCACCTGTCTGGGCAGTCCATTCCAATACCTAAACCCCCTTTCTGTGAAGAAATTTTTCCTAGCATCCAATTTAAATCTCCCCTGGCACAACTTGAGGCCATTTCCTTTTGTTCTATTGCTTGTTACCCAAGAGGCTGATCCCCACCTTGCTACAGCCTCCTTTCAGGTGGTTGTGGAGAGCAATAAGGTCACCCCTGACCCTTCTCTTCTCCAGGCTAAACATTCCCTCCTTTCAGGTGGTTGTAGAGAGCAATAAGGTCACCCCTGACCCTTCTCTTCTCCAGGCTAAACATTCCCAGCTCTCTCAGCTGCTCCTCATCAGAGTGGTGCTCCAGACCCTTCCCCAGCTCTGTTGCCCTTCTCTGGACACGCTCCAGCCCCTCAATGTCTTTCTTGTAGTGAGGGGCCCAAAGTGACAACAGCACTCAAGGCGTGACCTCACCAGAGCCAAGAACAGAGGGACAATCACTGCCCTGGTCCTGCTGGCCACACTACTTCTGATACAAGCCAGGATGCCATTGGCCTTCTTGGCCACCTGGGAAAATGCTGGTTCATGTTCAGCTGCTGTCAGCCAGCACCCCCAGGTTCTCTTCTGCTGGGCATCTTTCCAGCCACTGTTCCCCAGCCTGTAGCACTGCCTGGGGTTGTTGTGGCCAAAGAGTAGGACCCAGCAATTGGTCTTGCTGAACCTCCTCCTGCTGGTCTTGGCCCATCAATCCAGCCTGTCCAGATCCCTCTGCAGAGCCTTCCTACCCCCCAGCAGATTGACACTCCCACTCCAGGAGAAAGGTTTGTTCTCAGAAACTTTGCTCAGTTTCCACTAAACTTTGGCATTAGCTAAAACCTTTATGTGTTCATGTTTCTGACAGCAGAGTTCTTTGGGTGCCTCTGTTCAAATGCACTATCCTGCCTCTTGGTGCTGCCAAGTAACAGGAAACTTAGCTCACACCCAAATTATGTAAAGATTCAAGAGTTAGATGTCTTCCATTGGCTTGACCAACAGAGCCTGACCAAATAGATATCAACTGGCAGTATGTCCAACAAGAAAAAATAGACATCAGAGAAGAAAAAATGGTGCAAAGAGGTGACAATATCATAGTGCTGTTCTTTCAACAGAGCACTCACCTGTAGAAGAGCTCTGCTTGAGAGAGCTTGAGCCCATGAACTCCCAGGAGTATGTTCATTCTGTGAGGAAGGGGCATTTTCTGGGATGGGTGTTTGCACATATGTAGGGAAAACAGGGAAAAGGATTCTATGGTGAAAGTGCTCCATTTTCTACACAACAAACATTTTGTATATATGACATTTTTCGTGTATATATATATATGCATGCATGCACATATATATATAAATTCTGTAGATATTCTCACACTCATGCTCCCTCTTTCTGTCCCAGTGAACTTCTAATTATCCCGTATAAGGGTGAAGTGTTTCATCAGAAGAGACTTACAATACCTTGGAGATAGAGTACTCTTAACCTGTATCTACATTAGTAAATTAAACAGTTGCTAGGAACACTGCTGGGCATTGGAACACAATTTCTCTCATAGGGTAAAGTCCTTTTAAGGAATTTAAACCCAATTCTCTCACATCTTAAGATAGTGACTGCCATTAGATATATTTTGCTCTATCACAGTGTTAATTCAGTAGATTAAAGAAACGTCATTTCTAAAATGTCATTTATGTAATCATGTCATTCCTGAGCAAAGTACAGGTCTGCCACTTCTTTGCATATTGCATACAGAAAAAGAAGAAACACAGTTCAAAGAGTATGCTTTCAAAATATGCTTTCTTTTTGAAAAGAAAGATTCTCTACTAGAAATGGAGGCAAAGTGTGCAGCAGAAGATGAATTGCCTTACACACACAGCAGCAGTTCACACAAGTTATATTTCTCTTGGAATTTCAATTGTAAGTCTCATTTATGTTTCACAGGTCTCATTTAACTTCTAATTTCTCTCTCTTCCTGCTTTAGCGACACTGGAACTAAACCTCCAGAGAGTGGTGTCTTCGGTTTTATGATTAATATTTCAGCACTTTTAGGTATGTATAAGCTATTTGTGTCGACCAGAATGAAGAAATGAGATTTAGTGAAAGCTGCCTGCTTAAATTGCAGAAATGTACTCAGTATTCTGCAGAAAAACTACTCCACAGCCAAATGGCAGTATCAGGTAGATGTAAGTGATACCTGGAGAGTCAGGTCCTTAGGAGCAGTTAGTGCAGGCTTAGAGGCACTCGTGTCTCTTCAGAGCACCTCATCAGTGTAAAGTAGTCAACATGCTGGAAATAAAAGGAGAACAAAGATGGCATAATTACTCTGCAAAAGCTCTGATGTAGGGGAACTTCAGGTTCTAAGATGCTGCAGCAAAGGGAAGAACAGTGTTGAAGCAACACCTGGTTTTCTCCGCAATGTGCCTACTTCTCTACAAAATGACTGATGTGGATCAGGAAGTCTGAGTGAATCAGGAAGTCTGGCATCTTCTATGATCTTCTAGAGGATGGAGGATCAAGAACTGTGTACCTCTGTATACATGCAGTATTATGGCCTTAAGGCAAAGTCAAAATCATATATTTTACCTTTTCTAAGGGCCTCATTCAGTCACACCATCTTGGTGTGTTTCATGTAACCTCATAGTGCCGGGGCAAAGTTACCTGATTAATTTTTCCAACTGTAGATAGATTGAAACTGTGTTCTGTGTTATGGAACTGTGGAATCCAGTCTACAGCTTATTATATCCTGAAGAACCATGGTTTCCTAATTCAGTACAGATGTTTGTCAGGAGTGAACTGCATATTAAGGTCACGCATGCAGTGACTCTGCAAAAAGGAATTAATTCTTCAGACCATCCATTATAAGGAGATGTAGTTCTGGTACAACACTGCATCTCAGAGCAGAATAAAACCTCCCACTTGTAGCTTATGGTTCTTATCTCCCTGTAACATCTGTTCCTAATACAGAATGGCAATGCCTCTGTGCCCAAAACACACAGGAGGATGGGATTTAAATTAGTGTTTTCCTTGAACTGATGTGCAGTTAGTTCTAGATAGCAATAATGTGCAATTTTAAGACGAAGAAAATGTTTAAGTTCTACCTGAAAGTTCAGCTGAAAATCACTACCTTTCTTCTTCATTCCAGTAGAGGTAAAGGTAATATTATTAATTGTATTATGCTTATAATTTTATTCTGCATGTCATGTGTTACAGGAAGGGGTGTTAAAATGGAAGCAATATATGACATTGAACATAACACTTATTTTTTTGTTTTTTTCAGCTGCAATTACAATGTACATCAGATATTTATTAATAGAGAAGCAAAATGAGACATCACACTTTGTTAGATCTTCATGCAATATGTTTACATTATGTGTTGGATTGATGGGCTGCACTGGAATGGGCATAGTTGCAACTTTTCAGGTATGACCATAAATTTCATAACAAAAATGAAAATAAGATTGTTTTACCATTAAAAATTTTAACTAGATAACAGTCATTAACATTATCCCCATGTGGATACTTGGAAAATGGAGTAAGAATGCCTTTCTTGCGCTTGCCTTTTTTTCATTAGCTTTACAGTGACAGATTTGTTTCCCTACACACGAGAAATTTTGCTTAGGCAGTTATGCCATCAAGGGGTTTTCTGTATGCTTGTCTTACAACAGGTCTGTGTGATATGGATTTTTTTGCTGGAAAATTTTTACTATGAAAATTTGACTGTAAAAAACTCTGCTATTCCAAGTTTAGTTCGCTTATAATCAAGCAGGGCAGAATAAGTCAGACTACCAAAAGCATCTGCATTTTTGACTGAATGATGGCACACTCACTGGCAACATTTTCTACAGAATAAACTAATCCTGTCTGACAGGTTAGAACACTGAGCACAGTATCAGCCTGTTCTTTTGAGTCTGTAGGAGATGGCATAACAACATGTTAAATCTTTTGATAAAGACAGGTAGAACTACTGCTTACTTTGCCAGAAAGGGTTAGACATCTCATTACAAATCAAAGTCCACTCTTCAGTGTCTGAAAGAAAATTCAATAGAGAGAAAAAATACTGAAACAGATTATTCATTTTACCTTTTCTAGTGGGGAAGTGTATAATAGTTCTGACACAAATATTAGGACAATTGCACTGAAAGCTTCAGCCTAGAACCAAGTTAAATTTAATTGGCAGGCAGTTTGAGATATTGCTTTAAAATCTGTGGAAACAGCTACATTATTTCTTTTACAGGATGGTCTAACTTGGAACATTTTGTTAAATATTATTGTGCTCATATAGTGACATGATAACATACAGAGAAAATGAAAATAAAGATTGTCAGGACTTCAGCAGCCAGTACAGTTTTACATGTAATGGACATGATATTTTCAGATAAAAAACCCCTCTGCCTTAGGGTGATAACTTGCCCTTTTTAGCTTTGCATCCAGGCAGTGTGTGTGGATTGCAAACACCACAGGTACCGCAGTCTATTCTAATCACACTATTTTCCTTTTAAATGTCTCTGTTCTTATTGGTAAGATTTATATGTGGCACAAAAAAGAGCTGGATGATGCCTGATTGAAAGAGAAAACAAACTCGGCTTCAATAAGAAAAAGACAAATCAGGAATGCAAAATAATTTGTGAGAGTCAGGGAAGCAGAAATTTTGATCCTGAAGTTTCCAATGGAGTTCCTTGATAGTTATTATCCTGGTTCTTATCTAATCTCTGCTGTGTCTCATTGCCATTTATTGTCCATAAACTCCTTCCTCACCTAATTTCTATTTCCTCTGCTTTGACGCTGCTTTCCATGTTAAATGCAGTTTGTAGAAAGGGTTCTGAGCATGATAAAAATCTAATCTAGCTAAGCATCTGATCTAGCAGATTTTCGAGCATGCTTAATTGCCCAGGAAGCTGGAAATGGTGGCTTGCAAGCCTTCACTCTTTTCACTGTATATGTACAACTAGTGAACAGTTGTACAGTAGTGATACATTCCTATCCCCATTGGCCAATAGAATAACTGAGACATGAAGAGGATGTGAGATTTGCTCAAGGTCAGGAGATTGTTTCAAGTCAGGGGATCAAAGCAAAGCTGGAATTAGAAATTGTTCCCTTAGTGTTCAGTCTAGTTCCTCTAATCAGTATGGCGTGCAGAAAATTTACATTCATGTGCACTACCTGCTAGTTTCTTCAGATAGTAGCAGCTAACCATTGTGCTGATTCTCTTTGCAGGAGCTGGCTGTTCCCAGTGTCCATGACATAGGAGCTTTGGTGGCATTTGGCTCGGGTGTTGTATACATCACACTTCAGTCCATAATCTCTTACAAGTCCTGCCCACGATGGAACACTTACTTTGTGTGTCACATAAGGATGGCCATATCTGTAATATCATGCATTGCTTTCATTCCCAGTATCCTTTATGCTGTGTCCCATGGTTTTCCCTTTCTGTGTTCATGGTATTCCTTTTAAGCTAAATCACTGCTGATAAAGAATAAAAATGAGGTCACACTCCTTACTTAGGGCTCTCTAATATATATAATATAGCGTATTGGGACGCCATTAATAGCATAAAGATGAGTTTTGCGGGCTTCTGAAAAGCTTTATCTCTTAATTCAGGGGTATATTTAAAAGCAATGTCCCAGTGTTCTTCACAGAATCATACACTAGTGAAGCTAGAGCAACTTTCCAACCTCCTTCACTTGAAGGGGAGTAGGGAAGAAGGCCTGAAAAAGGGAGCCACTGCTTCTACAATGAACCAAATATACACAAGTTAAAAATACAGGTGGCAAACAAGCCTAAGCAGATGATTTTTATCATGCTGCTCAGTTCTCGGCCTCAACAGTCGCCTCCCTTAAAGTCACACCGCACAACTTCCTGGCTTTTCCCTTGGTATGGTACAATTAGGGTCTTCTCACTGATTTTACTGGCCTTGGGTGATCTGCCAGTGTTGGAAACTGATTGCAGCAGCTCATCACGAGTCAGCCAGCTCCAGCCTGCTTTTGGTTTCAGTAGATGTGAAAGGGCTTTGAAAGAGGGCCTCTGTCCCAAGTGGAAGTTGTACAAACAGATCAAGGCACCTATTGTGCACCACTGGAAACCAACACGGTTCCACTTCCACCAGGGCAGGACTCTGCTCCCACAAATCTCACCTAAGTTTTGGAGTATCTCCCTCACTGTCTATACTTTGAAAGAACCCACAGAAACCTTCATTTGTGCAGAAATGTGTTTTGATTGCTGCTACCACTTGCCTTGTAATAAGGTGTTTCATTTACTTGTTTTCTTAATACCTTGATTTGATATTCTGGTTGTTTAGGATCTCCTTTGCTACAGAAGGGGAAGATGGGGGGGGGTGGTTTGTAAGCAGACATTTTCACTTTTACTCACCAATATGCTATAGTTTCCTTTACACTGTTTTTCCCAGTGATTGTGTTTGCTTCAAAAATTTCCATGACAAAAATTGATTGGACCCCAGGTGAAAAGGTAAAATCTTACTAGGCAGCAAAGTTACCTTGTATCGTATTATTTGGGGAATGCTGTTATATTTATCTTAAAGCATTGCAAACACGTCAGAGGCTTCAGACAGTACATTATCATGAACACATTTGTGCAATGCTGGTTTCCAGTTACTTTTTCACTAGAAAGATGTCTGTGGTAACAAACTTGTCACGGATGATCAGTCTTCAAAGAGTTAGACTTTCGTTTTAACAAAGAATTTGCAACTTTCCCATAGAAAGACACTACCAAAAAATATATATTCTGGAAATTAGTCATTCTACTTCCTTTTACAGTCAATTTTCTTGAAAATGAACTTCTCACATGAAAAAAAAAAATGGACCAGTTTGATTCTGTAGTTTTTGAGGTTTTTTTCAACATTGTTTTTCTCAGCTTTTTCACCATTCTTTATTAAATAGTCTTTGCTACTGTCATAAATATTTGGATCTGACCTAAGGCATACTAAAGTGGTATTTGAGTTGATTTCAGTGTTTTCAGAATGACAACTATGAAAACTAATTTTTCTTTTCGGACAAACTTTGCTGAAAGGAGGTATGCAAAAACCAGGTTAAATAATGCAGACAGTCTATCCTGCTTGAAGAGCTTAATAAAAGCACACTTAGCAAATGTACTTCAACAAACCAGTGGCAAGGCAACTGGAGATAAATCTTTGCAAATTAGACAATCTTAGTAATATCTTCAGGGATTTTGTGGGGTTTTTTGAGAGCCACTGAGCTCAGTCACTCTGACGGAAAGCTTGGAACATGGGCACTTTGGTAATGTTAACATCAGAATTCAATATTTTCAGGTTCATATCATATTCAAGTTATGTTTTGATACTGTGAAAATTGCAGTTTTCTTGTATTGCCTTTAATGTTACTGCACCAGACTTAATGCAACACATGCAACCTTGATAAATATACTCACCACTCTGTAAAAACCAAATGTGAATTGACTTTTGTACAACAGGGTATTGGGATGATGAGTCATAAATCTTACAGTACTTGTTGAATTTACAGAAGGAAATGTCTATATCATTCCACACTTATTTTGTTTAGCTGTTTTATCTGAATATTTGTTTTATGTCTCACTCCATCAGGATTATACTTACCACATTATGAGTGCAATCTGTGAATGGACGGTGGCCTTTGGTTTCATCTTCTTCTTTTTAACATTCATTAGAGATTTTCAGGTTGGTATCTACATATTTTAGCAATGACTAAGTGCTATGAATTGTATAACAACAAATGCAATAGAAAATTACCATTCTTTACCTCAGATAGATGCATCAAAGCTATACAGAAACAAATTTTACCAACCACAGAACTGATTTCTGCCTACATAATGAATATTCTCCCCATTGATTTCAAAACGTAAAATTCAGTTTGTTAGTTCAATGTGTCTGTTCTTGAAAATTAAAAACATTCAATTAATATGTTCTTCTTATTTACCAATCTTTTTGTAGAAAGAGGCCCTCTAAAGGTGACATCATAACAAAATAAATGATGCAACTAAAACTGTATTTCTTTCTACCTGAGGGATTTTATATCATAATCCGAAGCATTTCAACCACAGATGTTTCCTTTCTTTTTAAAAACTACACATTTTGCTATATGTTTCCTCACAGTGCAAAGAATATTAAATACTTTTTGGAAAAGAATTGACACAAAAGCCTTCTGGTTTGGGTAGCTGGATTCAGAGTTAACATATATTTTGCTAACCAATAGCAAACATTTCTATGTCTGTTTAGTTTTGACTTAGTACTGAATAGACCATGGCTGTAGGACATTTCCTCAATTAAAAAAAAAAAACTTAAATTAAAAAATAATAAAATAAAAAAGCTAGGTCCAGCAGAAAAAACCTCACTTCTTTTGGAAAACAAATTAGTTGTTCATAATTACACAACACATGATCTTAAGGGTATATAATTGCCTTCTAAAACTGACAGAATTATTGAAGTACCATTCAGAAATACATGTATCATTCAATGCATAATTTTTGGAGGGAGGTGTTTATTGCTAATCCATCACTCCCTGATGTCTGTGCATATGATGGCATCTTTTATCAAAGCTCAGACTCTTCCCTTGGAGATAGAGATTTGCAGGACAATGCAGTAGTTCTCAGAATATTTATCAACAATCCTTAGTTGATAATTCTGTTTCAGAATAATTGAAAGTTTAACTAAATATAAATATTGTGAATGTAATAAATAAAAGAAAGTGATGGAATTAAACTAAATGGAAATGTGCACATTTTAAATTACAAGCTATAAAACAGCACAAAATCCAATGTTAGTGTCTGACAATGACAGAAAGATATTTTTAGATTTTACCCTCTTTTTGTCCTAACCAGTGCTCAGAGAAAGCCAAACTATTTATTAAGTAAAATCCCCTGCCATACTCTAAAAAACTTAAGACTTTTTTTTTTTCCCACAGTATTTATTTCACTTTAACACATTTTTCTTTTGGTTTGCTTCATCTCCTTGTACTTTATATTGCAGAACTGTAAAATTAACTTATCTTAAGCTGATCTTGCTTTATTTTTCTTTTAGAGATTTTCTTTAAGGATATCAACAGAAATACATGAAGACTCCTGATAGTGAAAAAACAATATTTTATATCTCCATATCTATTCTATGAATATTCTAGGTTTCTTTTTACCTATAGAAAATGTAGCAGAGGGACAGGGATTGATAAGGTTGTACTGAGAACCCATGCCATTAACTCTGCAACAGCAACCACTAAAAGATTTTAAAATCTCACAGCAAAGTTCCTGCTGCCTTTTTGCAATATTTTGTAATTTTATATGGTTTGGTATATTAAAAATATTGTAATAAAAGCAATATCTAGAAGCACTGGAAAATCATTCAAGGACTTGATCTCCTCAGCTCTTCCATTTTGGAGATATCTGTGCTTTTTAATTTGCTGTAGTGTGATTAGTAGCATTAGTTTTAAACTTGAGAATGTACATTTTGCAAAGAGGGAAGTGTAAAGGCAATGAAAATCACTAGGACTGAACTCCTGCTCTGTTAAGTTGCAAGGGCTGTAGAAGATGGTGAGAGCAGGAATGGGCATCTTTGTTTCAAGACTAGAAATTTGAAGTTAGTAGGTGGCAACACTATGCATATTTCTGATACTGGGCACTGTAATGCAAATGCAAATCCTGAGAGAAATTTAAACTATATTGCTTGAAAAATGTTACCTAATCATTACTGCACTACATGTTGCAAAAATCCACCCCTTTTTTCCTTTTATGCATTGATGGCTGTAAATAAAACGGAAGTGGGAATAGAAAGTAAATTACATTCAGCTGTGATGTACTAAAGAGAAATCTTATTGCAACTTGGTTAATATAAAGCGGAATTTTCCAGCCTGTGTTTTAATCTACAATGGAGTGAAGAAGGTCACAAAAATTCGGGAATGAATGGAAAATAATAAGAGGCACCAGCAGTTTTCAGGTGTTTAGAAATAAATGTATGAGTATTATATATATAAAACTGAATTAAAAAACAAGCCTGGAGAGCATCTGTAGTGAAGATATTTGCTGCTATAGGGTTACTTCCGTAATGAAAGACTTGGAAAGCAACAATTGAGAAGTCAGATGTTACAAGTATCTGCAGGCAAAAGGTTCTTTTATGGACTGATTCACCACCTCCATTCAGTGCATTAACCTCTTGGTCGTCAATTAAGTTCTCTGAACATTACATTTTCCACACTCTATCACAGTTTATGCAGAAATATTGATGATTTTCAGTTGCTAATATCCACGAGATAAAACGAATGTGTGTTTTGGGGAGTGATGTCTTAAGATTAGTCATCTGTTTATATTTCTTTTAATGTGTATTTTAAATTGTAATAAATTTAGCTGTTTCACAGCTTAAAGAGTTGATGTTTTCTTTATAAGTTCTTCCAGATAAAAACAGTAAAAGTGTTTTTCGCTGGCAGATTTTCTTTCCATAGTATCCAGATCACCTTGCAGAGGTTCATAGCTACAAACAAGTTAAAAATCAAATCTAGTACTGACTACGTGAAGGGACACACATTGATTCAAGTGAAGATCATAAAGAAAATGAATATCAACCACAAAAAGTGACATTGTGTCATTTTCAAGGCCCTGTTAAGCAAAGACCATATTTCTTAGTGCATTGTGTACTATTTTATTGCTTTTCATTCTTAGCTTTCATAAACTAAAGTATAAGAAGCTTGAAGTTGTTACATCAAATAGCCAACCTTTACAGTGCTTACAGTATCCTAAAGGGAAGAAAAAAAAATTTAGAGGAAGTGGCTGAATCAAGATCACCTCGTTCCCTGAAGTCAACTTGCAAATTCAAGTAGTGAATGAAATCCTTCCCATTTTTCTGAGCTTTATTGTGATACATTTTAATATGAGTTATATTAATGACCAAAAGAATGCACCAAGAGTGCACCTTTTGTTAAATCTGTTAGGTCTAAGACCTCAACGTGCATTGACATGCAGATAGAGGCAATGAATTATTATCTTTTTATTTGTGCAGTGAATAACTATTGAAAACACTTTGGTTATTTTCTGGCTCCAGGCAGAGAATTTTTTTCAGTTAAAATGTGAGTTGACAAGTTGCAAGCAATTCCCAAAATAATATTCCAGCAAGGTATAATTTAGCTGTGCCTGACTCTTGTTAAGTACTGCACTTTAATTTTTCACAAGCAAGTGATCTGTAGAGGTTAGCACAGATAATGTCACAGCACATTTCTGTTGCTTTGCTACAGGTCCTTTTTTCTATATTTTGGTATTTCTTAGCAACAAGAAATAGGTATTTTTTTTTCTTGGAAGCTATGCTAGAAATATTTTCATCATCTACTCTGCATGATGTTCTCTATTTGTCAGCCCGTCAGGAGTGATTGGGAAATTCCTTTTGCATAAACTACAGTAAATCACGTGACAGTTGCTGTTATTTTTAGTGGTTATGCTAAATCATTCTTCTGCTTCCAAAAGTGCAAAACCTCATTTTTCTAGGTTGTGCAGCTTGATCTGCTGCTGAAATACCGCCATTGTGGTCTCTGTCACTGTTCCGGATCACGTAAGGATGAAACTCTATTAACTCAAAATACCTAAAACCCACTTTGTCTTAGGACACTGTTACTTGCACTGCTTTTCCTTCCAATGTGCACCAAGCCAATGATGACCTTATCATTGGCTTTTCTCATAAGGCATTCTAAACTTTAATTTCTGGTCTGCTCAGTTTGCATACTGCCTTACCTGAGACAGCAGCATATGTTTGACAGCAGCACAATAATCTTGATGGCAAGGGATTTATTGCTTGCTCTTAATACTGGTAGCAAAACTTCCAAGAAGATTTGAGGGATTATGGTAACACGTCATTGAATTTTGGACATTCCAGTATGAAGTTCGTAAAGATGTTCAAGAACTTGGTATTTTAAACTCCTCTGTAGACACATTCTTAGTCTCAATATTGACCACATTTTCACAAGCCTTCAGGCTTTAGAGTGTCTGCTTGAAGACTGCAGAGTGTTTGGGGTTGGTCCCCAGCAGTTTACAATGTCCACTGGAAATATTCTCTCTGGAAGAGGCTGGAAGAGCTGCTCTCCTCCAAGAAACAGTGCAAGGCAGCATGGTGCTTGTACTATAAGAAGAGATAATGTTTGTTTCCTTGGAAGATGAGCTGATGTCCATTTATTAGGGAGAAACGTGAGGAAGTAGCAATAGGCTTTAATTTATAAGTTCTCTGTAGCTTTGACTAAAAACTGTCACAGGTGGGTCTGTGTTTCACTGCATCTGTGTGTGTGCCAGTGCCCATATGGTCACACGTGCAGACACAAACAGTACTGGCATGATGAGGCCTGGCAGTGGTCAGAGCCCTGCCTGTTGCTGCAATACACAGAAATAATAATACATACTGTATTTTATAAACAACAGCAGTGATTTAATGAGCTTTGGCTGTATTTTGGATCGGTACTGTAATGCAGAAAGAGCATTTCTCTCATCTTAAGGAGAAAATAGGCAAGTCCTACATGTGGTATCTGTATTTTTCCCTGTACACAATAGATGGCACTAGCAGACCACATGATTTGGGTTTATTTCCCACGTTCAGGCAAGCAAGCACAGTAGTTTTGTAGGTAGCTTTAGCTGATTTTAATAGTCATCTGGAGGCCCAGTTAAATGAGTTCTGTATTGTGCCTTTGTGGAAAACAAGTCAGATCTAAGTTTTGTTGCCATCCCTTCCTGCCTTCATCTAAGTAAATATGTTTTTCTACTGCAAAACATAGTCTCATAGCAACTTCAATTTTAAATTAATTTGTCTAAGTCAAAGGAGCCACTTGCTGCAGTTATCACTGGCACAAGCTGTCATCCAGCTCTCATCGCCACACCACTTCTCTTGGGAAGTTTTTCCTACCCTATTACAAAGAAGGTACATTTTACTCAGTTGCTTCAAAAAAATCCTGTCAGTTTGCAGTGGATTTAAAAGACAATATAGACCATATTTTCATGAGACAACAACATAGAAAGAACAAGATTTTAACATTTCAAAATTGCAGCCAGTCTGTACCCAGAAAAAGTTGACATGCTAGGTTGTAAAAAAAATGCAAAGGTAGATGCTGTATGTATTTAAAAATGCACTTTGTATGTAAAATGTCTTTTTTCCAGTTATTTCCTTGCCTATCAAAACAGTTAGCATTGTCTTCTATGAAGTGCAGCAATAATCCAGGCCTCTGAACATTATTTTACCTGTAATGATCCAAGTTCAGCATTTGCAATCTTAAATAAACTATGTTGAGCAGCAAGGATGTTTCTCTTGAAACTCTCACCAAATGTTGTATGGATTTTAAAAAAATAAATATAGGAAGTGCTCTGATGAAGTATAATTGGTTCATTATTGATAGACATCTTTAGCATGGTAAAACTTCCTCACTCCACGAGCACTCTCCCAACACACAAACATAAAATTCATTACAGGTACATTTCAAAGAAGGTTTCTCTGATGAACATCTAGACTTTCATCATGAGACCTGCAGGAACATTCTCTGTAGCTCTGCTTTTACTAGAGATATTAGCAGCTGATGGATCTCCATGCGAAGAGGTGTCTTTCCTTCCTCTCACACTGCATCAAGTGACTGAGACAGATGGTTTGCAGGAGGTTTTTCTTCTGGTTTGAATTATTCAAGAGGATTTTTTGATAATAAAATAAATTGTGGGGTTTTTTTTCCTTTAAAAAATTATAAATAGAATTTTGTGCTCATTTGAACTTCCAGTAGGATTACACATAAAATCTTGTCTACTACTTAGAAAGGATTTCGACATAGTTCTTACTCTTCAGGCAAAAATGTAATGTTCAGGAACTCCTCCTGATGAAATATCCCTCTTTTCTTATAGAGATCTATTTAGCCTTTGAGGATCCAAATTCAATAGGAGATAAAAACCTTCACTTGAAGGAAAAGTGATCTTCTTGCCTTTAATCAACTAAAATCAGATTCCAAGCCTTCTACTGGCTTTAACTGTTAATATTTCTTGCTCTGCTCGGGAAGTGCATATGTTGCTCATAGAGCCTCCGGATGTTTCCTGGATAGATTCTGGTGTCAGCAGAATAATCTCAAGGATGAATTTGGACAACAAGTTTTCTCCCTGTAGGCAGTTTGAGCGAGACATCAAGCTCTAAGACTCTGCTTGTTCTGCCCCTGCTCCTTAAACCCAACTTGTTTCCTTACTGAAGAAACAGAAACTGAGAGTTCAGAGTGAAGTATTTAGACCTGAGGTCTAAGAACCCATACCACAAATACAACAGGATGCAGTTCTGATTAAGCCTCTAATGACATTAAATTTGAAATTCAGTGCAACTGTGTGTGAAGATGACACTGTGGCAAGATCTGAGACATCCCCACATTGCTGTAACAGTCTTAGAAGCAACTGAGGAAGCAGGAGCCAAGCTTCAGCAAGCACTTGTTTTCTCAGGAGTGTGGCAGCTTTCCATTGGCTTGGCTTCCTCTGGGTTTTGGGGGCACGGAGATGGCGCCATTTCTTATTTCTCCCTTTGTCCTCTGTCCTTCTGTGTTACCTAATACCCAATTCACACAAATTGTGTTGGCAAACAGCTCTCCTAGTATGTTAGTATTAGGATGTGGTTTCTGTGATTCTGTTCCAGAAATCATCTTTCTTCATGACAGTCAACAAATTAGCCTTACTTTCCTCCATTTTGTGGTCTCAATCTGATGTCTGGGGAATTTGAACGTATGCAGGTAGTAAGTCATGGGTGCTCTCTGACCTGACTGCAGACCAAAATCAACTCTCAACTGAGATCCTGCCTACAGCTGGCATGGCTGGTTAGCTTAAAAGTGTTTAAACCAAATATTTGGGGTAATTATAGTATTATAGCAGATTTTAAAGGGTGATTGCCAGTGCTGTCAAAGGGTGAAGCTGACATTTTTTCAGCATCCCTCCTTGCCAAACAGCTTTAAAATTTGAACATTATTATTGTATTAGCATAGTTCTTTAGTCTTGAACTGAATTTAAAACACACTTACTGTTTAGGGTAGGCAATACAAAATCCTGATCGCTACTTTCCTGGAATTTCAACCAAAAGGAATTGTACAACATTATATAATCATGTTTTTTAAAAATCAACTTGCAGTTTTACATGGCATCTTGTGTCTGCTCGTGGCAGCCAGAACAGAGCGTTGCCATTGAAAACAGAGAGTCATGGCAGTATATTCACTCCAAAAATACCTTCTGGTTGCAAAAATATTTAACAATGTTAAGACTAAAGAGGAGTGAGGGGAAACTAAAGAAAGACAGGATTGGAAACTGTTCATTGCACTGTCAGATAAAAATCTACCACGGACAAATGCACAAACAGACAAATAAAAAAAATTTCTGGAGTAAAAAATGTAATCTAGCAGATCACTGAGTCTTCTAGAGTAGGAGTTGAAGGATGAACGGGGGCTGACCCTCAAACCACCCATTTAAATTCAGTGAGCAGAAGGCACTGGGCATCAGGCGTTCAGCTCGGGACTGGGGACAGATAAGTCTCTCATGGATTTCTAGGAAGAGCAGAAACTCTGCGCATACCTCTTTTGGAAAAGAGGTTTTGGAAAAACAGAAGTCTCGGAAACAGAAATTCTAGCAATTCCACGGATGGGTTACTGAAACCATCCCATAAATCATGGTAGCAGTTAAACAGCAAGGCCAAACGGGAATTAGTGATGTCTTTTCTTCAAGGGGAGCTGGAGATGGATCTTCATCTGGATCACCAGAGTGTGTAACCGTGGTTCAGAACCAGCAGTTCCTGAGTGTTTGGGGCAGTTTTGGCAATTACTATCGAGGTACACAGACTCAGGTCTAAAGATTGGAAGCTGAGGGAATGGATAAGAACGAGAGGAGTCCCTGTATAAGAAAAGAGGGGAAGGAAATGGTGGGAGTTTGCCCCAAAGTCTGTGGAAATGAGCATGCCAGTTATCACTGGCCTCAGCAGAAATAAACACAGAAAGACCCCTTTATTACCCTGTAAAGAATTACATTAAATGACATCAAATTACACAGAGGAATCAGGAAGCACTTTTCCTCTATTTTCTGGATACTAAGGAGCAGTACCTCAACAGGTTTCTTAGAAGCAAAGTTATTTTGAAAATGCAGTCCCAGGACCTGGAAAGGAGGTTCTTGCTCACAGATTTCAGCAGGAGGAGTTCCCCTTTCTGTGGATTTTCAGTGTAGAATTTGGGATAACAGGACGTTGTGCTTGCTTGTAAAGGTCCCCACATAGCTTCTGGTGGGAAGACACCAGATTGTTTGGCAGTCCCACAGGGAACACAAGGGAGTTTTTTGCCAGCAAAATCACAGACTAGAAGAGGAACAGAGTCTCTGTAATGAAACACTGAGGAGTGAGCTACACAAGATGGTTGTGGTGATCTGCTTTTGTCCCCAGTGTCATGTAGGAGGCTCTGAGAAGGGTGTCACTGTGGGTGCAAGGAGGGTTTGCTTGACTGAGATGGGTTCTCCATTCCCAGCAGCTAAGTGATGGCTGAAATACATCTCAAAGAAGCAGGGGAAGACGGAGACCTAACTGAGGAGCCCCGTGCTCATCACTGAAATTAAAAAAAAAGAAAAAAAAGAAAAAAGAGAAAAACAGTGAAACTGGAAATACAACAGATGCAGATCTACAAACCTCTAGTCAGTCTAATGGACCAGTACCAGTCTGGGGAGACATAAAGGGAAGAGAATTATGCTGATGCAACTGGAAGAGCCTCACGCTAAATGATCACCCACCAAATAATATGTAATGAAGTCTTAAAACATCTGTTGATGATCAGGAGGACAGACTCCAGCAGAAAAGCGCGAAGATGGCTTTTCTTACCAGTGTTTATACTGGCCTGCATTAGGAACAATCAAATGTGCAGTGATACTTCATCCAACCAAGCCTATGGAATTAGTGCTCATCTACTAAATACTCCACACAGGACACAGTTCTGTTGGTCCACTGCTAAACCACTGTTTAATAGAAAATACTGCTAATATGAACCTATTCCTTAGCATATGTTTGTTTCTGCCCTAATTATTTCTTTTTGGGTTGTCGCGAATTTTCAGTATAATTTTCTTTAAACAAGAGAACACATTATTCAGAAAGTGCCAAACAACATCTTTATAATTATTATGAAATCTCCTATAGAGCGTTTCCTGTTAATTTTCATAGTGTTTTGAAGAAAATTCTTTTGAAGGCTTTTATAGGCTCTTGTCCAACATATCTGGGGAGTCTGTTTTTCAACATCTAGTTTTACTCTTTAACATTTATTTATGGCCACTTCAGTGCCTTTAACTTCCTAGGATTGTGAAATATTTTTTTAACCACCTAACTGTTCTTAGATTTGCACAAATTTGGACAAAGGCCAGCTGATTCACTAGTAATTAAGGTACAATCACAAAACTTGTTCCTAAAACAACTTCATTTACTGCTGGTGTTCTGCTTTGCAATGCTGTGTGTGAAGAGGCACACAGAGCTGGCTTTGTTTGGGCTGCCTACAGCTACACCAGATACACTTTGTGTAGGGTACAGGCAGGAAGCTATAGAGGCTGAAGTTCACAGCAGATATTGCAAAGAGGACATGAATTCCAGTGCAAGTTCCTTTCAGAAACCTAGTCATTTTTGTCACCTTTTTCATTGCTATTTTTTAAATTTTGTTTTTATACCTGCTTATTTTTAAAGAATTCCAGTTGGTGTCATCTTTTTCCCCACCTACTTAACTACAAGCCCTTATCAGGGCTGCAGGGTAAGATCTAGAACAAACTGGAATGATTTAGGCTTCTGGCTCTTCCTGGCTGCTTATAAAAACCAAAGTAGCTGGCGACTTCTGGTATCTGTATTTACAGTGATGGGAGCAACTGTTTTTGTAATGAATCCTCCTAAACTTGAAATACAAATCCAGTCACACTCTGAAGTGTCCATTCCATTGAGATCACGTCATGTTTGCTGCTGCTTTTGATTCTACATATTGTTCATGGTAATTCTTCTGCTGGTGCAGTAAAAACTGGTTCTCTGCCCCCTAACTCTGCCCCTAACACACTTCTTTGTACACAGCTCATTGTTTCTTTACATCTACTTCTACACAGGGACCGTGCTGTTCCAAATAGAGCAGGAATGGCTAAGCCCATCATCCGACTGCCCAGGTCCCTCAAGACAGTGTGTCTTTCTGCAGATCATATTGCAGCTGACATCTGGCATCCCACAGAGAGAGAGTGAGGATTCTTTGGGTGAAATGTTCTCATTCAGTAAATACTTAAAGGTAGCTAGAAATTGGAAGTATATAAGGGATCTCCTGCTAAATAGGACATTTGTCTGTAGGATATTCCAAAAGAAGGCCCTAGGAAGGAAAATTATGAAGTGAGAAATTAGTTGTGTTAAGGCTGAATTGTTCAAAAAAACAAGTATTGTTACTAGTTCTGAATTAGCTCCTCTGATGTTACATCAAGCATTAGTCTTCTTTTAGCAAGAAAACTGAGGTTGTTTCCTAACTTTCTGGAACAAGCCATGAATTCCTGAATTCCATTGTTTTTCAAAGGCTGTGGTTTGATTCCCAGAACCAAAATGAATCTGATTCTTGAGCTGGCATACACCCTTAAAGCATTCCTAGATCAGGGTTCTGAAAAGAGAGGCTTTGGTTTCAAAACCTCTTCCACATTAATGGGTTCCTTATGAGTGATAATGGTGCAACTATGAGAGATGGAGAACCAGACTGAGCAGTTGTCCTTTTCATGCTCATTGGAGGGGAAGGAGTAGACATTGGGGGTGCTCAAAGTTGGCCTAAGGAGGAAAACAAAATCTTCTAACCATGCTACATGGCATCTGCCATGTTAAGAAGGCTGTTTTCAAGAGGACTCATTCAACAACATCGAAATCCTGCGGAATCTTCCCATGCTGCTCGAATTTAAACCACATTCTGTTCCTGTCATGCTTATCTGCCCAATGCCTTCGAGGGACATCTGCAGAAAAAACCCTACTGCTTACTGTTTTTGGTTGACAGCAACTTGTGAGGCAGGTAATCAGGGGTTACCAACACTACTTCTATCTACTGACTACTGGAGTACTAAGTGAACAATTGTTGCTGGTGGGGTTGGGCTGTGTGATTTCTGTTTTCTGTTCATCATCGCCTGTCAAGCAGTTGAATGCATTAATGAAAATTTGGCTCCAGCTGCACAAATATATGTGGGCTTATCATTGCCCCTGCATGTGTTTGAACGACTGGCCATGAGTTCTGTGCACTGCTGTGAAACACAAATGAAAACGAGCTTCTCCTGGAAAGAACGAACTACCTGTGCTATACAATGACATAACAGCAAGGGTATCACAGAGATCAGATTGGTTGGCACCATGTCCCTGGGCTATTCACCCTGACACACTGGGTTAATTAGCAGATTACAACTGGCACTCTGTTTATCATTGCTTTCAATCTCTTATCCAGAAATGGTGCTCCATGTACAGCAAGACCAATAACAAGTATTCACCCAGAGCCAAAGCTAAAACAAGTTTTGTGCTCATTTACACTCTGCCAAAAGCTACAGGCTTCCCTAAAGAGCTTGCTGATACCTTCACGGCAACAGTGTTGAAATGCCCAGCAGAGCTGGCAGGCCGAGGGCTTAGCATTCATAAGGCTGCAGATGTAGAAGTCTGGGACAGCTCTCTTTGGCAGTCCAGCCTGGATATGTGACTCCTTATTTGACCTGGCTCTTGGAGCAGTGTCAAAAAACATATCTTACCTCATAGGTACCTGTCAGAACTATCTAAGTATATGCTGGACCATGTATCCAGATTCAACAGTAAAGACTCCTGGATGGAAAATTTCAAAGGTATCCTTTTTAGAGACTGATACTTCTCCATCAGATGTTATCTAACTAGTAGAAGCTTGTCTTGGTTTCATGAAATAAAATCTCCAAATGGTTGCTTTCTCGTCTTTTTTTTTTTTTAATTTTTTTTTTTTAATATCAGTCTCATGCTTAAAATTATACTGGATGGGGACAGAAAACTAGAGAACAGATAGCCGCCAAAATCCGGTGTACATCAGCTTTGATGGCAAAACCAAACTCCACAGACTTACACTGTGATTGTATAAGATTGGGAACATTCTTTCATGTGCCTGGATGAAAGTTGCTAGTTCCTGACTTCTGAAGCTATCTGGGGCAGCAAGGCTTCAACAGTCTTGTGGCAAAAGCCCTGGAAGGCTGCTAAGCAGATGGGCTTCAAAGCTCTTGCCTTGTTTTAGGGGGGCATCCTGAAGAGTAGAGCTGCCTTTACCCAGCACTTTAGCTCCCTTGCAGTCTCAGAACAGAGTCATGAGGCACAGGTATCTCCTGTGAAGAGAGTAACTAATGCCCTCATTCAGAAAACATCTTGCAGTCTTGTTGCACAAGGGTGGAAGTAGCAGCGAAAAAATTCTCTCTGATTGTTGTTACATGTAATCCAATGCCATTCAGTGCCAAACCTTCTGTTCTTGTCACAAAGAACTAAAAAAAAGGCAGAGAAAAAACTTTTCTTATGAAAATCTGCACCGTTGGCCACCAGCATTTAATTACCCTAGAATAGAAAAGTACTGCATAAGACTTACTAATAAAGCCAAGGAAAGTCTTCCCAGGGAATGAGGGAGTTTTTTTGGGGTGATAACACAAGACTACACCTCATGACACAAGAGAGGAGACGTCCTCACAGGAATCACTTTGGGCTTTTTGAGGAACAAATGGCATCAATCTGGGCAGAAAAGTCCATTAACTCTAGTGAATACACCTAAACCCAAGAACTTTTCTGGAGACAGGCCAGAATGAAGAAAATCAAACTATAAACTCTGTGAACTTTGTATGATGCTGAGATTTGTTTATTTATAACAAAATGGAGAAAAAAGAGGCAGGAGCACCTATCTTGTAACATGAACTTCAAAGTGCAAAATAAATATAAAGCTAAGAAGCAGTCAGGCCCAGGAATCCAAAACAAAGTTTGTTCAAAACGTGAGCAGAGGCACAGCTGTCACAATGCTGACTTGGCATTCTTCAGGTTTCAAAGGAAAGTCAAGACCATCAATATTTCCATATCCAAGTAAATCCATACCTAGTCTTAGCTGCAGACACTGCTCTCATTCACCAGAGAAAAACACAGAATGTAAAGCTGTCCTTAGAGTTAAAAAAACCTCAACAAAACCAAATCAACCAAACAACATGTGAATAGTTGCACAGTGATATCATATTTCTGCCTGTTACATAGAAACCAAATTGGGCTTAAAAGTTGTCATAATTTCAGTTATGATCTGGAAAAGTGATTGCCAAGTAGAGTTTGTGAACCACTAGTCATCCACAGCAATCCTCAGAACCACTGATGGTCCGGGCTCCTGACAGACAAAATCTGCAGTTTGGCAGAAAATAATTCATCGCTTTAACTTTTTAAATTATTACTGACTTGGAATATTTTTTCTCTCAATTCTTCTTCATAAGAGCAATTTTTTTTCTGCTGTCAGTTAAGAATTTCACTGAGTTTGAGTCACAGAATGCAGTTTAGGAAGCACTTTTTTTTTGGTCCTTACTATGTAATTTACTATTGCAAATTGCCTGAAGGAAACTTAGAAATAAGACAGGTTTTTCGTGGGCAACTAATGCTTTCCCTGGAGAAAACAGGCTTTATTTCGCACTGTGTATGTAGCTTCTTTTAAAAAACTGGTGAAAGTCTACACGGTGTATTTCCAAAATGTTAATATGCTGACAGATCAGTAAATACAGAAGCTGAGAGATGAGAATTTGAGTGATTCGCTCCATTTAACTGGAAAGAGAATTAGCTCTCCCAATCCTTGCCTCTTTGAAGTTAGAGGTCAGTGGGGTTATTTTCCACAGGCTTGCTGACACATGAAGCAGGACAGGTGTTTCCACGTCTGGCCAGACTAACAGTGGCAGGAAGGATGGAACCACGCTACATTGACTTTATCTTAGTTCACCAAAACCATGTTCCAGCTGCGGTTTTGCAGAAGCAGAAAATTTGAATGGCCATTGGCAGCAGCAGCTAATGAGAAGCAGAGCAGAGGGCAGCCCTGCTGCTGTGAGATGGATGGATGGATGGATGGATGGATGGATGGATGGACGGATGGATGGATGGATGGATGGATGGATACGTGGGGCTGTCTCCAGTGGGCTCCCATAAAACTGTGGCTGGGATGGACACCTGTGGGCTTCCAGCAGTCAGAAAGGCTCATGCCACTTGTGAAGGCTGAGCACAGGAAGGACAAAATCCCGAAGAGGAGCCACTCTTGGGCACCATCAAAAAAAAATCCAGTCTTCCTTACTGCTGCCTTCATCCTCACTTCAGTTCATCACTCTAGCAGTCTTGGCATGGGAGGCTATTGCAGTGCAAGATTTGGCATCAATTCTCCTCTAAGCTCCCATTCTTGTTCCTTGTTGCTGTTTCCAGTGTCTTCCTGACAACACTTAGCTCGGTTAAGCAAACAACTGCTCTATAAATCTCAGGTACAGCTCTGTTGTCTGCAAGTTGGACCAAATGGCAGCTAAAAATCTGGCAATTCCCTGCAGCCTGCCTGCAGGAGGACTCCAACTTCTCTGGCCTTTGGTGGATTAAAATCAGTGGGAGGTAATTATTGTTATTTTTAGCAGAAAGCTGAAGTACAGGAACCATAAACTGGCTGGAAAAGTATGAAATGTGGAAAATCTGAAATTGTACAAAGGCTTGTTTCCAGTCCTCAGTTATTATCATAAAGCAGCAAAATCTGATTCTCTATCACTAAAGTTTTCTTACTGACTTGTCTGCCACATTTCTGCTGGCACCTCTCAGCACACGTGTCCTTGATCCAGGGTTTGTATCTCTGATTCAAACAGTAACAAAGGAATGCAAGTATTTCAAATCTGAATTAGTTTGGATTGAATGTGAATTTTTGAGTACTTTTGGACAGATTGCCTTTTAAAAGAAGCAACAGAGAAGCAATAAAAAAAAAATACACCCCCCCCCCACCTTTTAAATTAAGTTTTCTGCACTNCTTTTGGACATATTGCCTTTTAAAAGAAGCAACAGAGAAGCAAAAAAAAAAAAATTCCCCCCCCCCCCACCTTTTAAATTCAGTTTTCTGCACTGAGGTGGTTGTCTATCTTCCATCCCACTCCCCCAGTCACCCTGTGAATTTACTCTAGTATTTGTAGCACCATTTTGAGAGTAAGTTCCTTATGATTTTGCTTTGTGGAAAACTACACGCCAGCTTCTACAGTAAGTTTTTATTTATGAGTCATTTGTACCAAAACCAGACAGTTTTGGAACTGAATGCTGCCCAGTTAGGACATCTAAGAAAAACAAAAATGAAAATTTAATATTAAATCTTTTTAAAGTTCTTTACAATGATCTGACGGCAGGAAAGCCCCAGCCTCACATGATATCTAGAATTTCATATTTTGTCATATACTCACCTAATTCTATTGAAACAACCAGACATGGCAATTTCTATTTAGGCAGCATGTCTGCACTTTTGCAACAACTTAGGCATTGTTATACTTGCTATTTTAAAACAGGTGATACCAAGGAAATTTTTGGAGCAGTCACCCTTTGGCCACACATCCACACGTGCTGGTGTAGGACAAAGGTTTGCTCAGCTGGAGATCATACTTTCTGCTCTACACCTACCTGCTGGGGACCTCAAGGAACTTTTATTATGCTGGTGCAGGTTTCTCTCTCTCTTTCTGTCTTGCCATGATGTGTATATGACCAGAGCAAGTGATGGAAAGAATGAAAAGTTCCTACCTGCAACACACACAGTTCCACTTTCTCCTCGAGACTTTCTCTCCCATGTGGCAAATCATCTTCTACGTAGATGAGAACAGGAATAAACACAACAATCGGGACAACTCTGTCAGTCAGAAATGCCTTTCAGTGTGCACTGCGATCCATCCTTTTGCAAGTACAAGCCTTTTTTTACTGCAAGGATGCTGGGGAAGTTAATAAGCAGATGTTGCAGATCTTAGACTGATGGTGTTAATAAAGACCAGAAAGACTCACAGCTTTTAAAATAGGGAAAAATCACATAACATGAATCACACAACACTTCCATCTCTGGCAGTGTCCAAGGCCAGGTTGGATGGGGCTCTCAGCAACCTGGTCTAGTGAAAGGTATCCCTGCCCATGGCAGGGGCAGTGGAACTAGGTGATCTTAAAGGCTCCTTGCAACCCAAACCATGTCATGATTCTATGACTCGATGATATTTCCTATTTGCATGCTTTAAATATGAGACAAAGTATGGGCTCTCTTGATAATTCAGTTCCTCTCTGGTAATAAAATGCTTCTGGATTAAGTGTGAATTAATCTAAAAAGCTACATATGTAGAACAAATATGAGTCTCTCTACTCCTATTTTTGAATTTAAGACAGGATTGGGATGAAAAAGAAAGCCAAAACAACTCACAGTATAGCATAAAGAGAATAAAATACATCATGTCTTCATTAAAACAATATTAGCAGCTTCACACAAATATTTCTGACTGACCATAAAGATTTGTAATATTCTAAAGGGAATGTGACAAAAATAATTTTTTTAAGGTTTCATACAAATCAATTAAACCTCCTTCCAAGTAGCTTTAAGTCTTTCAAAACCAAAAAATTGGTTAAAAAGTGTTTTTTCCAGAGCTTTCCATTAAATCTTTCCATCAAATCTTTGAAACTCACAGAACACAAAATAGCTGCACAAACATAGATGAACATCTTTGCAGTTGTGGAATTCAAGCTACTGCCCCTGGAGTGGTCAGACAAATGATGCAGAGTCATGCTGACAGTTGTTTTGGTAGATCTCTTGTTTGTTTGTTTGTTTGTGTGCTTTGTTATAAGGGAAACGCTAACTTTTTGTATCTCCATGGTTCCACCTAACCAATTAGAGAAAACTTGCTACCATATGGGGCATATGTCACCACTTCTGTGTTTAATTATTTGCTACTATCTTTTTTCCTCATCAGGAATCCAAGTTACTAACCATGTCAGATGGAAAAATACAAGTTTACCGACGGCTGCAACTGAGTTTTGCCTCTGAGGAAATGCAGTTCTAACACGTTGCCTCAAGTGCCTGCCTATATATTTGGAGATGGCCAAGATACACAATTTATACCATTCAGGCACTCTCCAGGCATTTGAAGTGGAATAGAATTTTCTTTAATCCTAAATTTGTCCATTTTTCCACTTCACTAGCCAAAAAAGTGTGTTTAGACGATGCGTTGTAGGTGCCTGTGGTAACCGAGTGTATTTATCAGGGCATCAGTTGTTGCACCTTTTTACTGCTCTGTCAGAAAAATATTTCCTTTCATTACAATTGGAGTTTTCAGTTTTCTGTCAAGAAACCCCTCCACTATTCAGACAGCCTTTCGGGGTGTACTACTAGTGCCAGAAAATAAAGTTTTAACAGACCTCTTCCCAACATCCAGTTTATATGCATCACTGCCTATTTTTTATTAGGTGTTATTTGGTATCTTTTCCACACTATCCCTCCTCACACAAGAAGAATGAGTCAACTCTTTTCTCTCAGTCTGTGCTGCATATATGTATTACAATTTCAAGCCAAAACCAGCGTTTGAGACCATTATGCGTTTTTCTCCCCTAAACGTGCAAGCTGTAAATTTTCCGTTTTAAAGCTACCTGTGCAACAGTGTAATGTGAGATTCCTCTGCAAGTGCAGTGCCATTTGTGTTTTACTTTTGCAGTTATGCTCTGTATTTCCATAGGGAACCTCCCATTTCACGATCGTTCCTGGGTGGTGGTGCAGGGGCAGCCACTACTTCCATGATTCCTGTACATGGTGTTCCGATGCTTTCAAGATGAGGGGAGCTCAGCAGGAAATGTTGTAGCAGAAATGGAACAGGGAAATCCCTGCTGTGGGCTGCTGCACAGCTCCTGTGTCCCTCTCACTCCTGCTGCTGTGGTGCCAGGCTGGGACCTACCAGGGGCACTGTCCTCACCCTGCACAAGGGGAAAAATGGGGCTTACAAAGATTTTACTGAATGTTGTTAAGTTGTGGCGGGGCTGGACCTCACTGGGAGGGGAGAGACAACTGAGGAGGCCAATCACTGGTCTTGAAATTCGTTAAGAAAACTCTCAGGTCTGATTTTCTAGCTTGGCTTCCTGGAGGGAAGCCTACAAACAAGCTTGGTGATCCCTGCAATGTGTAAAGACTCAGTGTCCTCTGGACTGGAATGTGAATTACAAAGTCAACTTGACTTCAAACCTGCCTTGCCACTATGGATTTGTCTGTGATCTGGACTTTTGGTCCAACTTGGCTCCAGTGCATGGACCCTGCCTGCTCTCCTCCATGGTCTGAGGGACTGTGCCAGTGCTGACCAGCTCTGCTCCTCCCTTGCCACCAGCCCCAGTTCCTGTCTTGCCCTCCCTTAGGGGAAGGGAACCTGCCCTTGCTGCTCCCTGGCGAAGGCTTTCCCTCTGATCTAAATGCGAGAACACTGAAACTTTTAAAAATTACTGTTTTTTTAAAAAATACAGAAGAAAACCCTGAATTTTTCCCCCTAACTTTCTCAAGAAAGAATTTTGAATC
Organism: Ifrita kowaldi; assembly: GCA_013398055.1. Lineage (NCBI taxonomy): Eukaryota > Metazoa > Chordata > Aves > Passeriformes > Cinclosomatidae > Ifrita > Ifrita kowaldi. The sequence goes on from VZRS01002803.1 coordinate 907,858, forward strand.
AGAAGTTTCAGAAACAAACCATCTAAAGCAGGGCACCTGGTCTGGAATATTTCATTCCAATGGTTGGAAACATGGTAGGCCTAAAAATCTGCTCTAAATGGGTCTGAAATTTTTATAAATACTTTCCTGGAATTTTGCAGGAAATGGATGCAGGGGATGAGGAGAAGCACAGAAAGAGGGCACTAGACAAGTCAGTGAGGTATCAAGAAGGAGCTGGAGGAACCAAAAGGAGCAGGTCAGTCTTTCTTCTCCAGGAGTTCCAGTCCCCCCTGTGAAAGAAAAATAAACTGAAAATTGACTCAAGCTGCTGCAACCAGCTCAGGTTCACCTCCACAGTGTAAGAGCTGTCAGGAATTTCAAGAGGCATCTTGACCAGTTGCACTCAGAGTTGACATACTTTTGGGAAGTATGGATGAACACTCTGGTTTAGAGAACTAAATATTATTCCTGCAATTGCTGTGGGACTGTTTATGCAAATTAATGCCATGCAGAAAGAGTTTAGAAGGAATGAAAACATGACAGCCTGTAAGACAAAACATAAGGGGTAGTAGAAATGAAAGAGACTCTTAAGTCAGACCCCTGAACTTCAGCCTTTGTTTAATCTCAGTGACTCATCTATGGGGAAAAGAAAGCCTTTGCTCATGATGTATTCTTTGTCTTTTACTGAGAAAGCTTCTACATACAATACACAAAAATCATAGAGAAACACTGAGAAATAGTAGCACTGGTGTTTCTTATTTTTGCAGTCAAGTATAAACTCAGTTTGTAAGCATGTCATGGGAGTAAAATGGAGCTGATTGCGGTTAAAGCAGCTGTAACTTTCCCGTCCCCACACAGTAGAGAACCAAGAACTGGAGATGTCCCTCCTTGAAAATCAAACATTTTCAAAAAGACTTACTTTACTGTGTCCTGTTCAGCAAATATTTTTGTGGTATTTGTTGTTGTTGTTTTGATTTTTTCCCCCATTTCTTCCTTCCTTCTTTCACATGCAGCACAGATCATTTACAAAGAGAATTACAGGTGGCTTCTTGATAATAATGATTCAGGAGAAGAGGAAAGGGCCAGCAGCCCTAGCATGTTTTCTATTTACATATCCTAACCAAGAGGCTTCTGTTCCCTCTCATGCAACTTCACAAAGCTGTCTTGTCTTGAAAACAACAACCAAACCACAAAATTATTCTGCTATTACTTTCCCAACATTACCATGAAATAATTCAGATATTGAACACCCTAGTGCTTTAGGTCTTCTCTTTTTTTTTACTTGTGTTTTGTTAAAGAACAATTTTTGTAAGGCTGTGTCTCTTCTGGAACTCTTGAATGGAAGTGCTAGGGAGGAGAAAAGCTTTTATGTGGCTTTGCCTGCCCCATTTCTTCTTTCCTGATCTAGAAACATCTGATCTTGGCTTGTGCCTAAAGGCAAATAGACCAAAGCTGTAACTGCAGTGTGATGGTGTCAGTGATTTTACGGAAGGTTTCATCACAATGTACCCCCTTCTTCTCAAATCTTGAGTAAAAAACAACTATAAACCAAAGAAAAAAACACTTCAGAGCAAGGTGAGGAGAAGCCAGAAAATGGTTTGTGATGGGAGGAATTATGGAGAATAGTAATGTGTATTGCCATCACTCCCTGACTTAATGAACTTCAACGGAATATTGTTAAAGGCTCTTGGGACAGCAGCAAGAGATTTTCTGGTCTCTGAAAACACCAAAGAAGTTTACTGGGGGTGGTTTCCATCAAATTACCAGCTGCTTTAGTTAAAAACCAAACCTGTCATAATCTATTTTGTTAATTCTTTGTTTTTAAAGTAAAAGAGTAGTCCTTGTAGACAAAAACCTCATGTAGGTCACTAAGGCTGCAAAAAATACTACGTAAATGCTGTCATAAAACCAAACAAAGCAAAATTATTCTGCCGTGAATAGCACGGGGTTACCATTTGTTTACAATTTAGTAAACAGCTATCAAAACAGGCTAAACATTTTGCTAAATGGTTCACAGTCATTTTACAAAGAGCAGAGATTAGGGGAGGTGTATGTAGGGTTTGCCCTTCTGGTGTCAGCAGTGCTGCTGAAGCTCTGCTCCCTGAGCCTGGGCATCAGGCAAGGTTCACAGGCTAATTGCATGTGCTGCTCACTGCGCTGCCCACCGAGGAGCTGAAGCCACTGCAGCCACCCTAACATCTTAAAAGCAAAGAAAGAAGTACAATGAATTGATTCCCTCTCTGTTTCAGTTCATTCTTTACAAAAGAAAGGATTTAGAAAGAGGAGTGGGGTCCAGGGTTGACAACACATCATTTTCTTAGTACACAAATGACTTAAGACCAGCAATTGTAATTTGTCTGGAGGATAAACAGGGAAATGTTTTGCACGAAAGAGCTGTTGGAAGTGATGTGCAGAAGGGGAATGTCTGGTTGCCTGTGGAGGCTGAAGGGAGGCCTGCTTCAAAGCCAAGTTTCAAATATCATCTGTTTTCACTATAACACTATGTAACAAAACAAGCCTCAGTAAAATTTTCATATAAATGGGGGAGAATTTAATTGTTTTGCTTTTTTTCACTGTCATTTCTTCTCTGATTCAGAAAGATGTTTGAAGGAATTTTGTTTCCTTGGATCTTGAACATAAATAAAGAATGTGCACTGCACAGAAACAGATGAAGTGTTACAAATTGGAACTGAAAATATAAACATGTTGGGAAGTTAGGAGTGTGCATGTGAGAATGTGTATGCGTAGATGCTTTTTCTTTTTGTGACGTGAAAGAACTCACACAATAAAAACTTTCAAAATCTAAGGATAAAGACTCTGTCCATAATGAAGTTAAGCGTCAATGAATGGTTTTTTCTCCCCAGTTCACTGTGTTTTTGTATGTAAGCTTGAGAAAAAAGATCAAGCAAAACTATTAAGTGAAGACTGGCACTGAAGTGAATTTGCTATGCAAACCGAAAATCAGAAATGCTGTCTACTCTCTAGCTAAGCTGAGGTGTGTGTGTTATTGGAGAAAGGACATGAAATGCCCCGTGTGCACCGAGTGACAACTACTTGCAGCTGACAGATACAAAACCTGGAACGGATGAGCAATGACTGCTGATCATAAGCTTCTCTTGTATGACAGGGCATTCCTCGGGGCAGGTGATTCCTGTGTGATAAGGAGTCTCCCACAACAAGGATATGTACTGGAAAATGGCCAAAGTATGGCAGCCAAAATTGCATGGCTGCTAGCTCAGTTGATTGTGCGACATTACTTGTGGGTCTGGCTTGACTGTGTGCTCAGAGTGTGAATGAACTGGTAGGTGAGCTGCCCCACAGAGGCACACTAAAAGCTAACACACACACACAAAAACCATAACCTCTTTTCAAAAAGGAAGCCCCTTCAGGGGAAGGTGGGGCTCACAGCTCCTGAAGTCAAGTTTCTGGGTCAGCAGAGCCCCGTTGTGTGTCATCTGGCAAACCCTGCTCCTGACAGCGTGTCCATTGCTTATCACACCGTCCTAGCAAAGGCATCTGACAAAAGAATCCAGTGTCAAATACTCGGGCAAGATTGAGCAATTCAGCCCCCGGGAGAGGTGAGATTAGCAACACAGGGAGCAGCAGCCAGCTGGGGCCTGACGATGGGTAGCTGTGTTTGGTGCTGCTGGTGGCTGTGCAGAGTAACAGCATGTAATAGAGTGAAGGGAGGGATGCCCAGGAGGGACAAGTCCTGGAAAAAACAGCTAGTGCAGGGTGTGCTGATATGTATGACAATATAGACACAATAACTGAAATGGAAAAAAAAATCCCTAACAGCAGAAAGACAAGTTCAGTTATGCAACATACTCTGTTTATACAGCAAAAGGAAAGTTTGTACTCCCACCTGATTTCCTGAGGATCGCCTTACACAACACCAGCACAGCATAGTCCACTTGTGAGCACAATATAAATAAGTCCCAAAGAGAACTGTCCTATTGTTCCTGTCCTCTGCCAAGGCTTCAGTCACCACAAAAGCATGGCATCTCTCTTGATCCAAGCCGGTCACATTTTGAAATGTTTTCCGGTAACTGTATACTTAGAGCAAGAAGTTCAGGGAAATGAACAGAATTTGATTTCCTAGGGAGCTCGAACATGTGCCTGACTAGCTTTGGTTTCTAAGATGTAAGTTCATGTGGGTATTTCCTGCAGCAGGGCTACAGACCACACAGCCTTATGCTCATAAAAGTTACAGGAGACCCTGGAAAAAGGAAGCCCTGTTTACTGCACCTCAGGTTCTATCTGCTGGTCAGACCAGTTGCCACTGGTTATAATCTCACTGGCAATGGATCAGTGTTGTGGTGTTCTGCTGATCAACACACAGCTTGAGTAAAGAAAATACAGCTGGGCACCCTATAGTTGAGTTAGGGCTGTCACCAGAGAGTGTTAAAGGTGCCTGTTGAGAGGGCCTAACCTTAGGGGAAAAGCATGAATGGGTACCAGGTAACACCTCTTTGTGGCATGGACCACTCAGGGTATAAGAAGGCGTCAGCTGGGGATGCTTCAGCTCAAATGCTGTTACACCATCTCTCCTTCTTACTTGGTTATTTATTTTTATCAAATCCATAAGAACCTCGCTCTTTGGGATGCCTTCCTCTCCTCCCTACTCAAATGCGACTGAAACTAGCCAACAGGTTCTGAAAGTTGAGGGAAACTAAGGACAGACACGTGTATAAAGTGATGGTTTTTCCATGGTAAATCAGGCTAAAACACTTCTCCCAATTAAAATACGCGGAAAGCATCACAGAGTTACCCTGTAAAATGCAAGGGCTCAAAAGAGAGCTTGGTTTCTAATATGGTAATAAGCCAGCTCAACAACGAAGAGCAAGGATGCCAGGAGGCTGAAAGAACAGTAACAAAGCCTCACATTTACAACAGAAGAGGAGGCAAATACAAAAGCCAAGTGAGAGGCAAGAAGTTACAGTAGCAAAAATACTACTAATAAACTCCCACTCATGATATTTGAACTGAATTCAGCTGTTTTGAAATTATCTTCTTGACATACGTTTTTGTGCAGGCAAGCTTTTGACATCAGTTCCCTAAACCACAACAAACACATGATAAAGCATTATGAACTATTTTTCACCTAATCCATTTTTTACAAAAATACTGGCTGTCCCCTGAGGGAAAAAAAAATGATGAAACAGCTGAGAAAAAGACAACTCATTTTCTCTGTTCATTTCCCTTCCTACTTATGATCTACTCTAAAAGTAGGTGAACTGGATCCAGAAGACCAAAGAATCAACTCAGCACACAGAAGTGTTCTTTTTCAAAGAGTTGCTGGGAAGTAGCAAAGAGAAATCAATACTACAAGACGTCCATTGTGAACAGTTTGGCTCTCACTGGGGAAGGATTCCCCATGTCCTGGAAAAGCAGTGCAGACTGTGCTATAGGAAATCACACCAGGATTATGCAATCTGCTGGGAGCATGGAGTCAAATGAACGCTAGAGATCGTTTGTTCGAAAGGAAGAAGGATAAATAATCACAGTTTTTAGGAAAGCTGTTATTTAAAATGGACCTCAGAAGTTTATTTCCACTGTCCAACTCTTCACAGTGGGTTGGCTCATGTGTACTCAACTTCTCACCACTCCAAGTGACTTAAAGGATAAGGTTTATCAAACACTTGATGGTAATCACCTATAAAGAGAACTGCTCACAAAAATGTAAAAAATTACCCTCAGATCCCTTTGTTCTGCCCTGTATTTTCAGCACTCGGATACATGCTCTTTCCAGTAAAAGATTGGCCTAGCATTCACTTTACTACAGCTTCTGATTCTACAGACCAGGGCAGAGGGCCATAATGAAGCCCAGGAAGAACATACAAGAGCTTGAGAGGAAAAGAGTGAACTATTGAAATAAGAGAATACTATTATTTACCGTTTCATTCCTTCAGGAAGAGGGCACCAGTTTTGAAGTCTGAAGCTAAGAAAACCAACTGTCTGCAAAGTGAATGTTTATTCAGAATTTTCCTTTCCACCCATTAACCTGAAAATGGGAAATATACTGAATGAGAAAATAATCCATTAGTTTAAGGTCAAGACACAGACCTAACTTTTCTTTTCTTAAAAAAAGAAGCACATAAAATGGAGTGCTTTGTGCTACATCTGTCCTCGCCCAATGACGTGCATCCTAATTTATGGCCATTCAGACTTGTTTCTTCAGAATGTGAGACATCCTGTGCTAAGCTTGTTTCTGTCACTCATTTTTTTGTATGGCATGAAGAATGTTATTTCAATTTTCTGCTTAATTACCCTCTTAATGAACAAGCCCATGGAACTCCCTTAAAACAGTACTGTATTAGCAAAGTTAGTGAGTCAAACACAAAGCAGGAATATCCACAGCTTGCCGAATTAATGAAAATATTTCTGGAAGCACTAACAAACTTGTAATTTAGTACTGAGCATCAACCTCTGCTTGCGGCTGGAGTAAAGTCTTGGTGTCAGAAAAAGGGACTGCGGGAACACTGTGGTGCTCCTCACATCTTCCCTTAAGGCACTCAGTACTGACTTTTAGCAGAGATAGAACTGCACAATTAATCAAGCCATGGGCCCCAATTAATGTGGCACTTCCTATTTTGCCTGCAAAGGGCCCTGAATGGAGACACCACCACACGGAGCATCAGGAGAATAACACTTTGGACACCAGTGCAGGCATTTCAGACAACAGGATGCCAAATTTTCTGAAGAATAAGAAAATACACGTCTCCTTCTGCAGACAAATTTATTGTAAGACTGTTACCTCAGATCAGCTTTTCAGAGGGAAAATGGGATCTCCAGAAAGATTAAGCCCGTGATGAACTTAAGTTTCTTGCTACGTAACACTACGGAAACCAAAACTGACCTGATCACACACAGCTCAAAGTGCTGATCCTAGTGACATTCTCTTTTTCCAAGTACAGGCTATAGTTTGTTGTATTTTTGTTTCACAGAACGTCAAACTATACACTTACTCACTGGGGTAAATAACACACTGGAAAGAAAAACAAGAGGGAGGAAGAGACTCAGCTTGGAAAAAGAACCATCAATTTTCTTTTCAAATGTAGCTGAACAGAAGACTTGAGAGGGAACAGATTAATGATTACAAGTGCTAAACCAGGACTTCACTATAAAGTTATTATCATGTTCAGATGTTGTTTTTGCCTTTGACAGTTTTTTGAGGTTTTACTTATAAAAATACAGGTATGCATCTAGTCTAAGGGCATCTACATGCATTTAAAATGCCTGTAATACTGTTAAGAAACTGACCTTTATACATTCTGCAGTCCCATTCACCTGCAAGATGAGGAATATGCTGACGGAATTAAAAGTTTGTTTAAACAAAGAATACATAGTTTACTAGTAGTGCATAATTAGTATTAACAGATGCATTCAGTAGTTATTCCAGCAACACTCTGCAGTAGTTTTCATGCCCACAAGTTGTAATACTGACTACTCCAGATGATGAGTTTAAATCCATGCAAAATGCGGGTATAGTAGATGTGTATTACTGAGACTTCTTAATGTATACTGCATCTTCTGAGAGTTCTTCACTGTTGGAAGCTTTTGAAAATACAAGTCTCTTAAATATGGACATTTTCCCTTGAAAGTATTACATAGATCTGATTACTGTGCTGCCAAGCTGAAATACTCCATCTTCTATTCCAAAACAGATGGCAAATAATGAGCACCTTGGAATATTCTCTGCTTATAGTATTTAGCTTGCGGTTAAGGACTTTCCAGCTGTCTGGGTTAGCACCACATCTCTAGAAAACTGCTGCAGATCAAGGAGCACCAGCACAGCTGACATAATTCAGTCTCAAACCAAACTTCCCATACTTAATAGCTCCTTGTGTCAGTGTGTCCTAAGCTGAAACACCTCAGATTGAATTTGGCTACAACTTAAAAGTAAAGGGACGTGTTTAGGAACAGAAGAGCCTACAGTGGTCAGAGGTTCCAAAGGTAGCAGAAGCACTATGACTGCTGAGACACTAAACGTAAAAAGGGATGGTTTTATCTTCTGTTCCCCTAGTTCCTCACCATTCAGACATTTGGATTTTTTCTGGGCACTGTCACCACTCAGCTGGGAGAGGAGACACAGTGGCAAGATTTTTCTTAATGTTTCTGCAAGTCTACCAAGGTTGCACTATTCCAAAGTAAACTCCTACCCTGAAAAAAACCTGCAAATCTTTAAGCAGTTAAATTCACAATTCCTATTAATGAAACTGTGACATATATAATAACTTATGTGACATATATAATTATTATAGTTATTCTGTGACATATATAATTACTGATTAATTATCCCTTATTTTAACAAATGGCTGTAGGCCAAAGGCTTTCTTTCTCATTCCACATAAAACTGTATCTGCAGTGGTGTAAAAGACAACTGATTTTAGGTTTTTTTCCAGTCTAAAATTATTTTACACAAAAATTTTCTAGAGAATGTTGAGCAACTGAAGCTATACCTTCTTAAATATCTTCTGGTAACCTTGTTTATTTCTTTAGAAAAATAATTAACTACTCTGTCTCAATTCAACTCCTTAAATCATGCTACTTCCTTACAGAAGTTCATGTCAATTCAAAAATATCAAACATATAATACTAATTAATTTCAGCCTTCCTTAAATTTGCTTCTTAGGACAGTGGCTATGGGATATCCAGTTCTCCAGTAGTCAAGAGTGCCACCATGGGTTAGCTTTAACTCCAAACCCCAGTTTCCAAAACTCTCCCCCTAGGCTAGCAGGTTGATATAACTTCAGCAAAATTAGTTTTGGAGAAACCTGAATTGCAGAGACTTTGAAAGAATTTTCACTGCCCTGTTTAGAACAAGATATAGCAATAAAATAGAACCACAACTTTGGCTTACAAAGTATAGCTTTTATTATACAGACTGCTTAAATGAGTTTTCAAATATAGATTTTAAAAAATCATGAGTGTTTCAATATATACATTCTGAAAGAACATTATCACATTTACATTTGAAGTACTTATTGCTAATATGTTAATATTTGTTGTGTTTTACCAAGTGTTAACTATTAAGTATTTTTGTTTAAGTGTTCAATAGTAATTAACCCATCATTGAAATACCATCTCTAGACATTCTCTAGTGCATATATGCTTTCGTAGGGATTCAGGCATTACTCTGATTTACAGGTTATGGAGAGCATAAATACATCTGCTAGGCTTAAATGGGAGCCATGCTTAAGTTACAGCAAAAAAAAAAGCAGGTATCCTACTGAAGTGCCATAAATAACTAAGAGAGAAGGTATTGACTCAGTCATAAAAGCTAACAAACTTATACACTTGGAGCTTCAGTTTTTGTCTTCTCTTGGTCACAAAAAGAATGTGGAATACCAGAAAGTTAATGACTGCCTGGCACACAGCACTCTGGTATAATCACAACAATCTGGGGAATTCAAACAGATTGCGAAGGATTTCATGTGGAACAAATTGTATTAAAGAAGATTCTTTAATGAAATATCATTTTTGAGTCATGAAGTATATTAAGTAATTTTGAGGGGAGTCTTCAGGACACGTCAGGCTCCTAGTGCACTTCTTTATTTTGTTCCTCAATGCATGCCTCAAGAAGTGGTAAGGCAGTTTGATCATTAAACAAACTGAATTTTAGCTTCTTTGCTGAAATTATCAGCAAAGGCACCAGCTTGGAGCTGGCTTCTGATCCTAAGCAAACTGCTCAGCCACAGCTTCCTTTGAGTAAGGCCAACAGAAGTCAGAAAATGGTCTCAGCTGACCCACATAACAGTGAACAAGTAGTGAGATTCCATTAATAATCTCAAAGTCACTTGCTTTTTTCCCAGTGTCATTTTCAAAACCAATCCATGTCTGTAGCTTTCTACACCACTGCACCCTGAATTCAATAAAGCAACTCTTCGAGAGTAGGAGTTTCTTTACCAACTTCAGACAGACTCTAATGTGGCATTGAATAGTGGTATATGCTTTGAAAATAGATTCAAAGTGTGTTTTAATATATTTTTTCACTTGTATTTTGGTTTTTCTCAAATCTGAGTATCACTGATTTGCAATCACCATAAGAGAGCTGACTTATGTGTAATTCTTGTTGCATCACTTCAGATATAGGATATTAAGAAAATAGTTCAGTTCATCAATAAAACATTTTCATTTTCAAAAGTGAATTTACCTTTAAGTTATAGGGCAGAAGGAAGGAGACGTAGGTTAGAAGTGTTACATAGAAAATCTAACAATGACCAGAATGCAGTTTTAGAGACCTGGAGGTTTAGAGGTGTGGAATTCCTGGAGCCCTACAAAGTAATTTCAGCAGAATCAGAAATGAATCTGACATGATGCAGCCTAAAAACTGCAAGGATCTCATGATTCATTTTCACAGGGGAAGGGTCCAGGCTGAAACACGCTGCCTGTTCAAACTTTCCAGAAGAGAGCACGGAGGATCTTAGTTCTTAAAAACAGCATTAGATAAACCATGCCACCCATGTGATCCATGTAAAACCATTGTCTGCTAAAGCTCCAAACACATGAGCACTTAACAAAAGTTTCCAAAGGCCGGAATCAGTCTCTTCAGTCACTGAATGAAGATTCACTATCAGAACTATCTTCTGCTTTGCCATCATCTCCCCAGGCAGGCACAGGGGCATCTGGGGTCCTGCAGGCAACAAAAACATTCTATGTTGCAAATCCAGCTGAGAACACAAGCAACTCAGCACATAACACCACTGTCCTTTCATGACAACTGCAGGCACTTTATTTCCACAACATCTGACACATTAACTGTTTATGGTTCACAAACTCACACCTTAGTGGTATTGCTTCACCTACAACTGAAAGGCAAACACTACAAACTGTAAGTCACTGGACATCAAAACTCTGTAGACACCAGTGTGAATGCACGCCTTTGATGCCATCAGAAATGATGACAGATCATTAAGAAGTGGCAAACACTTGTAGAAAGAGTTGAAAGCAGGCAATAATGATTAATTCAATTTTTTTCAATCATCAGAGGTTCTAGGGCTGAAAGGAACATTCTGTACACCATTGAGCAGTGTAAATAGTACATGAAAAAAATAAGACAGGAAATGAACAATATTGTATCCAACTAAAACTGCAGGGATAATTTAGAGAAGCAAAAAAGAATTACTCAGAGTGGAATTTGGCTAGAACATTGGGTTAAATTTGACATGCAAGAACAGCCATGGGATTTTTATTGACTACAAATGATCAGACCTCTTGTGCTTAGTTTTAGAGAGAGTATTTAGGATGGATCTTAACACTGTGGCAAAATGTTTGCCTGGGGAATCTACTGGAAATGAAGATGAGAGAAGCAAGCTATCTAAAGACTAACTAACATTACTGCCTGAAGATGCTGGCTCTCTATGGACTCTCCCTCATAAGTATGTAATGAGTTTGACAACCAAGCAAGACAGAGCCTGGTAAAGTCTGAAAGCAAGGTAGAAAATACACACGTAATTATACTTGGGGAAAAATGACATTCAGAGAAGCTCACTTCCTGTATGACAGTTAACATCTCTTGGATAAAATATTACATTTTAAATTAAACTGACAGTTGTATTAATCATCCTGTTCTTATTTATCTTGGGGGTATAGAATTTCTTTTCCAACATTAGTTCTGTTTAGTATAATTTCTCTGTTGGGAATCCCTGAGGTAACTTTAAAGTCTTCCTAAACATTTTGCGTGCAAAGATGAGACGGGTGTTAAAGAACTGCAGAAGAGCCTTCTCCCACCCCCCTGCACACCTCTAAAACAAATTAAGAAAGCATTTGCTTTCTCATGCAAATACCACTTCACAATATTATTCCTTGTTGCCGTGGTAATGACAAAACAGAAGAGCTGTGCAAAGACATGTGATCTGGAGAGAGCAGTGCAAAACCTCTCATTTATTAAGAAGAGGAAGATGGCGCTGAATTCCTTTAGTTCATAAGAGCAGGACAAACTCTCCTGGAATTGAAGACAGGCAAGAGAGGAAGGATAAGAAACAAAAGTCAAAGATAGGTAAATTGGGAGCTTGATAGAATAGGCAGTTATCAAACACTGTAGAAAGTTGAGAAAGGAGCAATAACAGAAGTGGAACAGCCAAAAGGAGAGTGTAGAAACAACTTTGTATTATTAGAACTAGCACATCTACAGCCACAAAAACCCATGCTCAGCCAATGGCAAGGAGCTGGGCGAGCCTGCAGTTAAGTGACAGAGCATACAGCCATGGGTACATTTTCCTAATTTTCTCTGAGACTGAGTGAACAGACCTAAGGAACCTGAAAACCCAAGAAATGTGGTGTGAATGGAAAGTTACATATAAAAAAAGAGGACTATAATATTAAGACAAGAAAGCAAGAAAATGAAAAGCCACACCTGACACCCTAAAATGTTCCACATTATGAACCTTGCTGAATAATTAACTTTCTTTAACCAGTTTTCAAACCAATAACCTTTTAAAGAAAATCTGACTCAGCATTACTGTTGCAGACCTTTGAAGATGGACTTTGAGATCTAACCCCAAACATACTCTGTGAGCCTCTATCCACAGCAATAATGTTTCTGTCTTAATGCAAAATAGACAATCCAAAAGCAGACACTTTTTAAAAAATTGCTTTTGAAATTTAACCTATTATCTTTATGATTTATGTACTATAAAAATCCACCCAAACATGAAGAAACAGCAGCACTTATAGAAAGGTATGGACTTGAAAGCACAGCAAAGGTACAACACGTTTAACACACATATAGAAAACCCATGTTTGCTAAAGCTATCTCCAACTTGCACAGGGTCTTTTTCTTACTTCTCACTCAATCAGTAAAAATATCAACTGAGGAATACCTACTTTAGGCTTATTTAGACACCAGGAAGTAGCTGGGAGCTAAAGTGACTCATCATATGATGATACTTCCAGTTTATTTTATTTAACAAGTTGCTAGTTTCAGAAAAAGCCTTTACAAAATGTAAAAAGACTTCACTGGGAAGGAAAAATGGACTTTCTAATACCCTGACAGTTTCTGAAGAGAATGCAAAAGTACTTCAAACACATCAGTGGCTATAATGTAAGAAAGAAAGTTAATACTTTCATCAGTTTAACAAATTCTGTGAAATAATCCAGTAGAACTAAATTCAATGTCAGCTGTAAAGAAAGACTAAAATTAATGTTTATGGCCAGACAAGAAGCTTTGAAAATTACTATCTATTCTTAGTAGTCTTCACATCAGGTTAACTCAAGCAACAGCCAAAATTTTAAACTGCTGACTTCAATTTACACTGTCAGTTTTGAAGTCAAGTTGTACACTCCATCTACAGAGAGGATCTGGAAACAACTGCATTGTCCCTTATGCATCTGGCAAAATAAGACTGAATTTGTTCTTACTGCTCTACAATAATGACATTTTCTTATTGGAGTGTTGAAAGAAAGCATCTGGGAAATACCTCACAGTCTAAACAGTGCAGTGAAAATGGCTACTGACCTTTTATTTGAGTCCTCATTGCTAAATGCACATTGTCTAATGGCACCTTGTCACTGCTGTAATTCACACCACCTTGAACAACCTTTTCTTAGTACGTTTTTCCAAGTTTTTTAAACACGTGGTTGCACTCCAGCCCTATGGAGAGTCACAAATTACTTACTCGAGAAGATCTGGATTTAGCCCCTCAGAAATCATTTTGTTTCGTATTGCCATTACAGGAACACCCTGTGTAGCAGGAGGAAGAATAATATAAAACTACTGGACACAAACAGGTGAGTTAAATTACACAGGTACTTTTAAACCACACTTTCATATAAATTGATGCATGTCACTTGTCAAACAACAGCATGAAACAATAATCTCAGTTGCCATCAATATGAACCTAGAAGCAAGAATGATTGAGATTAAAGGCCCTTTTAACCCCTCTTATATTTATGGCAAAACATCTAGAGAAAGTTGCAGGGAGAGAATCAAGACTGGATAGATATACTTGCAATTCATGCAGACAAAATCATGAAGCTAAAGTTATCTGTATGGGTAAGAATGTGAAGAAAGCACAAAGTAGCACAAAGACAGCAGAGAAATTGTGCAAGGAAAGACTTGGGCATGCTGAAGGTCCAAGAGAGAGAGGAAAACCAGGGAAGTACATCTGCTACCACTCCAGAAGGATCTCTTAAGGCAGCGCTAAAAACTGGAGAAGTCTAAAAAGCATGGAGAAAAAGGCAAACAGGACATGAGAACAGAAGCACAATTTAAAAGTGACTTCTCTGAATACAACTGCTTGTGCAGTCAAGCTTGAATCTTCTGTGACTTGTGGACAGATTTCAACCAACTACGTATGTGTTAAAAAAATCCCTTCACTGCAAGTCCTTCCACAGCTTCTGCACTTTATTTTATTCATCAAAACCTAAACATTCCCTCATCTTGGATCATATATCCAAGACCCACGTCCCCCCATGAGATACATTCCAACAAACTGCTCCTATGTTTCCCCTAGAGCTGCTCAAAGGCAACTTGTTGCTTTCCCATCTCCTGTTGGAAGCCATCAGAAATACCATCTGGATCACTCCATGCCAATACAGGATATGGAAAAAAAACAAAAAAAGAAAAAAAAAAAGGAGGATACAATTTCTGATTTGACAGGGACAAAGCTACTGGTGGTCTACAAAATTCTAAATGCAAAGTGGTGTAGGACTAGTATCTTTTGTGCAAAAGGAAGTAAAATAATGATAAAATAAAGGGCAGCCGTGACTAATGTTCCAGAGGAAGATGTGATCCTAGTGACACTTCCACAGCAAGAATCACAATCAAGGCTTGTGCATGAGGGTTGTGGAACAGCACACACACAGCACTCTATTGGGCATAATGCCAAAAAAGGTCACTCAAACAGTTGCAATGTATTAGCCTGAAACAGAAGAACATCTCAGTACTTCACAACTAATGTACACTACAAAGGTGAACATTTTGAATATTTATTTGAGTATTTCATGACAGTTTAAAAAAATCACTTATTCTAGTACAGATTTGGACACCAGGGATTGTGTGTCTATACACCATCTTGTAATAATCCTTTTCCTCCCGCTTGACTGCTCTTAGGGTACTTTTCCCTACCTCAGAAGTCACTGGTGAGTTGTTTATGCATCAACTCAAACCAGGTGAAAACAGAATTGAGTCAGATCAGGCAAAGGAGAATTCCTATTTGCTTTCAATCAAAGGGAACTTGGTATAGGACTTCTAAGAATGGGTTGTTTTTATGTTCACACTCAGAGTATGTTTTACTCCAACACTGTGTGCATTAAAATCTGCAAGAAAAAAATCCTCTCAGTATCCTCATGTATCACAGATTCACAAAACTAATCTGAAGTTTAATCAAAATGCCCTTTAAGAGTAGCCTTTTTATCTGAAGGAAAACAATTAAGATTGTACCTGTATCTGTTTAGAATACAATCAGGGCATTACAATTCCTTTACCTTTCATGCTTTCCTAAATTTTAATCTGCAAATATGGTACTGCTTTTGTATGACTTCTTGGAATATTGTTGTAAATTTTAAAAAGTAAGAATTTAGTATCCTCAACTGCACTCCACCAAAATGAGTTTGTCACAATTTCACGGAAGAGCTACTTTTAGTGTGGAATGGTGCTGTTTTATACTACAAATATTGTGAACAATAAATAAATAAATTATCAGTTCAAACAAATCTTCATCTGGAAACTTAATTTGGGCAAATAAATGACACTAACTGAAATACTTGACCGGACAAGGAGACAAGTCTGGCAAATACAAAAACACACATTAATTTGTAGTATGTTACTTTGACTTTCCTACCACACTGTTTACAACTGGCAGAGGAGTCACCAGGAACTGCCAGTACACAGGAGAAATGTGGAAAGTGAGATCTCACTCCTCTAGCAGTCACAAAAAAAAAAAAAAATTTAAAGTAATTAGACCATCCAGTGCTTTCAAATCCACTTTGAAGTCTGGCATTAAATCAATACAGTAACACAGTGTTCTACTCTCTGCTACTATCCCATTGCAAGGTTTTCCAAATGGTTTGTAATAAGCTACCCATAAAGTGCCAATTTGTGATTCAAGTGAAAAATAAGGTTTGGAACATCATTCAAGGGACGAAGCAGACCAATTGTAATAATTTCTCTGAAGACTGAGTGAAACCATGAAGTTAGTTTTAACACAAGCAAAACTTTATTAATACTATGACAGTCATACTTTCCAGAATTATAATATATATTTTAGAGGGAAATTTCCACTGACAAATTGAAAATAAATTGAAATAAATTCTTTGTTTCCAATTCCATTTTCAATTTTGTGGATGTGAAATGAGCTCTTAAAAATGTCACAAAGAGTCTCCCATTCACCTTCTCATTCCTTCATTAGCTTTCACACATGTAAGTATTGAGATTACATTCATTTATTTCCTATTTATCTGTAGCACAGACCACAGCTAAAAAGGTAAACAAAACCTGCATCATGAATAACAGGAAACTGGAGTGGAACCAAACAGTGAAGCAATCCTTGTATCTCTATTTTGGTCCTTACAGAAATATCAAATACTGCTGTTCTGGACTATACTTGCAAAGCTGTATTTTGTACCCTACAGTAAAATCAAACTGTAATCATGTCTGTCTGCAGGGAATGACTCCAATTCTGCCAGGACACCTACACTTCCAGTGGCATCTTTTGTGCCTCCGGCTAATATCACTTTGCATTTACACATTTCACACCTTCAGTTCACAAGTATACCAGCAGAATTCTGTAGAAAGATCTTGCCAGAAGCTGTCTGAGGGAATATATTATACTAATTCATTTACTAGAGAAAATGTGCTAGAATATTGTGATGTTATCCTAGCCTAAAGATTACTGTTGCAATTTATGTGTTCAGACATTTAATGTTTGCTTACAGCTGTGTGTTACGTTCCACCTAAAAATAACATCGTAGCCAAGGAATGATAAGAGAACTGACTTACCACTTGTACCATTTTGAGATATCTGGCATATCTTGGATCCTTGGCCACAGTTGTGACATTTTCTGTTACTGCCTCCGTTTTCTGTAACCCTTCTTCTTGTGTGTTGCTCTGCTGTATATGAAGAACAAACCCTTTAATGGTTAGGTGTACACACCAGACCCATGGAGAGATTCCAACCCATAAAACTGGGTATTTAAAGGTAAAGTGCAACTCTTCTTCAGCAAGATTATTCTGATCTACACTCATAGAATTAGAGACATTTTCAAGACATATGAAATCACAAAATCCAGCTCTTTTGTTGTTCAGTTACAATAGTGTTTTTCTACTTTTAGTTACAATTTTAAGTTATCAAACAACACATAAAAAACCAAAAAGCCCCTAATAACCCTGTAAAGTTATATTTAATGAATAACACAGTACTAAATGTAAATGGTCTTTTCACAAAAAATATTCATAAGGATTATACCTATAAATCTCCTCCAGTAGTCCAATGCCTTTTTTCCTCAAAATATTTATTTGATTCCCTGACCAGGCTTCCATACAGATCATGTAACTTCTAAAACATATTTTTGAGAGTATAAATCATTATTTAAAGAATAATGTAATGAAATCAAAGACTCCTTGAAAGTATTTAATTTACATAAATGAAAAATGACAACAAGTTCTAGTACTATTAAAAGAACACAGAAAACTATTTTTCCTACAAAACTAATCACTTGAAAGCAGCATTGGGAACATCCTTTCAGAAATAAATGAACTTTATATACTTAAATATGCTTTATATACTTTAATATCTGAGAGGAGGAACATTTTAAAGAAAATGAACTAATGGTGAGTCATTCTCTAACGTGGCTGGAACACGCAGTGCAGTCCAGTGTCTCCCATATGCTGCCTGCACATCAGAGTTACAATCTTTGACAGGCAGGCAAAAGCAGCAGAGTGCTCCAGATACTGCTTCTCCACAGCAACTTCCACCAAATAAGAGAATGAGCAGAGATCAGAATTGAAGATTTCATGAGAAGAAACTGTAAGAGGAAACTGGGAAAAGAACTCCATCTACAAATGGGCCAAAAGCCTCACTTAGTTAAGTGGTGATCACGGGATTTAAATGTCCAGGTTGAAAAATCAACCAATCATACACATTAAACTCCCCAAAACGACAAAAAATTAGTTGCAGGGATAGGATCTTAATGCTGATTGCTTGTAATAAGCTGGCATTTTCAATACATGTAGGATAATATACAGAACACCTTCAATGTAATCAAGTCTTTACAATAAAGCATGCTAGAAATTCCAATTTGAGCTAAAAGCTCACATTCAGAAGAAAGGACTTGGAATGATGTGATTTGAATTGTTATTTTCATTCATAATCTTCCCAGCCCCCTGATGTAATTCATGTTCATATTTTAGTGTGATTGAAGGAGAGGAAGGAGAAACCCAGCATTAGATTTGAGTTAGTTCTAAGCATTTAAGCCACATAGTTAAGAAAAGGTATAGCCTTTTTTGTTTTAAGTCACTTGTTAAAACAGAGTCAGTAGAGAAAAGCTTAGTTTTAGGCTTTTACAGCTGACTGCTCACTTCCAATAGGCTTGCTTCTTCTGTCTACTTCAAATGACACTAAAAACTTGACCTGGTGAGCTCTATTCCTTCAAGGTACGAGTTACGCTTCATTACTTACTCCAGACTGAGGTGATACAGCTGCCTGTTGATCTGCAGCAGCCTGTGTCACGGGACCATTTGTAACACTGTTCACATTTGCACTGGACACTTCAAATTTGACATCTTCTAGGCCAGGAATTGAGGACAACTGAATGCAAAAAACATCATCAATTGAGCAATGAGCCCATCATAAGACTACATGTACAACAAAATCTGCAGCACGCTGGTTACCACTTATAGTCCAGGTAGGTTTTACATTAGCAAAATTGTATCTTTTTATCCCTAGTTTTGGTATTTCGACTGGGGGAAAAAATCTTTCTATTCTGCTGCATTCTACAACAAAAACCCCAAACAATTCATTGGAGCTTTCACTGTTAACACAGGATTGCACAGCAGGAAAGGCTTCCACACCTTCCTAGCATTTTGCTACTGCACTTATCAACCACACAAGAGCCATGCAGTCTCTGCTACTTCCCCTACAGTCAAAGAAATCATGGCAAGAACAGCTCTATCACCTAACAGATGGGTGACTGGTTACAAATTTTTCAGTTTTCTACATCTTTCACTTTTTTTCAGGAAATGCTGAGAGTGGATACTAAACACACTGCCTATCTATTTGAAGGAAATTCTATTTAACATGATTATGAAGAATTCTGCATGAATTATCCATACTGATCATTCCTAAATATTTTGAAATAAATAAGAGTTAGTAAGCTCTGTTTGCATTATTATGCTATTTTTTCCCCACCAAGATCTTAATGAACAGTTTCAAAATATTCCAGCCTTGCTCCCAGGAAAGCCAACCGCAATTGCCTCCATCATTATTGAAAGAAGAACTGGGTAAAACTTTATAGTGGGTGGTTTACTGACTGTGGGATTTTTTTTTCTTTTAGTAAATTATACACTCTATTTCATATATAAGACCATACATTACATCCTTTTGTCATTTCAGCTAAAGAAGATAAATCAAACACATCTGCATTAGCTTAGATCCAGTTCAGGTCACATTTCAGTATCAAAAGATTTACAAGGCTTCTGTTTAGTTACTTATATCAGCTGAAGTCCTTACAGTCCAGTAACATACAAAGATACTTCTGTTTTACAAAGGGGGCAAGAACTTCCTTATTAGAGTTTGTATGGCAAAAAGTGCTCCTTTCCTGTTCCACACGCTCAACTCAAATTTTCCACTAGGTGCTGTTGGTTCCTTTCTTCTGTATCAACTACATATTCAACTGTTACACAGTATAAGTAGCAAGGCATGCAAAGAGAGAATTCTTGACATCAGGATTTTGTATCAGCTCCTTCAAATCATTATGAAAGCTTATTTGCTCAATTCAGACTACAAAAAGGCAGCTAGTTCACATAATCTAGGAGTCTGTCACTGTTAGAAGATGAAGTCTATATCCATACAAACCTTTGCATCCAGAATATTGAGGGTGGTTTCAATTTGCTGGATACGGAGAGAGAGTGCTGACAATTTCTACAACAGAAAACAATTCAGATGTGAAAACACTCCCTTATGCACTTGGACATATGAAACAGTCTGCATCTAGTTAAAAAAAATCACTTTTGTCTTCTCCCGGCCAAAGGCAGAGTATAGTGTAAATGAGATTATCACATTATGAAATAAATGAAGCAATGACAACCCTTTTTAGTACAGTAGCTATAGCAGTTCAAATTTTAAATAATTTTACTCTGCATTGGTTTTCCCATATAAAGACTGACAGAAGTGAAGACAGACTATGCACTAAAGAAAGCCAAAGTAAATAGGGTATTACTTTGGGCAACTGGAGAATAATGGTACACATATTGTACTCTCCCAGTTACCAAAAGATCTTTCTTCAAAAGTTTTTACACATGTGGAAGACGAAAAGAGATGATGTGTGCGTATGTAACTGAGCAAAAACAGTATCACAGAAAATCTGATAATTAATACAGCAGGTGATTCAAAGTACTATACAGTCAAAATCCACAATGAATCAGAACTAACCACACTTTATACGCTCCAGGTGCACCTCAATCAGATTTTGACTTTTTTTTAAAATACAACTTAAGTTTTTCTAAATTACTCCATAAGAACTGCCAGTCTTTTAACTAATCACTACCACACTCCACCAGACCTGTCCAAGTGAAGTTGGCTAGAGCGCTGGGTGGCAGATATGTACCATTCTGACAGCTTTCTGGCACCTTGGCAAGATTCTGCCTGGCTCTGAAGCAGAACTTTAACACCCTAAGAAAATGGCAGTTCTGCCAATATGCTAGAAAAACTAGAAGGAGACTGACAGGAGTTAGTCTTTTTGGATAGTGCACTGACTTGTTTACAGATGGTCCTTTGTTCATGAAGAGGAGTCAGTTCCTATTGGAAGGAACTATGTGTCCTACATATAACTGGGTAAGGGGGAGGAAAGATGTACAAAAGACAACTGTGCAATTTTATGGGTCTATTTGACTAGACAAGAGCCAAGAGATTTAGAGTTAAGGATGGTGTCAGCCCTGATTTTGAGTTTCTTGGCTTCTGTTGACTTACACTGTGACCTTTCACATTAAAAACACTTCTGTACTTCATAAATACAAAAAACTTCTCAAGAAGTATATAAAGCAACTATTTAGTCTCTTGGGTAAAAACACATTTTGGTTAGCTAATAACTGTTTTATTAGGCAGACTTCACAGCACTGCTGCGTGCTCAAGGTGGCTTTAAATAGATGTGTTCTGATTTCCACAGTGCCCGTGGAAGAGGGAATACTGAGATCAGGTGACAAGTGAGTTTTGGACAACCGACAACAGCATCATCAGGCAGTTACACTGTCCCACCTATCAAGTTACAAGAAGTTTAAAAATCCAGGAAAAATTACTTTTTTCCTCTGAAGCTCCATATATTCATGTGGTAGCCAAATTTTATACTTGTCACGGGTCTGGCTCTAAACTTCACCAACAAATAAGAGTATTTCTCAGATTACATGGTTTAGGCTTATTGGATTTGACTGCTACCCTAGCACAGCTGGCTAGAGCTGTATAGTATTCTTTGTTGAATAAACTAATGAAAAATTACAAAAAACCTCTGAAGACAAAAAGGTTGCACTCAAAGCCACATTAGGAAACACCCTTTCTACAAGGGAGGAAGCACTCTTGTCCTGTTCAGCAGACAATTCTAATCTTGTCGGTCTGTTGTATTTCTGTTGACTCCAAAGTCACCACATAAACTTACCAATCCTAAATATTTTTATTTTTTTCTCTTTTTACAGGAAACTGAAGTTAAGGGCTTCTTGTTCTATGCCAATCACTAGCCAAAAATGTCCTTTTTTCAACATAAAAATTATTTACATTCAGCGCTCAGTGTATCACTTTTAAATGACAGGTGATAAAATCTGAAAGTAAGTTTTGATGCACCATAGGAACCTAGCATCCTTCTTCCATAACAAGACAAGAGCCAGAGATGAAGCTGCTCAGAGCAAATTCCCTGTATCAAAGTTCAAGACTGTGCCGAATGCAAAAGTTTAAGGAAACAGGATTGAGTGTGGCACAATCAGGAGTTCATGTGGATCCCTTGGGGAAAAATTCTATGTTAAGCGCTTACTCAAGAGAAACCCTGAACAGAAAGCAGACTCCATTTTCTGGTTTAAGCTACCAGTATTACTGCATCAAAAATATTTAAATGAATGGTTCTCATTTCTAGGATTTTTAAAACTGTATAAATGGACAGCTGGGAAAATAATAAACATACCTCTTCACAAACAGTAGAAA
Source organism: Ifrita kowaldi (assembly GCA_013398055.1). NCBI lineage: Eukaryota > Metazoa > Chordata > Aves > Passeriformes > Cinclosomatidae > Ifrita > Ifrita kowaldi. The sequence continues at coordinate 930,180 of VZRS01002803.1, forward strand.
AGCGGTTGAGAAACTGCACTGTGTGAACCACAAACTGGTTTAGAAATGCTACAGTTCTTTTCTGCTGAATAGCAGGAACCTGGATTAAAAAAATACAAGAAAATTAGGTTACATATCAATGTCAATTTTCACATTTGGATTCAAATATCGGTTAAAAAATGCACATTTTTTAGAAGAAATTATTTGGAAATCTGTCTTAAGTGTGCCTGCTATGAATGCATACATACACAAACCATTTTCTAATACACAGATTTACATATGCATTCATACAAACCCTTTGCCACTAAAAATCTACTAACATGACAGCTGTGAATTTACAGGACACACAGAAAAGGCAACAAGACCCAATAAATGAAGAAACTTAAAGAAACTGCCTTTAGATGAAATAGTGAATATTCCTGAAAATAAGTGTTGATGTTTTTTAAAAACAGTGAGGAAATTAGAATCTTTCCTTCTGGAGTTTAAGAAGGAAAAGCAAACTTGGCCAGCCATACTAATACTCAGTTACAACTAACACCACGATGAAAACTAAAGTGTAGTGATGTTGCTGTCTAAGTATTTAGTGGCTACCCATACTGGTTCTTATTTGCAAGCCCAGACTACCCTAAAATTACCAAAAATTATCCTCCAGATCAGTTTTGATGCTCACATACTCACATACTTTTCAGACTAAAATGTAGAATCTTATGTTTGCCAAAAAGAATGGTGGTCATATTGTAACACAGAGTCGGCATTTTTATTTAAACCGTTACAGAAAACTGGAATCAGGAACTTACACACAAAAGTTTATGTACAAAATTATAGTGCCTCAGAGTTAATAACCTTGCACAACTGCTTTAAGTCCTAAACTTCGCAGACCAAATTAGCCTGTGAAATTGCCATTGATTTAAGTGGAAGATTCACAAGGAATATTACTGGCAGCCAAGATTCTGCCGCACTTTTTTGGTGAATACAGTGACTCTCTAGTCTTCACCTCTTTAGTCGTTGATTTATCAGTGCATTCAATATACAATTCACTGTGGCAATCTTAAAACACCCTGTTTTTTTGTGAGACTTTTGTTGCTACTTTCTCGAGCCTTCAGCCTTTGCACCTCTACAACACCATCTGCTGAAGTTCAATTCTGTGGTTCCAAAACTTGAGAAGCAGTGCTTACGACCTTAGCAGAAATTTGCGGGGTGGCACAGAGCATGGAAGAATCACTGGGACAACTGGAACTGTCCTGTCTTTATGCTCTTTATTTAGGAAACTAAGTTTAAAAAGGAAGTTTCTACAACATTAAAAGACATGAATAAACAACTTTGCAGAGGATTTGCCTTGCAGATCTATGTTTGAAACGGCTTAGTCTTTAAATACAACGTTAGCACAGAACCTGTAGCAAAACGCCTCTGGAAAACAGCTGGAGACCCAGCCGAGGACCAGAGCCCGCTCGCTCCCGGGTGCGAGGGCGGCACCGTCACCGCACAGGAAGCTCCCCTCGCCCGCTGCCGCCGGGCCGGGCCGCGGAGCTGGGGGGGACGCGGGGCTCGCCCAGCACCAGGGCCAGCGCAGTCGCCGCCCGGGGAGGAGGAGCGGCAGCCCCGGAGCTCCGGGCGAGCGCAGCCCGTACCTTGGTGAGGTCAATGTCGGAGCCCACGATGGGCAGCCCGTCCTCGTCCATGCCCACGGGCCGGGGCGGGCGCAGCCCCGCTCCGCAGCACGGCCGCACTCCGCAGCCTCGGCCCGGAAACAAACCCCGAGCTCCGCGGGGCGGGGCGCGCCCGCTCCCCGCGCTTCCTCCTGGGAAACGCAGTCCCGGGCCGGAGCCCTCACTGCCGGCCGTGCCCCAAGGATGAACCCCGAGTATAAACCCCGAGCTTCTGGGGTGCCTCCTTTGGCACTCGCTTTGTGGTGCAAGTGACAGCCGCTGAGGGACTCCGGCCATGCCAGTGGGGGTCACGCTGACGCCCAGCACTCCACAGGCCTCAGGACGTGGCCCTGCAGAGTAGCGTCTGGGAAGTGTCGTCCCCTGCGTCAAACGTCAAGGAAATAATGAGAAAAGCCAGTGAAGGAACTGTTTCTGTGCCCATAAACATAATTTGAGTGGGGAAGTGCCACACACATTGGATGTGGGGAGTAAAAATAAGGAGCACTGAATGGCCCTGGATTCTTCCAAAAAAGACAAAATTGGGGTGATCTGGAGTCCCTGTTTACAGCAGTAAATCCAGATAGATTGTAGTGGATTTCCGTATTTAGTGGAAATTCTCCAGGGTTACATCTAAATACTGCTAAATTTAATAAACCCTCCTAAATTCAGGGCACTGAAGACACCACCATAGTCTGAGGCTGTCCAGTGGAACCTTCTCATGTGATGAGCTGAATAAAGACACACTAATTACTGTAATACTTTGAAGATTAGACCCCAAATGTACTACGCTAATTTTGGTTTGCAATTTACCAAAATTCTCAGTTTACTTCCAAACTATTACAGTTTTCCAAGCATTCTACAAATCCATATACAGAATCAATGGTGGCTGTACACAGAGCACTTAGTTCTGTTACTCAAGTTTCCATAGAATTCTCATTTATTTACTGAAGCAGCTTTTTTCTGGACTTTATTACTTTCACAATGTATTTATTACTAACCTGCTGTCATATGTACATCATTATTACTCTCTTACTAAGATAGTGTAGCAAAGTTTTTTGTCCATACTGCTTGAAATGTTGAACAACTTGTGATTCATACTGCTGCCTTAGGTTTTAACTTTTCTATTTTGCAAATCCTGTATTGCTTAGTGGGTAACTGAAGTTTCGTGTGGCCTGTTAGCTGCTGTTCTCTCATGCTGGTTAGACCTCTCTAGGTTTGCTCTTCAAAGACACCAGGCAAAACGTGTAAAATAAAGCCTAGAGAAGGATTGGGGGGGGGGGGCAAACTTGAAGTAATTACATCATAAACTGAGGCTATAATTGGGGAATTAACCCTGATACGCAAATGAGCCAAACTTATAAAAGTGTGAAGAACCCGTGACCCAGGGTCCATCTTGGATGTAGCCTTTTGACTGCCCAGGGTGTACCTTTGAAGGCCCTTCAAATAAATACCGACTTTTATTCTCTTACTGTGTCTAGTCTCTGTTTTTAGGTAGCCAGCTCAAGGCATCAATACTATGCTTTGGAGCACTGACATGTTGCTGGCAATTTCTCTCCTCTCCCAAAGGAAGAGCAGCAGTCTAACCTAAAAAATTCAGTGGGTTTAGCCTTCAATTCCTAGCTTACAGGAGTTGTGCAAATTTGTGTTAGGCAACGGAGCTGTTTGTTTAACTTATCTGAGTTATTTTGTCACCTTAATTACCTTAAAATCCAACTAAATTATATTCAAGAAGAATTAATCTCATTTATCATGAAGTGTCTATAATACAATTTTTCCAGGCAATAGCATCGAAAATTAATGTAAATGCATAGTCAGATCTTATCAGAATGCCTTGGTCTGTAAAGCTGGGTAAGAAATCTCCCAAGAATGTGCTCTTCTGTGAACTTTCTGGTACTTCCTGCTTTTAATTTGGCCAAAAATACTGCATAGAAAAGTGCAACACAGCACTTTTTCCTCCCAGCTTGAGTTAGGAAATGCAGGGTATGAAAAGTGAAAAACAGAGAACAGACGAAAATGATCCAAATTTTCAAAAACCTCTTTAAAAACTTTTAATTGAACTAACTTGTTCAACTGTAACTATAAATGACTGAACTCCCAAGGAGAGGATTTATTAAAAATAATTGAGTGATAATATCCAGTTTTATAGTGTGTACAATTTGAAAGTGTATTTCGTACCAGCACCCATACTGAATGATAAATGTCAGACTGAGGAAAAAGTACTCTACAGTATGTAACAGCTGGCAGTTTATACCCCATGCATGTGTATATATATAAGCTGGCATTTAAAGGCCCTGTCGTGTAGCTCCACCTTCCAGTGAAGGAAAACAGATTAAAGAGTGTTTAAGAGTTAGCAAAATGAAGTTTGGTTGAACATTAGTATTTTGAAGATGTTAACTTTGCAGATGCTGAGGCTAACTTGGAGTAGAAAAGCCATGTGTACAGAAAACCGATCAGAGCTCTACCTTCATCATTAGTAAAGAATACCTGTTTTGTGATTAGGGTACACAGAAAAGTAAAGGCAAGAACACAGGTTTCAAAGCATTGAAACTGATCTGCGCCATATATTGCATAAAACCAGAGCTTCAGGTCAACTGCAAAACAAAACTGCACAAGCTGAGAAAAACTGGCAAGTGCTACTGTAGCTTACAACGTTCATATACATCTTGTGTGCTTTTACACTGTTACAGGTCCCAGGACACCACATTCGGGTTAGAATCGGCCCGGAACTCAAATAGTTATACAACTGAGAGACAAGTTAAACAGAAACAAAAAGCTGATCCAAAAAAATTTCCAGACATGGTGTCACCTGATCCTCCACACGGGGCAATAGTTGTTTTTAATAAGGTGGTCCAATGAACAGCTGAAAAGATCAGTGTGGATTAACATTTGCTTGATTTCCCATGGAGTCTTCTAAATCCATGCTTGCAAAGGGTATTCTAGTAAAGTTTCTCTATGAAACTGATACTGCCTCAATGATTTTTCTCTCAACTGAATTTCAGCAACCCCCCAATCTCAATAATCTCGGTGTGCCAGAATTTGTACAAATCTTGCAAACAGTTCAGAGAATTATAAACCCTTGACAGTTAAATAGACTGAGAAACACAAATGTGAGGTATTATGTAGGTTTCTTTAAAAAAAAAAAGAGAAAATGGAAACTAAATGATAAATGGTTTGCAGTTCTCTGAAAATGGTTTGTCAAGCTTCAGTTTTCCAAGTACTGTGCTAAGGCAACATCAGAGGATTAACTAATTATTTTGTTCTGTACAAAAGAGCATGGGGAACATGCTAAAAACATTAGCTGTTCTTATTTATTTATTTATTTTTTCAAATATCCATACTGCTTCTTTCCAGTATAAAATGAAGAGCCTTGAACTTGGCAAGATCATTCCTGGGTAAACAGTTTTAAGTAGTCCTTAAAAACAGAGTATGAAAAGCAAACATCCTGGTTTCTGAATTAACTACAGAACAAAAGAATTTCTGTCCTTTGCTCTCTTGGGTCTTAAGCAATTCTAAACCAAAAAAGTCTCACTCAAGAGTGCACCTGCACATACCTGGTGCAAACTGACCTTGTCTATATGGGTCCTGAGTATAGTGTCTATATTCTGCATAGGCAGGAGTTGTGTAAAGTTTGCTCTGAGGACAGAAAAACCCACATCTGTTTCAATTTCACTACACACCAAAAGGATAACAGTGCTTCAGGGCAGTCCTTCCTTCCAGACCCACAAAGATTTTTAGCTACAAGTGAATTAAACCTCCCCTTTAGGCTGCTATCTCTGGTCAAACAGAGATAATGGATACAAGATAAACAGAGCGCTGTTATCTTGACACATCCTCCAGTCTGCTGATTTTACAGTTTAAACACACACGAGTCAAGACTGGAACTTTAAAGGAACTTTATATTCATTTTAGGTAAATTTTGGTGGCAGTTGGAGTGCAAAAGTTCTCAAGGATAAAGGATTATGAGAAATACAATACTTTTTTTGTTTTAAAAGGTGACTGTAATCTCACTTATTGATGTCCTACTTCTGAATTGGTTTTATGTGTCCTACATAAATAGGAACAAAGAAAAGAATATTTTAAAATCTAACTACAGCTAATAAGGATGGTTATGATGCTGTAAGGAGCTGTTACAGTAGCTGAAACATCTTGACATCCCTTCACTTGCAAAAGCATGCAAAAAAGATACTCAAGACAGGAGTTACCTCTGTCTTTTTCTTCTTTTACTTCAGTTCTGGGTCTTGTATGGGAAGGACAGGAAAAATACGTTTCTAGAAAGCAGAATGCCTTTGATTTTCCTGTAAAGACTGGAAGTAAAAGGCTGTAAGCAGAAAAAAACCTCACTATGCTGTTTGACAGGCTTGAAGTAAATCCCTCTGTCATCTTTAGAGAAATAAAACTGCTTCAAATTCTCATTCTGATCTTACCATTAGCTTCTTCACTTGTAGTGGTAACTAGTTTATTCAAAAACATCCAGGGACAACATTTTATGACAGTACATTACTGCATTTTTTTTTTCTTGTAAGATAGTCGTGGTTAGGAAAGTTAATAGAGACGAGTTCTTTCTGCAGGTACTCTGCACAATTTCAGAGTACTTGAGCTGTGTTAACTGAGTGACATTGTCAGATTGAGATGCTGGGACACAAAATCTCCTTTAAAACCCCTTAAAAATTCATTTCACACCAAATACCATGTTTAAAAAGTACATTTTATTTTAATAAAAATAACCAAGTATCAGATGTGTGATAACTGATTTTACAAAAGCTCTTGTACTTGCAAGCTAAACATCAAACACAAATGATTTGTGTCTTGCTTGCTTCTTTCTTCTGTTGTCCAAGTGAAAACCACTACAAAGAGTAAATTTCTTCTTTCTACTGGAAAAAAGGCATTATGCTGTCAAGTTTCATATTGAAGGCAAATGCTTATTTTACATTTCAGTTACCCAAAAGAAAATTTTATGATCTCCTCCGACTGCACATAATGGAAGAGTTCTGTGCCATGTCAAACCAGATCCTACAGCTGCAGTTCCAGTAAGAATGGGCTTCAAAACACAAAGAGAGAGAGAGAGAGAAATATCAATACAACTTCCCTTACAGACGATTTCTACACTGCAGATACCAACTTGCATAGACAAATAAACACCACAGATTAAATACTCCTAAACAAATACAGTTAAAATACAACTGAAATTCAACTGAAAAATCTGATACTCTGCAACATAGTTCCAGTAGCTACTTACTACATTTAAGTAACATACAGCAAAATATTCCACAATAACAAATAGTTTCAGCTATTTACATTAGTATAAACATTATTATTGTAAATGCATGATCTCAAACTTAGAAACCTTTTTAGAATGAAATTACTTCTATTATTTCAATATACTCACAACTAGTATGTTTGGAGGTAATATTTTTACTGTAAGCATTACAAATAATACTGACTCCAGCAAAACCAAAATATTTCCTATGCTTCACATTTTCATTAATGATTTAAAATACAATTAGTTAAAATCAGAAGAATATACAATTAGCTGGTTTTAGCCTCCTTAGAACTAGAAATATTGCCAGATTTATTAAATATCAGGTTAAAGTTGTTTTTCTTCCCCTCAGAACCCATATGGCAAAGCAAACTATAACATATAGATCAAGCAGCTTTTAAAAGAGCAGGTTAAGTGTGCTGCAATTTTCTTTTCCTTAGCATAAATGCCACAAAACAAAATAAAATAAAATAGGTACACCCAGCAGCAGTTCTGGATGGTTTGGGCTAGTTTTTTATTGTAGCTTTTAAGTAACATGAGTCTGATCTGCAGAGAACAGATGCAACTCCAGTTAAAAATTTACCTGGGGATGTCCTAAATGATGAACCAGCAACTGAGTAGTTGTCTTTCCTGGATATCCAGTGGTTGCAAACAGATTTTCATTCACTCGGGACCACCTATGAATAGAATGAATCCACCTATGAGTAAAATTAATGTACTTTCCAAACACCCCTGTCATACAGCAGAAGTGCACACAAAGTGGAGTCCTCTGCCTTGTGACTGTGTGAAGAGATCACATATTCTACTAACAGCAGAGAAATACATTTAGTGAATTAGCTTGTAAATGATAACCCACCCACAGCCCCATATGCACATTGCTGTAAAACAAACAAACAAACAAAATCACATGAATGCTACACATATATACTAAATGTGGGTCATTCACAAATTTCACAAAGTTTATAGACCAAGTTCCCCTAAAAATGACTTAAGTCAGACACAACCAGGTTACTAAACTCACAACTGCCTGCACAGACATAGTTTTAAATAGGTAAAACCCACAAAATAGAGACAACACTTATACCTGAATAATCTGGCTCGATCAACATGGACAGGTCTCTTATCCTGTGGATAACTAAAACAGACATTCAAGGTAAAAAACTGTTCTGCAAACAACTGCAGCTCATACTGTAAGTACCAAAAATACAGTGAAGGGGACACATTGTCTACTCTCTGTGAAGCAGCTGAGGGAAAACCAGAGCATTCCTCCAGCTTTAATCACAATTTGGAGTAGGAAAACTGAAGTAGTTGTCCAGTTTATTATGGATCAATAGTTATCTATTTATGAGTTGGAATGAAATTTTAACAAACATACAGTGAGAAGTAAACAGTAGTGAGATGCTATCTCAAATGAACAAAAAGACAGACAATGTTATTTTTAACAGAAAATATTGATAAATATGAAACAAAGAATACCAAGGAATGGTTTTTACCAATATCGTAATTCCTGCTAACTGTTCATTTATTTACTGAGCAGTTTATACAATATACAGTGCATTGGGCCTACACAGATGAGTAAGGGACTGGAACATCTCTTACAAGGACAGGCTGGGGAAGTTCAGCCTTGAGAAGAGATGACTGAGAGGGGACCTCATCAATGTCTCTCAGTATCCGAAGGGGGGATGTCAAGGGGATGGAGCCAGGCTCTGCTCCATGCTGCCAAGCAATAGGATGAGAGGCAACGGGCACAAACTGATGCACAGGAAGTTCCACCTGAACATGAGGAAGAACTTCTTTACCGTGCAAGTGACTGAGCACCGGAACAGGTTGTCCAGAGGGGGTGTGGAGTCTCCCTCACCGGAGATATTCCAGAACCACCTGGATGCAATCCTGTGCCTTGTGCTCTAGGATGACTCAGCTTGAGCAGGGAGGTCGGACCAGCTGACAGACACAATGTGGTTAGTCCCTTCCAGCCTGACCCATCCTGTGATTCTGTGACTGCCATGCTGTATTAGCCAAGTACCTGCATCTCCTCATGTACTGATTAGGAAGAGAATAAAGAAACCTGTGTCATGGGTATAAAATGACCTGGAGCGAGTGATATCCCAGATCAGCCAATCACTTCCAGCAACTGCTCCAATTTTAAGAGTATTTTTTAGACACCAGTCTGCTGACATCAGTGGTGTTTGTTCACACTCCAGGGAGAGAATGGCCTGCTGTGTAATCAGGTCATAGAATCGTATTGTTCCGTTCTTCTCCGCCACCATCAGCTGTTAAAAGAAATTTACAGAATGTGGTAAACTTAGCATGTAATGGAACTTAAATCTTTTCTACTCTAAAGAAAACCTAGACTACAACAAAGCAAATATTAATAATTCTAAATGAAGTAGTTTTTCACTTCATACCAAAAAACATTCTCCTGGATGCTCTTTCACCAATAAATAAAAACCAATTTATCTATCCTACTGTTACACTGTTATACACAATGATTACATTATTTTATCTCTATATATCTATAGATATCTGTGTATAATTTTGGTGGTTAGAAACAGCAGTTCATAACCACCAATGCACTGTGCTTTTAGAAAGCAAAAAAGTTATATTACAGTTTCTGTTCTGAGTACAAAGAACTGACCGACAGACCAAGTGCTGTAAAAAAGACACGGTTGTCAGGCACTGGAATGGGCTGCCCAGGGAAGTGGTGGAGTCACCAACCCTGGAGGTGTTCAAAAAATGACCGGCACTTAGTGCTATGGTTTAGTTGATATGATGGTGTTTGATCAAAGGTTTGACTCGAGGATCTTAGAGGTCTTTTCCAACCTAAATGGTTCTATCATTCTAAGCAAAGTATTAATTAGTGTGGCTGTGGAATCTGGATTCTTACTGATTTTATATAACATCTCTTACTTCATCCTGTAACATGGATTTTATCTAAAAAACCAACATTGTTCATTAAATATATTTACTTTATTCCCATAAATTTTATCTAAATTTATAATTTAGATTTTGTCTAAACTTTTTTGTTTACAGTAATACGCTCAAGCAGATGTTTTTTAAGTATCGTAGAAAGAGTTTCTTGATTAAATTATAGAATCATAGAAGGATTGGGTTGGAAGGGAATTTAAAAATCATCTAGTTCCAATCCCCTGCCATGGGCAGTGACACCTTCCACTACGCCAGATTACTCATGGCTCCATCCATCCTGGTCTTGAATCCTTCGAGGAGTGAGCATTCACAACTTCTTTGGGCAACCCGTTCCAATGATCAGATGATGACATGAAATTTTTCTTCATAAGAAGAAATGGTTTTCATATAGTCATGAACAATAACTAAGAAAGACAGAGAAGCGTAAAAAAAACAATGCTCCAATCACCCAAGTTTGTTTGGAAAAACAGAACTGTCACAAAAACATGCTTTTCTGCAAACTAAAGGTCATGGTGCAGTAAGCATTTTGACCTGCAGTAAGCTTTTCAGCAAGAACTAAGTCTATCAAGTTTTATGAGCTTTTGGAATGGGCTTTTCTTTAAAAAAAAAAAAAAAATCCTGTGCCTGTCTTTGATAATGGTCAAAGACATGCTTATAATATATGACTGGTGTATTATTGCAATATTTTTGGGAAAATCTATTAATTTTTTTGTGCTAACGAAGTTGCCCAGTAGCAAACAGCAGCTAACCCATTCAATTCCGATGCCACCTGAATCAACAGTTTTCCTAGTTAACAGCTTCCTTTCTTTTTAAGGACGGATATTGATATTGGTGGAAAGTCTGATGAGATTAGAGAGCCTCCTTCCCTATTGCTATGTAAATATTTTGGTATCTTATTTGACTGCTTTTCTCTGGTTTAAGTATGTGTTTTTGTGGTAACCTGAACAACCATTTGTAGCTGCTTAAGGCAGTTATTGATAAGCACAACAGGAATAATAAATCCAAGACTGCAGGGACTAGACCATTAATGAAGCTGGATATTTGGGTACATACCAGCTGATTAATTCTCCCCAGTACAATAAAGAGATAAGTATAAAATCACAGTCTATTGATTTGATTTTTCAGAACATATTTCATACACTTCAAGCAAGAACAACAACAAAAAAAATCCCTTGTTAACTTCAAACAGATACTTTTCAAAGCTTGGCATGTTCTATAAAGAGTCTGTGTTATTGGTGAACCATGTTACCATGACTGAGAAAAACTCGAGCTCTTCTCTGGTAACTGTAAGTTAATATGCAATCAGCAGAACAGTTATCAACAACTGATGTACATAATCAAGAAGGAATATTTCTGATGGGAGGAGTAAGGGACTGGCGGTAAAATGACAAGAATGATAATGAGAATTCATTTACAGTCACTCCACATTAGCAGATCCAATATCCAGTTACAGTGTAAATCAGCTCCTCAAACTTCAATGTTACTACGGCATCAAAGATTCATACTTTAGGTGTGTCCCCCTGTCCTGTTATTTTAAAGGTGGTGGGGGCAAAAAGCTGAAAACCACAACCTTAAAAGCCTCCTCAGGATGCCAGCAAACACTCATTCCAGGAGAACGTAAAACAAAATGGGCCTTCTCATTTCCTTCCAAATCCCAGACCCTAGAGAGAAAAGAAAGAAAGAAAAGTAAAGTACTAAACTATTGCCATTTGACTGCAAATACATTAACTTTCAGTGCCTCAATACGTTCACAGAGGAAGTGACCAAATGAAATAGTGTTCATGCTGTATCATTTGAAAGTGGCCACTGCTACAGATAATGTATTTTAACACTGATGAGCTAGGCAGAGCCTCTGTTTAACTAATTTGACTTTGTTTAACTAATTGTCCAAATAATTTGACATTTTAGTTATCTAGACATGAAATTTCAATGAGATCTTCCCACTTTTTCATAAGCCTACAGCCTTTGTACTATACCATAATTAACAGTGAGGCAGCACAAATCAGGAAGGTCAGTGTTGGTCCAGTTGATACAAGGAACCTAAAGTGAGGTACCAAACAACTTAAATCATCTATATTGCCATGTAAATGGTACGACCCTTTATTAAAGTATTTTGGCTGCCTAATATACGAGTTTCCAGTTTTTCCTGGTAAGAGAAGATTGAGTAATGGAAATATAAGAAACCAGAAATGAAGCTAAGGCAAACAGAAGGATCCATGGCAGAAGTAACACTAGCCAAAAAAGGGTCTTGGAGAGCTTTCAATAGATAAATCACATGTGCCAGTTTAACCTTTTCCTTTAGAAACACCTACAATACATATCTGGCAGCTATAAAAAATTTAAAAAGTCAACACTATTTGGTCAACATGGATTGACAGGAAAGTATATGCTGAAACACCAAAACTAGGTTAGGCAATGGGTGAGTTTTCTTTGGATGTGTTCAATGTGAGTGTTAATGAGCCATGGAGCTACTTTGTTTCTAAAATGCAACAAAACCAAAACTGAGCCTATTTTACCTCACAGTCACTGCTCAACTCCCTTTTCCTACAAAATCAGTATCTCAGTTGTAGGACAAAGACATCACAGTTGTGACCATCAGTCTGAACCACATACTATTTATATGCATTTGGACACTGAAACATACACATATATCCTTCTTTTCTGACATGCAAAACTTGAGAAACAGCCAGTTTTTAAAGTAGTGTTCTGCCCAGTCTTTTGAGCTAGATGAGTGGCTATGTACTATTATTGTTTATTCTAGAGGATTTTTGCTGACTTCCTCCAGACTTTTTCAGTTTATATCTCACCAGGGTGCTTAAAGCCTTATATTTAAGAGATTTAAAAAAACTCTTAACTAATACATCATAAGTCTAGACAAAATATATGGGAATAAAGTAAATATGTTTAATGAAGAATGTTGTTTTCTTATGCCAAACCACAACAGATCAAATATTTGTTCTCCCCGTAGAAAACACAGGGTCTCTAATCTTGAAGAATCAGTGTCCTTACTAAAAAAAGTCAAAACAAAAACCTGACAAGTGTTTAAAAAATGAAATATCTACTTGATTAGGTAATTTAGAAACATACAATACTTTCTTCTACTGCCAAAAATTTTGCCTTGTAGATTTGTCCAAGTCAAATCAACACTTCCCATGTGTATTTACTGTGCAGGGAGAAAATTATGATACAACAGAAGACGGTGAATCATTTTGGCAAAAGGAATATGCCATTATGTTTCCTTCCCTGAAATGAGTGATGTTATTAGGTGCTGAGACAGAAATTTATGCTTTTTACCTCCCTAACTTTGTTATTTATAAAGTTACCGAATTTCTATTTTTTACTTTGTAAGAATGGCAGGACTGTTAGCAACAAACAGTATGGGGATGGGAAGGGATAAAAGCCTCTCTTTATTGATACCAAATAAGGTATAACTTAAATTTTGGGGAAAAAAAAAAACCCAAATCCCCAAAAACCAAACCAAGCAATACATATCAACACAGATCCTTGTCTGAATGCATCATGTCTATACAGTTACATAAGTGTTCAATTAACTCTTTTCAATATTTCTTTGTGAAAAACCCAAGTGAAAAATCTGCAAACCCCAAGATATAGCCAAACTGATTTTCAATTACTAAATTACTCAGTAATCATAACCAAATCAGCTACAGATGCTGCCTCCCCATTTTGTCCACATTCCTATCACATAAATCAATCCAAAACGACTGAGGATTTTGTCTCCCATTCAAAGCTCTTGAAACTTTACTAGTACTCCCGTGACTTTGTACCAAAGTAAAATACTGTCTGTTTTTCTCCAAACATCCTTATCTTTTGTAACCCTCCACTGTGTCACTCTCTTACTTCTCTGTCTCTTCCCACAAACCATCGTGGCATAGACTTGTCACTGAGCTTATGGTATTTTTTTCTGACATTTAAAAAAAACTCCACAAAAAAATTATTGGAGAAAAGTTTGAATAAACACAGTTGAAATAAGCGCCCAGGTTTGGTCAATGTATAGTCTCAAAAATAACATGTAATCTGCTCAGTAAAATAATTATTTTTTAAGTAACTAGGGACTGAGAAATTATTTACTACAGTACTCAGAAAACTTAAATCAACTCAAATACAGATAGTTGAAAATGCTGTTAAAGAAAATTATTGAGATACTAGTACATTTGTCACTCAAATCCTGTAACTAACAAACAAATGAGAACTGCAGTTGTCATAGCTTGAAGGCATTCAAATTCCATTGTATCAGCTATATTATATCTCATATGCATAAATATGGATGCATATGTGCAATAATTTCATCATACAGTGGACTTTTATTACAGCTGGTAAAGTACCTCATTAGAACTCCGAAAACTTGTCTTGTGGCAATGAAGATGATCCTTATTTTATCTTCTAAGTTTCTGAATTATGAATAATTCTAACTAGCAGAACCAAATGCTAACTGGATAAAAATCATCATTTGCAATAATAAAAGAACTAAACCAGATTGCAATCTTCAGGCATTTCTCAAATCCCCAGAAGACGGAAGTAAAAATGGGAATTCTTCCAACAAAAGATTTCAAACAATTTTAGTGAGTGGGTGGGGGCTAGAACAAACCTTGACATCTGATTCCCAACCACAAAGCATGATCAACTATATTTGATCCATTATTCAAAGATTACTCATGTCCAACATGGTTTTGTTGGGGTTTTTTAATATCTAACTTTGATACATTTCTTTATATCTCCATCAGACATATTCCAAATATCCTATCACTCTTGAAAAGCCTAGAGGACTATGGAGAAGGGAAAGATTCCTGTTACCGAGATCACACAAAGGTAGAGTGAAGCTGTTCCTCACTGAGCACAGGGAATGAGGAGATCTCAGAAAAGGAATGTGAACGTGCAGAGATTAGTAAATACTGCAGAGCATACAACCAACACTGCTTTCTCTAAGGTCTTCTGCCAACTCCACATGGATGTGGCTATCAAAAATCTGGAGGGTACTAGGCAGGACATGAAAGGCTGAAGTGGAACTGCAGAAATTCCTCTGTCTGGTCAGAAGAAGAGAAAGGTATAATATTCAAGATAATTTCTAGTAGTTAATTTTATTTTACTGACAAAGAATTTTTTATGAAGTCTTTTCACAGAGGAAATGTACAAATATTCCATCAGAAAGCTCACCCATGTTCACCATTTTCTTTTGGTGATCAAAGGAAATGTCACTGTTTCTAAACAATTAGCAATTAGAGTATTTCAGATCTTGGCATTAAAAAACATGTAATCTCTACCTTCTTGTAATATCTACTTGGATATGCAAGCATTGATCTATTTCTCACTGCTAACTGTAGGCTGCAATTATACCCTGCAGTGTTGGTAGAGGCAGGAGAGGCCGTGTAGTATGTCCACGGACTGTTCTTCACTAACATACATTTCAGGCCATGCACACTCAGGACTAAGTCCAACAAATACACACTTCTGCTACCACTACTGAAATACCTTTAAAGTTATTTAATGCAAAACCAGAGACCATGCATCATTTTTGAGAAAATGTGAAGCTTCAGTTCTGTCCTTTCAACCACAGAAAAAATGGCTGTTAAGAGCTATCAGCTTATTGTTCCCAATGTAGATGTAAAACTAAACGCTTCTGTGGCATGACTGTTACTGGGAAACTCAACTACCAATGGCTTTCTAAAATATAAAGTAACTTCTAAACGAATCTCATGCAATGATTTCTATTTAAAACCAATTTATAGGCTAGACTACATTCTAGGGCTGTGTGACTCTTAGCATAAGCCATAATGTGTCACAAAGGAAATTACTACATCATCCTCATATTTTGAAGACTTCCTAACTAAAAGTTTATTAAAACCAGACTGAAATAATGTTCCAAACATTTGATCCAGAAAGTTTGGGTGTTTTTTTTTTTTTAAGCTGACAGGAGACCAGTTAATTCTTGCACTGTCCAACACCAGTTGGTTAATACTTGCATCGTGGCTGTACAGTGTAACAGAATTGTGTACAACTGCATTTGGGGGACATACAAGGATGCATACAAAACGTGTGCAAATTCTAAGACTGGACTCTGAAAAAAATTCAAGACTTCTTTATTTTCATAAATTATAATGCACAACTAGCTTGATAAACTGTAACCAGCATACCTCAGAAGGAAGAAGTATTTTGGTATGACATTTCTTATATGAAGGGACACTGGAAAATCCAATCATACAAACAGATGATGAACGAACAACATGAAATAAGAGAACTTTTGTAAAAATTTTGACAGAAATCCATACCTGACTGCACTAGGAATGGGAAGATGCAAATAGATTATGGTTTTGGAGGCAGAAATAAGTGATAATGACAACTTTTCAATATAGCCAAAAACTGAAATATTTATTGAATAAACAAGGTACGATTCAAGCGCAATGTGTGCTGGCAATACATTAAAGAAAACAAGAACAAAAAAAAAAAAAAAAAAAAAAAAAACCAAGAGTCACCAGTAGCTTTCCTTCATACTATCTAGAGAAAAATCTACACAAAATAACTAGGCCATGAGAGTACCATGTAAAAAAATATGTTACAGATAACCCCCCCCAAAAACCAGATGAAACTATACAAAACATTCTAAGACTCTACTTAATTTAGCTTTCAGTGACATCAAACCTTTCCTCCTAATCCCTGCTTAGAGAGCAAATCAACCTTCTCATGGACTGGCATTTATTCTACATGCAACAGAGAAGGCTGAACTTCACAGTAACTGATAAATTCACAAAGCTCTCTATGAAATGATGTGTGCCATGGCCTAAGGAAATGAACAGAACTCAGAAAGGAATCAAAGGGCAAGTATATTTACAGATAACGTGGAAGATAATTCAACTGTACATTGTTTTGCAGTCAAAAAGAAAGGAAAAGGATATAGTTTAAGAAATAGTTAAAATAAAAGAGAGAGTGAGGGAGAGAAAGGGATGGATGAGTCTTTTTCAGGTTTTTAAAATATAAGCCCTTCCAGTACTCGATGACCAGAAGAAATTGCCATGCTGATAATTATTAAGGGCCTGACACTTGATAATTGTTCCACATGAGGATGGAGTATGAGGTAATTATCAGTAAGACTGAATTAACCTTTTAACAATCATGAGGTTCATTTTTAGCATGGATATGAGATTAGTGGGTTTTGACAGGATGGTATTTTGCATTAAGTAATTCCAGAAATGTCAGATAGTGTCTATAACCACCAACAGCAGAGGATGTCAGTTGAACTCATCGTGTTTTCCAAACATTTCCCACAATTTTTTGGCTTCATTAAGTATCAGAACAAAATGATTTGTACATCTGAATCTGTGCAGACTCCTAGACTGTGTTTCCAAATTATAATGAAAAAGCCAGTAGTAATTTTTTTTTGAAGAGTGGTGCACAGACAGCTGCACACACATGGATCTCATTAACAAAGTGGGATGCACACGTTCCTACACTTAATGCAAACATTCAAAGAAGTGTATAATGCCTTACTGTTTCAAAGAATTAAATGAAATATTCCTTAAAGCTATCATATTTTTTCTTATTCATTAGGCATGTTTGTATGATATGACATTATTATCATTAGCTATTTTATCTATTTCCTCTGCCATTATTATGACCCAGCTCAGAAGGCGAGGGTAAGTCAGGTTCTTGTCACTAGACCCCTTGCAGTAGCTTAGAGTGAAATGATAATGAATGATTGGTGTTCATAAATATACATATATGGGTTTATTTTAGAACAATTTGGTTGCAATGAAAAGAACATATGTAATTGTTTTGGTTATTATTATCTACAGTAACATAGCAATATAAAAGCATAAAAATAACAAGAAAATGTGTAAATAAAAGAAAGAAAGAGAAAGAATGGGTAATAGTAGAAAGTTCCACCACCCACGGATCCAGTGATGAAACTTGATTGTTGCAACTTTGATGCCATTGGTCAAAGTGATGGCCACAGTCTCCATCCATCAGGGATGGGAGAGGCCCCCAAAACACAAGAGTTTGATGGGTTAATACATGTTCAGTTTAACGAGGGAATGCCCAGGCACCTCCCCTGGGGGGAAGTTTTACGCTGTCTTTTGCAACACTCTGGGTCTTTTGCAGCCATGTGGACCACATGCAGCCCCGAGGAGGAAGGCCCCAGAAAAGAGTCTGGGGGTGCTTTGCGTGGCTGTGATGGTTTATGACCCCTTGCATGCGACGACAGCCGCCTCTTGTGGCAGTGTAGTTGAGCCAGTTATGCCCCAGCAGGGGGGGGTGAAAACCTTCAGGCCTGTGTGTGAATGTCCCCTGTGGATGGGACCTTCCCCGGGCTGGGAGGAGTTTTACACCTGAGCCAGTTGTGTCAGGGAGGACACTGGCATGATGAAAACACCATCCTTCACAATCACCTAACACACATGACCACTGCAATTACTTTTATGCAGGAGCATTTTTAGGTCAGTTCTGCTTCACAGCTGTAAAAAAGGCTTGTGTTGTGAGATCAAGGCCAATAAAGACTATGTGCAAGAAATAGCAAGAATTCCAGAGTGACACAGCAGCAATTTAAAGGTAAGAACATTGAATATAACCACTATCTCACTTAAACTGTCTGTCCTCCAACCAAAATGACTGAACCCCTCTCTGAGATGTCATAGCTGCAGCAGCTTGTTGCAAAACTATTTAGCAGATGAAAACGGGAAATCTCACTTCCTTAGAGGTCTCTGATAAACCTAAACTTTCTATTGAGTAAAAACCAGGGAAGACCTAAACATGCTTGTATACAGTACATACTCAAACATTGTTTTAAAACTTTATTGAGACTTAAAAGTGGAACTCAAGACTTGTACTAATAGTTCTAGAACTTTGTTCCACATGCATTAGCAGATTTTGTATCCTGAGAACAATTTCAGGATAGAAATTCAGTACAGACATAAGAATTATTCCTCTTCTTACATTACTACTGAAGCAAATTACAGAGTAAGTAAAGAATGATTTTGGTAAGTCCCAAGGAATGCATTTTCCATTAGTTTTGAAAGTGTAACCTTTAAATTCAATAGAAAAAGTCTTCATGCCCCACATGTGTGAATGGAAAAAATAAGAACTCAAGTAGCCAAAAAAAATCCTTTTTTTCCCCCATGGCTTTTAACCAAAGACTTCATGGTTTATGGCATAAAGTGTCTTTCATAGTTACTAAGCTGAAATCTTGTTAGTATATATTAATTACATAAATTATATTTCCTTTTAAATTAGTATCAATTAGACAACTAGTTTTAAAACAGTTTTCTTTCATCCCGTGAAAGCTGAGCATTTCATAAAATAAACAGGAAAAGGCCACACGGTCAAACAGTTTTTTGCTGAATAAGCCAAATATGAGTTTAGATTTAATAAATAAATCAAGGATAGGAAATAAATCAGAACAAGACACAGGTAAGTCATACATTTCTACTATTCATTCCTAATGATTTTGTTGGAAATACAGACTAGACATCTATGGAAAAACTGCCTACTCATCAGAGTAAAGAAAGTCAAAGATGACGCTTTCTCAACTCTTGCTGCTCTACTGCAATGACCTGCAAAGCCTGCACAGCTGCCTCTCTGATCTCCAACTACACTGGAGGAGTAAGAAGAGCAGCATAATAGATTCATGCACACTACTACAAGTGGAAGAGGGGTGATCTTTTGACAAGGACAAACTCCTGCATCAAAAACTTTTACCCAGCATGCTTCACAGCATTAAAGCATGTTTCCCTTCCACTTCCAGTTATAAACATCCAAACACCTGGGTTTGAAGCAGCTGTAATCATGGTATTTTGAGCTGCCAGTATCACTGTATTAGTATGGCGCTGTCTTCAGGCTCTGTCATCCCATCTCCTGGTAAGGCTAATAACTTTGGGTAAGTGGACAACTTCACATACATACACTGGTTTTAAAGTTGACCCACCTGATGACAGTATACAGAGAGAGTCTGTATAATTCAGTGCTGAGCTATGCATGTCTGCTCTCTCCTATTCTCACTTTATTCCTATCCCAGAAGGAGGAAAAATAGAGTATGCAAATCCAAGACAACAGTTTTCTTCATTTTGAATCTAGGTGGTTCAAAATACTGCTTTGAAAAAAGACAACTCACAAGTCACAACAAAAAGCTATCCACAAGCTAAGTTAACAAGAGTAGTCCATTTTTTGTCTTGTTACTGGACTAGTCCTGTTAGAGGGCCATGAAGGCACACTAAAAATAAAAAAAAATGCTTATTTATTTAAGTGGACATATAAAGCATTCACACATAGAAAAAGTCCAGTATTAGTTTTTTAACAGTGTTTTGAACAAAATGCATACCTGCAGGTGTGATCATCACTTACGCTTGCAATTTCTTGACCTTCGTTGGGAGCAAACACCAGATCGTTAATGTAATCTGAGTGGCCATCAAATGCCTGCCAACGAGAAAAGAGAAATACTTTTACCTTAGAACTGACTGTTCCACCAATGTACTTAACAGACCTGCTAATGGAAGGATGTGTGTTAAGATAAAATTATCATTTTAGTAGAAGGTAAACAAAGTTTTTATTGGTAACTGGATTTCTTTAAAATATCTAATTCATGTGTATATTCACACTGTAGGTGAAAAGACCTCCCCAGTATTCCTTGTAGTTAGCACAGAGGTCAGTTTGATGCTTTTGCTTGACAGAGATAAGTGAATCACACAAGAGTTTTTTATCATTTTTTCAACCTGTGAATTTTGAAGGTAGAAAATAGTAAATCTCAGAAAGAAAGAGGAGAATGACCAGGAAATGAATGTATGCATGATCTACCTACATTAAAGAACTCTGACCTCTGAATCTCTCATTAAATACATCTATGGAGTTTTTGACAGAAATCTCACAAAATTTTAAGTCAGGCAAATGTCCATGTGTAGATGTATCTGTTACTGTTCCACTCTCTTCTGTTCAGTCCCACTGATTAAGTCTCAAGGCATAGCTGCTTTTGTTTCGCCCAGCAAGGTATCATAAAAATGAGACAAAAATAACCTCTGGTTAACAGCATGAGACCGAGAGATTGCAGAGGAAAACAAGGTCGAATGAAAACAAGTTCCACAGTTTTCTGAAAGAAAAACACACCACCTTTAAGTGTAGCTATTCTGAGGAACAAATGCAGGACTGATAAAAAAAGAAAATCTCAAGCACACACAAGAACTAAATCCCCCTCTCTAAAAGTTTTATGAATGCCTCATCAATTCAATACAGAAACATTTTCAGCAGCCAACTTATTTTTTTCCAATAAGTCATTATTTTATTAAAACCTAATGGATTATACTAGAACTAATAGGTCCTAAGATGATGCTAAACTATTTAGACAGAATGCCAAGTCGTTTGACAATTTTCAGCACTCTGAATTCAAATATCCTGCCTCATTTTGCTTCTACAGTTCTGATGAAATATGCTTTTCATTAAGCAAAATTTGAAGCAGGACAAGGAAGCCATAATTCATTTCCAAATGAAAACCTCAAAAGAAGAAAAAGGTTTCACAAAGATCCATCAGTCATATTTTACCTTTTGTTTTTTTGTTCTGGGCTTGATCCAACCCATAAATTTTGGATTAGTTGTGCCGACAAAGTAATGGAAAACTCAAGTGTGCTTCAAGTTCTTTGTTGATAATTACATAAAGACAGTTTTTCCACTGGGAAAACAGAGTAAGATTACTCCATCTATCCCTCCAGAAGCAACATGTACTAATTGTTTACTATAAAAGACAAAATGTTCGAAGATTACGTTCTGAACATAGTCACATACTTCCTTCAGCTTTGTTTCCATGTTCTGTACCTCTCCTGAAGATCCCATGTGTCAAGTGTGCACCATATAATGGATCAAATTTTTCCACATGCTCATCCTGAGTTCAACCTCAGGTTTATGAAATAGGTTTTGTGAGGTATCAGTTAACTGTTAATAAGAAGCCACAATAAAGCCATCAAACTTTACTGAAAGTCAGATAAGCATAGCTCACCCAGAATTTGTGAACATCTGGGATTTTGCATGTGCTCTAAATCAGAGTTAGGTGTTACTTTTCTTGACAAGAAATCTAGAGTACAATGATCATCCAGGTATAAGAAATTAAGATGATTGCCCAGAGAAAGGATTTTCCACACTTCCTATCAAAAAAACTCAGAAGACAGTCTCAAAGACCACTTTTACTGACATAAACACTCTAGTCCACATTCTTTCATTAATGAGTTCCTCACTAATAAAAATACATCTTTTTAGCTGTTTTCTGATTATATTTAACGTTAGACCAAGCCTGACCCAGTAACAATACATATTTTTACTTTTTCCTCAGCCAGAGTACATCCTTAATAAATTTCTTGGACAGCTTATTTCAGTGGTGGAGCTGGCATAAACAAAGCTAATAGCTTTACTGTTAAATTCAAGCCAACACTTCTCATTTGTATTGCATATGCACCGAACAATCATAGAATCATTAAGGTTGGAAAAGACCTCTGAGATCATTGAGTCCAAGCATTAACTTAACACTGCCAGGTCCATCTCTAAGCACAACATCTATAAGGTTTTTGAACACAGTGATCACACAGCTTCCCTGGGCAGCCTGTTCCAATGCTAGACCACCCTTTAACAGAAGAATTTTTTCCTGATATCCAATCTGAACCTCCTCTGGCACAACTCGAAGCCATTTCCTCTTCTCCTACCACTTGTCGGCTGGGGACTGACCCCCACCTGGCTACAGCCTCCTTTAAAGCAGTTGTTGAGAGAGATAAGGTCCCTCTTGAGCCTCCTTTTTTCTGCACTGAACAACCCCAGCTTCCTCAGCTGCTCCTCCCAGGACTTTTGCTCCAGACCCTTCACCAGCTCCACTGCCTTCTCTGGACATGCTGCAGCACCTTAATGTCTCCCTTGTCATGAATGGCACAAAACTGAACAGAGTATTCAAGGTGCCAAGTACAGAGGAACAATCACTTCTCTACTCCTGCTGCCCACACTATTTCTTGTGGCCTTATTAACCCAAATTAAGTTAAAAAATTACAACTGAGATGTTGAATTTAGCTCAATAGAGTCTGTAGTACCAAATTCATCCCATTGTTTTATTGTTTCAACTTGTTATTCATCCATTACCTACAATGTTGAAAAAACTTTACATTCTGCTAAGTTAAAAGATTTAATTCACAGGTTAACATTAAAGCACGTTGTCTTAAATTCACAAAACTGGCAGATATTACATGAATTGATAACTTTAATACGGAGTGATAGACATGAACTCACAAGCAAAGAGCATTAAGAACTTTTAGGATTATTTTGTCAGAAATCCCACCAAGCTGACTGTAACTATGCCAGTTATCCCACTGCTCAGTGGCAAGTTCATGTAAGATGACCAACACTGAAAGAAGGAAATTAAAAGTATGTGCATGTATGAAGCAACATAAAGAGCATTTTCTTTCAAGACATTTAGTAACATCCATCTTTGCTTCTTATGCCATGCCTTTACTCATTCTATTATCAGTATGGCCACGTAAATGGCATCCACAATTCACTTAATTTCTGTATGACAAATCTCATTGTCTTACTAATACAAATTAACACACCAAAAATAAAAGTCCGTTTTTTTCTCCTTTATACCCAATAAGCCCCTCTCATGAAAACAGGCATTATCATATTCTAAAGCAATAAAAACCAAGGAACACTCTCCCCCAATTTTTTAAAATTTATTAGCTTTGCTTATCGCTAGCTAAGACCTCACCAAAAATACTTCAAACTGGATATCACAAACATCTAATTATAGTAGTACTTGGACTGGGACATTGTTTCACAGGAATAATTTTGAAGGAAATCAGAAGATCATGTAGGTGACAATTACAGTTATTCCCTCTTGAAACACAGAAAGGTATTTACAATACAATGATTATCCCTAGAGATGATGGATCTAGGATCTGTCACAAATGGAGCAGAAGGATAGTTAAAGATTAGACTTCACTAAAAACTAAATAATCTTTTAAAAATCACATTAGCTGCCCTTACCTTAAATTCATTCTTGTCCTGCAGGTCTGAAGTAAACAGCCTTAACTTCCTATCAGAGGCTGCAGTACAAAACCTACACTCAACAGACAAAAAAGGCTTGTCAGTCAATCAACATTGCAATAGTTGACTTTTTATCAGTTTTCCTTCATTTTAAAAATGCAAAGTGAGATGCAAAGAAAAAAATCAGATTTTGAAAAAAACCAAAAGCATCTATCTTAACTTTTCTGCTTTGGCAACAAGCAGAGTTATAACTGGAGCTTACCTGTAAAGTAGTGTGCATCAAGTGTCAAGAATACTTATTCATAGAAAGAAATGCAAGACATTTTACAAAGCTAAATCTGGATCAATTACCAATTACCTGAACTATCTCTCATAAATGCCACTGAAACATTCCTTGGAAGAAGTGGTAGAGCATAAAAAGCAACCCTCATTACCAGTGGTTTAAAATAGTGAAATATAAAATTCATAGACCAATTTCTATTCAACATATTTTAACCCAAAAGACTGTACAAAAATGGAGCAGTAAGCAACTATGGTAATTTTGAAGAATCATACAAACTACTGAGTACATTTTAATTCTTAAGTTCACATGTAATACCTATCTTTCTAGATTTTCTAGATTTACACCTCATTGGCTCTCACAAATAGTATCTCACGTACTCTGAAACACAGCCCATATTATACAAACCAGTACAAATAGCTTTATAAAGGAGGCCGTTCAAATGATCTAATATTTACCAAAGCTCTTACAAGAAACGTTTCTTCACAGATGTACAAAGAAAGAACTATGTCTGAAGTCCATAAAAATAATGAAAAAAAAATTATTTACTGCTTGTTCACTGGGGAGAAGGTCAAGAAGCACAAGAAGTAGGACTAAAAACAAGCAAAAGAACAAAAAAAAAATACTCTAAGAATAAAAATGTACTACTGAAGAGTTCAGAGACTTCCTCAGTGATTTCTAAGGAGTTAGATTTCACTCGTAAGCTTTGAAGTGCCCAATATTAAGGACTTAGGGAAAACAGGTAAGAGACAAGGATTCACTGTAGTTCTTTATTGCTAAGTACCTTATCTGGGGAGGTATGGCATCAAGTCTAGTTTCAGGACTCCACGCTATGGCATCAACTCTGATTCCATGGTGAAATGTTCTTAGAGTCTTATATTGCATGCCTTCCACTTCTGCATCCTCCTCCTATAGAAACATTGCAGTTAGCTGATTCAGAACAATGTCTTGATGACTTCTAACAAATCAGATTGATAGGAAATAAAAAGGCTTTCAAAATTACACATAGTGGGATCTTTTTAGATTGTAACACCTTAAAAATGAAAACCTGGAACATACAGAAAGTATTAACTTGAAATATTTAAGTACTAAAAAATACATTAAATGATTTCAGTCTTAAGCCAGAGGCCAGTGCAGAGCACAAAAATCAGAACTGAGCTACAAAGATGCTGAGCTCATTCTCTGTAGAAGTAGTATCTTCACAGATAAATCCACTCATAACATTGCACTTGTAATTGCAATGAGAAGAAACAATGGGAACAAAAGCAAGCATGTAATTTAAGCTGTCTTCTCTCTGAATTGTTTTTACACCATGAAAAAATGCTGCCACTTTCAGAGCATCAGTCTTCAAACAGCAGGAGATAGCAAGGTGCCCTCTATCATCTAACCCTAATTACAGGCTTGCTTATTCTTCCCACTGGTGAGAACACCACATGACAGGAAAAATGAAACAAGAGTTGGGATTGGGGACTCCATCGATAAGTTGACCTCTAAAAGCTTTTAAAAGTTTTCAGAACATCCAGTGGAGCACCTTAAAGGATATTTCTACACTATTTTCTCTATGTCAGAATTCTGCTTTAAGGTAAAAAACCTCTGTACGCCCTTGGCATAACATAGAGGTCAAGCAGAACCCAGCTGAGGATGCATGAAATTACCCACAGTTTTTCAATGCTTCTCAACAGGAAGAAAGAATAACATTTTCCTCTCCTACTTTGAAATACTCATTGACTCCACATGAGCAAGGGAAGGGAGGATATGAAAATTATAGAAAAAACACCTTGTACCAGTGGCTGTCAAAATTTTAATTACTTCCTTTTCAAGGCCTACACCAGAAACAAGGTAGAGAGCAACACAAATGTCAGTATGTTTTTGTGGTTAGCGCTAGGTACTCTTCAGAAAATTTCCAACAGTAAGACCATGGGGAATAACAATAATAATAATAAAAATATCAGCTATGCTATTATTCATAACGAAAAAATTACAAAAATTATTGTATAATAAAGAAACAAGATGAAGGAAAAAAGCTTAGAAATTCCAAGCAATCATCTCCAACTGATCGTCAAGCATCTAGGCAAAAAACCCCATCCAATGAAAAACATTTTATCCAGTATAAAAATATCCAATACTCAGTATTTTACGTTTTAAAATTTTTCACAATATGATAATTCTAAATTATTTCAAGGTAAGAAATTTTACTGTTTCCAACAGTCTGTGAGGGAGGTACAGTAAAAATAATTGGGAGAAATAAAAAAAATTAGGTAAGTATTTCTACAGTTCATCCCTAAAAAGAAATACCTATAAAATTAGCACAGACGTATCAGTGTGTATTTTATATATATATATTTATATTTTCCTGAAGAACAAGTATTCTAGTCTTGTTAGTGTAATAAACAAGTAAAATTCTCCTTTGTTTACTACAGGGAGAGAAGGAAACAGGAAAGTGACCAGAGTCTTCCTGCAGTAGCGGTGCTGGCAAAGTCAGTTTCAGGGGCATCTAACAAAAACAACAATAACACAGACTAACCTGAAATCTGCAAGTCCCAACAACCACGTAATTGTTCCCACCATAAGCAATGAGGGAACACAAATCTCCACTGTCAAATGGATTGAATTTTACCACGTGCACATAATCCTCGCAATCCACAGTGTAAGAAGTGCTTCTAGTAGAATCTTGCTTCATTTTCAGTGAACTAAGTCAACGTATCACAGAAGCAAGGTCTTCTCCAGGATGAAAATCTACATTCCTACACAAAAATTTTAAAAAGCATAGATTACTTATTTGCATAAATAAAAAATGTGGAGTATTTGTGGCAGAGCAAATCAAAATTTTAAGAACACAAAAGCTGCATTTATGCTTATTATTTTCAGATGTAGCATGTTTGTTTCATCAATCAAAATATTTACTAACTTAACATATATTCAAAACTGTCTCTACAGTCTCCAGCAATAACTGCAGATTTTGTGCTACCCAACACCAATACAAACAACCAAGTAACTGCACACACCAGAAGAGTCACAAACAGCATTGTAACATTTTCGACCAAGAACACTTTCAACCGCTACCTTCAAATTCTCTTTTACCTGTCTACCTCTTTACAGAGTGGGTGTCTAACTAAAAACCGAGTTAACCAAGGTTGCAAAACTGTAAATGAAAATACTGTCATGCAATCAATCAGGTTCCTGTGCTAGAACACGAGAGGCCAAGATACACAATTGATTTCAGAATCACGCCTTTTAGTCCCATTACAGATTTGACATTAGTTTATGTCTTTTTGGGAAATCAGACCTTTAACTACTACACGTGGAAAACCAGCTTGAAATCTCAGACCTTTGACAAATTTCGGTGTGTAAATGATCTGGAGGTCTCAGCATCCAAGACTGAATGTTTTGCTTGGGAGCCAGCCAGGTTTGACACAGGCATCACTCAAACAGAGAGGCTCTCCACAGTTGTGTGTTTATTTATTAAGTCATACAACAAATCACCATATTACCACAGGCACTTTAGCCACACAACTTGCATAACTTTGCTCCTAAAGCCAAATGCAAGTTTTAACCGTACCCATAGTATTCTTCCTCTAAGGCTTCCCATGAACACAAACCATTATACAATCTTAGAATGTTAAGAGGTTGGAATGGACTTTTAAGATCATCTAGCCACCAACCCTGCTGCCATGGGCAGGGACATCTCCCACTAGACCAGGCTGTCAATGCCTCATCCAACCCGGCCTTGAACATCGCCAGGGTTGGGGCATCCACAATCTCCCTGGGCAACCTGTTCCAGTGGCTAACCATCCTCACCGTACAGAATTTCTTCCTCACACCTAACTCAAGTTTCCGATCGTTCAGTTTGTACCCANCTCAGCGGCCGCGCTCCG
Organism: Ifrita kowaldi; assembly: GCA_013398055.1. Lineage (NCBI taxonomy): Eukaryota > Metazoa > Chordata > Aves > Passeriformes > Cinclosomatidae > Ifrita > Ifrita kowaldi. The sequence goes on from VZRS01002803.1 coordinate 958,149, forward strand.
GGACCGCGCTGAGGGACGGCAGCGGGGCCGCCGCAGCCGGGAGCGCTCGGCGGCAAGGGTAATGCCAATTCCGGCTTCTGGGAGTGAGGGGCTGCTTCGCAGGGGTTTTGGCTTGNTTTAAGATCATCTAGCCACCAACCCTGCTGCCATGGGCAGGGACATCTCCCACTAGACCAGGCTGTCAATGCCTCATCCAACCCGGCCTTGAACATCGCCAGGGTTGGGGCATCCACAATCTCCCTGGGCAACCTGTTCCAGTGGCTAACCATCCTCACCGTACAGAATTTCTTCCTCACACCTAACTCAAGTTTCCGATCGTTCAGTTTGTACCCCCTGCTCCTTGTTCTGTCACTACAGTTCCTGACAAAGAGTCCCTCTCTGGCTTCCCTGTAGTGCCACTTGAGATGCTGGAAGGTACTGTGAGGTCTCCACGCAAGCTTCTCTTTACCAGGCTGAACAACCCCAACTTTCTCAGCCTGAATTACCGGTCACCACACCAGCTTGACAATACCAAGAGCACTATTACCTTCATTCCTTTAGTAAACACGATTACGGCAACTGAGCCGCGTGGGCGCGCTTTACCTCTCCCCATTCACGCGCATCCTTTTCCCTCCTACTACCTCCTTTTCCCTTCAGGGCCCAGCTGCTGCTCCCCAGACAGGCTGCCGCAGTTCCTCCGGCCTGAGGGTGACCCTGCCCGTCTCACACGCACCTCCGCGGCCCCGGCTCCCGCACCGGCCCCCGCCGTTC
>VZRS01002803.1:959805-978855 GCA_013398055.1 Ifrita kowaldi
TGCTTCGCAGGGGTTTTGGCTTTTTCGGGCTGTTTTCGCTGGGAGTGGCAGGGATTGTCCCTCGGAAAACTCTCAGAGTGGGGAGAAAGAAAAGCCTCCAGAGAGGTTTTACTCTGCCCCACGCTGACTTGCAGCCCACCCGTTTCATCCTCTGTGACCCTCATGTGATGTTCACGTTACAAAGTGGGTTGTCCGCTTCTGATATTTTGGAGATTAGGAAGTTGCTGTTACAGTCGTGCTTGTTTCCCGATGTCTCCTGCTCTCCCTGCCCCTTGCCCACACTTCCTCACTTTTTAGAGTCGTGCCAATCCCCAAAAAACAAATGCGCTATGGGCTCTGCCTCAGCTGTGTGAGAAAAGGCCAAAGGTTGGGTTTTGTCTTCTGGAAGTAAATGGAATGGGTATCGCTCCTGTGCTGTCAGTGCAGTGTTAGGGAACTGATTCAGAAACGAACGAGTTTAAAGGCAAATTTGTACCACATTGTCATGTACCTTGTCTCGACAAATGCAAGAAGGTGAGAAAGACCAAAGCATGAAGTACTCCCAATTATTGTCAGGGGACACAAAAAGACTATATAGGTAACAAAGGTGTTTAGGGTTGTCTGTGTTAGTAAGTCTTAGAAATATTAAGTCTCTTTTTTCCAGGTTTGAAACATCCTCGTAGACACTCATCTGAATGTACAGCAAATGCAGAAAGTACCGAAGACACTCTGAGGCTGCTTTTGGAGACAAAAAGACTGTCATATTTGTGATAACATTCCTTTATGTTGGCATAATGTACAAGGAAAGTGAGGGCTTCAAGAAGGCGTTACATACATAAGCACTTTTAACCCCTTATAACAGTTGCTCTGTCACAGTGAGGCAAGCCTGGTTTAGTTGGAAGAGGTTATTCTAGGAACTTGATCTTTAAGAAGATACAACAGGGTTTGCACAGCTTGTTGGGAGGTGAAGACCTGCATATGCCTCTGGCATAGTTGTATTTATTTTTCTCTTGGTTATCTCTATCTTCTACTCGTGGCAATGGTTACTTTCCAGCAAAAAATTTTACACTTGGTCAAGTGTTTCAGAAGACAATGGCCTTTATTTTCCAACTCTGAAAGGACTACTGTGTGTGGAGCAGACTGCATGTTGATGGCGCTACAACTGTCCATGGCTGAAGTCAATAAACAGGTTAGCATTCTTTTCAGTATGTTCTTGGCACATCTCAGACGTGGTTACCTTGCTTAGGCACCAACTTGAAATGGCTGTTTTGGTCACTTCCTTGCTATTTGTTAAAACAAGGTGTGTCTGAGGGCCAGATGCAGCCGGGCAAGAAAATTAATATGATTAAGTGCACTATTGAATCAGGGCTTAGAAAAACGAACTGCAAGACAGATGGGAGGATGGAAGTGCTTTGTGTGTATATTTAAGCTCCAAACTTTAAACACTAGTGTATTTCTCCTGATCGTGTAACTTCTGTTTATTTCCAGCCGATGTTTCTTTTGTGCTGTAGCTCAGGGTGGGAGAACTATGGCATTTGGGGTGCATCTTTTTTTCTGAGTGCTCCAAAGGTCATTCTTTGGAATGACCGAGAAGAACATGAGTATAAAACTGATTTGGAATAGTCTGCATGAGTCATATTTGCCACAGTCCATTCTTGGGTGCTGCTTTTCCTGACACTCATCAGGTGAAGATCTATATGTACATATAAGTTGTGAGTGTGTACCCAGCACCGGCAGGAATTATATGGCTTTCTTTGTGTGAGTACATGAAGTGTCTGTCAAATGGTGAAGGGGAGGTACAACTCTAAAGTGTCTCTGAAAGAAGCACTGTGGCGTGTCAGAGCTGGAGGATGTCTGAAACATACCAGAAACAGTTGCAATATACTATCAGGCTTTTGCCTGTGTCTCATCTCATGAGAGCTATTGCAGTATTTGTTTTAGTAACCTAAAGATATCTTTTTAGGTCAATTAACTTAATTATTGATGAAAACAAATGACTGTTGTTGGAAGACTTGGTCAAATGTTGCATAGTAAATCAAACGTGTAGTACGAAACTTTAATTTAAGAAAACCAAAGCAAACGCACGAAATCAACAAACATACCAGAAATGAAAGAACCGCATCAAAGCGTTACCCCTAAGCCAATAAAAAACCCAAACAAACAGAAAACCTGCTTCAGTTTGTGCACCAGAAAAAATTTTGTAGTGTAAAATGTGCAGACTGGGGTTGTCTCTTGTCTAAACATTAAATACAAAACTGATTAAGTAATCCCCCACTGTCAGAAACATTACAGCAAGGATACTAGAATCCCAAGATACTACATTTGTACTTCATAGAATGTAGTAAATTCCAGTCGGGGGCCTGGTGTCCTCACAGTATCTGTGTAGGTAAAATGAGAAAATCAGTGTGCATCAAAACTAACTCTTGGAGAACTGATAGAAGACAATGGTGCAAACGACGTATGGAGGTGATCACTGTTTGTCATGTTGTGATTCTCAAGGGAAGGCTACAGACAGTTTTCTAAAGCCAGCTCTGGGAACTAAAATGTGTTGTTCTGTTGTATGCCAAAACTTACAGACATGGAAAGGTTCTGGTTCATTGCTCCCTGTTTTCCTTATAATAAGTTTTTCCCTTCCACTAGAGGTAATTAATTTATTCTCTTTTTTTTTTCTCCTGCAGAAAATATTCCTCTCTGCTATAAATTTCTTTTCTTTCAGAGATGATCTAACAAAAATGTTAGCTGTTATTTTAAATTAATTTAGTTTCAAAATATATAGCTTCTCCTTCAGATCTGAAGAAAGAACAAATGTTCAAAACCCTGATTTGTTTTTTCTGATTATACTAGTTGGTCTAATAAGACAAACCTTGGCTTGCATATGTGGATTAAAACTATTTTATGTTTGCATGTGCTGCCTCTGAAGCACAATTTCTTTAGATTTTATGCATTTTCAAGTTCACAGTGTTAAAGCAAAATATGTCTGATTTATTTAGCTCAGCACTGAAACTTCAAACTAAGATGCAGAGTACTATAGTTGTAGGCATGTCCCTTGTTAGGCCTCTGATTTAAATACAATAATTATGTATTGTCAACATAACACCTGTAGATAGAAATCTATTATGATAAAGTCAATTAGTGCAATAAAAATAATTTCATTAACAGGCTATTGAGTGGCTGTATTGAGAAAAACCCAACACATCCAACCTATCACAAACAACCAAAATACTCTTCTCTTTCTTTAGGAGCCTGGACAATTTTAATGGATTTGGTATTTTAACTATTGCCTGTATCTGCAGTGGAAATGAAAAATAACAAAGCTCTTTGGAGAACTCCAGAAAAGTTTAAAAGCTTCATAATCTATTAATCTTAAATTTCAGAGTAAGGGTAGCAAACAATGTGATAAACACTGATCAAATAGCAGGGATGAAAGACAAAAAAATTCTATGCTTTGAATTCCTCTGAAAATACTTTGGTTTGTAGCACAGTTGTAGCCATGTGGCTTAAAGACAAGTGGCATAAGGTCTGTGATGGAAGCAAATACCTTTTACTTAGATTGATTAGTATAGATCTAGAATCTAGGAACATTTTCAAGGAGAAGAACCTTCCTCAAGGTTTGAAATAGGAGTAACAGTTTTCAAGATGAAGTTCAGCTGAGAGTAATTGTTACGTTGACTGTTTGCACCTGTGGATCAGAAGGGGTAGAAGATGAGTTATCAGGTGAGATAATTACCTGTCATTTTCAGGCTATGGTTGTTTTAGCTAGTGGGATGGGAAACTGAAGTGTATAAAACAATTATTTTTCCAGAATCTGCGAGTTTAAGTTATCAGACTTGTCTTAAATGTATTGTAAATCTCTTCTAGAATGAAAGCTTTGGTACTGGAGGAAAAAGTGCTTCATTGTTGATTTTAGAAATATGTTTTCCCTTTAGAAATTTGTTTGTGTATTTCTGGTTCTGTATTAAAGCAGTTTTGGTGTGTGGTTTAGTTCTATTCTGTGATTCCATCAGTGCATTTTGTATGCTGTCTGAAGAATATTATGCTCTGTTCAGTGTCTTGTGTTTCTTAAAATATTTTCCCAAATTGTCCTGTTTCCATGCTGGCAAATGTAGAAGAATGCAGAGCTGTTTTATAGTGTATTCCCTTAAACTCTTCTATCTGTCTCCCTTTTGGTAATGAGACACTAACTAACTTTGTAGCTATTTTGTATTACATGTTGTTTGTAATATATTGTAATGATGCTACTAAGAGATGTTGTCTTGGCTGTTCCTTCAGCATGATTAATTTTTCACAGAATCACAGAAGGGTTGAAGTTGGAAGGGACCTCTGGAGGTCATCTTATCCAGCCTCCCTCAGATAGGGCAACCTGGCAGTGCCAGTTGCCCAGGACCGTGTCCAGGTGTCTTCAAATTGTCTCTGGGGATGGAGACTCAGCAACCTCCCTGCACAACCTGTGCCAGTACTCAGGCATCCTTGAAGTAAAAAAGTATTTCCTGATGTTCAGAGGGAACCTTCTGTGTGTGTTTCAGTTTGTGCCCATTGCCTCCAATCCTAGGGCATCTTAGGAAAGAGCGTTGCTCCATTCTCTTTGCCCCCTCCCTTCAGATATTTGTATGCATTGAGGAGATCTTCCCTGAGCATTCTTTTCTCCAGACTAAACAGCTCCAGCTTTCTCAGCCGTTCCTCATATGTGAGGTGCTCCTGTTCCTTAATTATCTTCGTGGATGATACACGAAATTTTTTGGACTCCCTCCAGTGTCAATGTGGCATCCTCATACTGAGGAGCCCAGAACTGGACACAGTACTTTAATGTGGTCTCAGCAGTTCTGAGTAGCCTTCTCCTCAAGGGACAGGCTCTCTAGAAAGAAGTTTGGAAAAATAATAATTTTGCTAGATTTCTTTTTAAGCAAAATTATATACTGAGGCTGTTCTACTGTCTTTCCCATACCCTGTGTAATCAAAAAGTAACTAAGTTAGTTTCGTGTGTTTTTGTTTTGCTTAACAACTGGAGTTGTTTTAACTATGTTAAAACTCTTGCTACTTGATGCTTCTTCCCTAGCTTAATCAATAGGACTTTTTCTTCTCCCTCACACCCCTCTCTCTGTAGTATTACAGGTGTCTGTTTTGAGGGATAGAAGAAGAAGCAAGGATGTGTGCGGGTTTTTGGTTTGTTTGTTTATAACCAGCAGGGTTCTAAATTTTCGATCTTGTGTTTTTATTACCACTATAGTTGGTAAAACACTTTAGAAAAGTGCTGGTTGGATGAGTACAGTTTTTACTTTGCTTATTCTGTGATTCTGCTGTTGCAACTACTGTTCTACTGACCCATATGTACAATAGCTCTCTAGTCCTCCTTAAACAGAGCATACCTCTGCTCTCTTGGGCCCTGGTACTTCTTCCCTTGACACCCCCCCTCACCCACCCAAAGAAAAAAGGGTTCAATACCCATGCCACTGTCATTTTATTTATTACTATTTTATAATATTGTCATGTCTCTAAGCTTGGGCTGTCAGCCTGTAACTTCACTACTTCTGCACATTGCAACCTGACGGCTATCAGATATCCACACACTTGTGTTCATATGAACCAGTTTCTCAGTCTGTACACAGCACTATCAATGTGATGGGGGACTTATTAAAAATGCTGCTTTATCCTACTTTGATGTGCTTTATGTACCACGCTTTGGTAACTCCTCTGCTGTGTGAGATTGTAGGCAAACAATGAAGGCTGAAGAGGGCTAGAGGTGACAAGAATGCAGAACTGCACAACTCAAGGACAAAGCCAGAAAACAATGCTGCAGTCTAGGAGTGTGCCTGGAAAGAATAGAACCAGACCCAGTGCAGGGGTGATGGTTAAGCACAGCAGTCTTTTACCCCATATTCCAAAAAGGGTTTGTGAGCATTTGTTTGGGGAAGGTGGAAGCCAACGTGTTGATGCTGAAGTGCACAACTTTCTGGTTTTTAAAACTATTTGCTGTCAAAATAGAAATTGATTTGCTATGTAGCTAGCACTAGAAAACTTGCAACACCTACAAAATAGTAAAAAAATGGTGTCTTTAAGCATGGAATGTTGCTACTGGATTTCAGACATTCTAAGATAGGAGTCCCAAGGAAACTGAATATACTGCACTACCAGGAAGTAAAGATGCTTTATAATACCTTATTGGTTCTATTCCTATGAAATGAAATACTTGCTCTGCCTATAATAGAATGAAAAAAATTGACTTTTTGAACTTCCTTAAGCTATTAGCCAGTTGACAAATGCTTACTGCAAAACACCACGGTATTTTTTAAAATTAATTTTGAAACCAGAGGCTTGACAAATTGACTGTGTAAGTAATGGAATATGCCATCACAGTGAATGCCTGATCACAAAGGTTAATATCTGGAATGCAGTATTTGGATTTAAAATATTTTTGCAGCACTAATATAAACTTTGCTAATCTCTGCAGGCCCTTGATCTGGTGAGGAAAGGTTTTGATTTATTAGATACCTTGTGAAGTTGTACTTTAACTTGGTACTCCTGAATAGATTTTGATTCAAAATAAAGTGAGAAAACAACATTTTTTTCCCATCTACTGCTGCTTTGATCTGTTTAAATTGGGTTATAATATGATTATATGTTTAATTTTTTGAGGGGCTGAAATGAAAATCAGGTGCTTTTCAGAAAACATATGCCATTTTAATATTCTGGTGATATGTGGAATAACATGTAAGCTCACAGTGCTGATTATCATAACCCATGCACGAATTAGAAGGCAAAAGAGTGCTCTAAAGCTAATATGTGTGAGTGTTCTTTAATTTTCACTTGTAGTTCTTTGCCTACACAAAATTAAAATAGTTGACTTCCATGATTTTGGAATCGTGTATTTAATAAGGTCTATTGACAAAGTTGTGCCAAATATGTTACAAACCAAAGGAGGGGTCATTTGGGCTGGAACAACTTAAATTATTAGAATTTCTCATGTTTTCTTATTTCATGTTGTGTTCTGTTGCTAATGGTGTTTATAAGTAATTAATTTGCTTAATGTGGAAATGTCATGAAATAGAATTAAACCCTCGCTCTAGACAGGAGCCATCTGCCATTATGGACAGTGCAAAGCAAGGCTTGTTACTTGGTCACAGGCCATTTATATCATGTTTCGTGGTAAATTACAACTCTTTTTTTTTGCTTCCATACATTGGGAAATGCTTTAGATACCAGTATTGTGGACAAAAGTTTACCGGCAGTAAGTGGGGACTGGTACTTACTTTAAAGAGCAGGGTGTGGACTAAAATGAGGAGTCAAGTAGTGAAAGAGAAGGTGGTAAGAGCAAGTAGTTGGAGGCGAAGGCAGAGGGGCACATGGAACATAATCTGATAATTTTGACAGGAAGAGTGTAGTCTATACTGTATAGTTAATGTTAATTGTAGTGCTAGTAACAGGGGGGTGTGCATGGCTTTAATGCATTTATTAGAACCGTGTAGCAACACTGTCAATGTTAGGCTAAAGTGTAACTGGTAACTGTATGAACACAAGAAAGAAAAGCTTTTTTTTTATTGACATATGTTTTCCCAGTTTGCTGCTTGAAGCAAGGTAAGGGAGCCATATTTACTGCCTTCGGGAAGTAAATGCCTGCCGTGCTGAAAACTGTTTCTGCAGATGAAGAACTTTATGCAAGAAGTATGCAACTCTCGGAGTATTTTCTCATGAGTAAAGTTTGATATACATGCCTGGTATTTTAAAGATCAGGAACGAATACTGACAGAATACAACAGAATTAACTGTAAATGCAAAGCAGTGGAAGAACTTTAAGTAAGACTTTGAGATAAATTTAAATTGTAATAGATTTTCAAATATATATGCGGCTTGTTTTAAATTTATTTTCAAAGCTATGCTGAATATGAAACATAATTTTTTTTGCTTATTTTGGTTCTGTCAGCACCATGGAGACTTCACAGTATCACTTAGTGATGTGTTGGAAACTTGGAAGTATTTATTACATGACAAACTAGGATTATCATATGAAAATATGAAAGAACCTGAAAATTATGCTGATGTGAAAAAAGCCTATCATGCCTTCTTAGCAAGAAGCAATATGTTGGATTTAATAGACATATGTCAGAAGTGTAATAGTCTTGGACTTTTACCTGAAGATGAAAGCATATCCCCTGTAAGTATTATGCTTGTTTGACCTCTTATATTGTTTTGACATATTTTTCGTTCCAGTTATGGATTTATGGCACTTCTGATTATACACAGGAGCTCTGGGTTATTCAGAAGTTACTTTTTTTTCTATTGGGGAAGCCCTTGAGTTTAAATTACTAAATGCTGTAAGGAGGTCGTAAATTCACTCAAAAATTATTTCTCTCTGTTGTCTGGCTGGATAGTGCAGTCCCACAATTCTTCTATGAATCAATCACTCCTTGCCATAAATTGAATTGAAAAATAACCTGTAGAGATTTAATAAAACTGGAACAAAGCTTAGTAATTAACATGTCATGTAGTTTTGGTTGTATGTTGATGTGCAGACAAAATATTTTTAATGATTACCATTCTGAAAATACCATGCTTTTTGAACAAAAACTTCTGTATAATACATGTATTTGCATGTTAGATTTTGTTTTTAGAAGTTCCAGTTCAGCCACTCAGTCACAGCTCTGTTGTAGCTTATTAGAGGTCTTTTGTTTGTTTGGAGGTTTTTAATGTGTTTTTCTTTTCCTCCCCCTTTTCGTGGGAAAGATGGGGAACCTGGGTCAGCTAATGAACTCTTCCTAAACTTAGCATAATGTATTAAATGTTTTCCAGAACGTAAGCAGTGGCTTTTAGTGCAGGTGTATAACATAACTGTTGGAGATAATTTCTAAGTTAATTTGAATCTTACACCTCATTTCTCTACTAGAACAGTTGTACTTTTAAAGACTAAAACGAAAAATTGGTTGTAAGGGCTATGCTTACCTAAAAACACTAGCAAAGTGGCAGAGAGGTTTACACCAGGTTTTAAAATCATATTTGCTTTCTAATCATCTGCATATTTAAGTTTATTCTGATCTTTTTATTAAAGGTTCAACTGTTGGAATTTATTTCTGGTGTAATGAATGCACAAGAAAATAATTCTGTTCTTTCTACTCCTACACAAATCAACAGACAGGGCCAGGAGCATATGAAGGTAAAAATTATTTTTGTCTCTTGTAATGTTCTGTATCTATTGAAAAGATGAAATGTAACATAGTTTTATTTTCCAATTGTTGTTATTCAGTTGTGGCCGGGTTAAAAAATAAAACCTGTGTATTCAAATTCTGTATCTCTTGAGTATGTTGTAGGTGTGTATGGGGCTCTGTGCTGAAATTTATATTCTGGAAGACAGTCCAGAATGGCAGGCACTTGATGTAGAATAAATTTTTCTACAAGTATACCATCACTCAGACATTGTCTGGACTGAGCATTAAATAAGTGAAGTAATCTCCTTTGATTTCATTTTATTAGCTTGTACTCCCTTACATATGGAAGATATCTGAATAGCCACTGTATTGGTAGCTGTAGCAAAGCAAACAAGGCTTGACTGTCCCAATAGAGGACTTTAAGGACTCTCCAGAAGTATTGATTCTTTCCCTTTACCCTTTCAACCACCAAAATAAGAATCTCTGAATATTCTCTGACAGTGTTTGAAATGCTGGAGCTTTAGTCATTGCCAAACTTGCTTTTTTCTTAATAAATGGCAATTTGAAATCAATATTTGGGTATAACACAGAATATTTCTGAACAAGAAGGTATTTTCTGAACTGAGGTTCTCCCCGTAAGTAGCACTTCTACCACTACAGCAATGGCTTTCTTGCTGCTCTGACTTGTGCAGTAAAAATATTCTTTTCTCTTTTTTCCTTTTCTGAGAACTGTCTTTGCAGCCTGTCAAGTGTACATGTTTGATTTTGTTACTATGTTTTGTTGTACATGTTCTGTGGTATAAGAAGATATTCCATAGCAGATATGATTTCTTGTTACATGTTCTTCTGTTAATGGCCTTTTTAATTTTTTTCTTTGTTTGTGACAAAACTACGAATTCTTCTGTTCTGGGACTATTGTTCTCACAGGGTCCAGAACAGTGCTGCAGTATTAGCGATTACAATATTATATTTTGGTTATGTGGGTGGGGCTGGGTCACAATTTATGTCCAAACTCAGTCAGTGGAATTTCTTTGATTGAAATCCCCTGAACGCCCAGAGAAAAAAATTTCTGAATCTGTGGCAGAGCTGACAAGTAGTTTAAAATCTTAGTCTTTTTGAAGTTAATGACAAATTCTTACATGGTTTAATGGTGCTAGTATTTGCCTTGAGATAGAAAAGGAATGTCTGTGAGGAGGTTTCTAAATAGAAATTTATAACCAATTTTAATAGCTAGAGAGCCAACCCTCAAACACCTTGTGGATATTCAAGTACCATATGTGCAATTCTAACTTTCCATGTTTGTTTTCATCAAGACTTCCAGAGCCCTCATGCATAAAGTAGCATTTTGAAATGATGCAAGGTGAATTCTTACTCTTCCAAAACTTACATCAGTACATGTCTAATTAACCTTAAAATAAAATGGAATATAATTTAGCAACAGGATGACAAATTTGTGTGATGTTTTTCTTATGCAGGTGACAATCCTGGCAAAGAAGTCTGTCTGTTCATATTTAAACCTTTTGGTGAATTCTAAGGATGATCTAGCATTGGCTCATATTCTAAATGTTCCTGATAGAGGTCTTGGTAGAGAAGCCTTCACTAACCTGAGACATGCCTCACAGGAGAGAAAAATGTCCATTTTCCTGGTATGTGTGACAAATGAAACTTCCTGGAGGTCAATGAAGTAGATCTCTAAACAGTGAATGTGGCTTTAATCTGATCTTCAGCACTGGTGTTTGCAAGCCAAGTCAAATAGCACCATGAACAGCATTTTAAAGCTAAAAAGACAATAGATTCTGTGGGAAGAAATGGGTGCTTATTTCATCATGAGATCTCAAGATGGACAGGAAAAATAGTCTGTGTGTGTACCTCTAGAGATCTAAAATGGGATCTTGGAAAAAAGACATCGAGACTGTTCATCCGAAACAGTGACTGAAGTCCCAAAAAGGTTTGCTGTCTTAAACCTGAATGTAAGATAGTTTTTTATTATTGCTTCTAAAATTTTGAAATCTTGATTAATCATGTCAAGTGAGGTTGTGAGTATGCGTATAAAATAAAATAGCCAAAAGAAGGAAGATGTTTCTGCTTACCAAATACCTTTAAAAGCGATTGTGCTGGATTAACCCTGCCTAGATGCCCACCGAAGCCGTTCTATCACTCACTTCCACAGCTGGTCAGAGGAGAGAAAATATAGCAAAATGCTCATGGGTCAAGATAAAGATGGGCGAAGATTGCTCAACAGTATAGTTGCAGGCAAAACAGACACGACTTAGGAAAAATTAATTTAGTTTTTTGCCAATCAAATCAAGCTTGAGTAATGAGAAATAAAACCCATTCTTAAAACACTTTTCACCCATTCCTCCCTTCTTCCTGGACTTAACTTTACTCCTGGTTTGCTCTATCCCCTCTTCCACAGTGGCTTGGGGGTGGGGAGCAAGGGTTGCACTCAGTTCACCACACATTGTCTCTGCTGCTCCTTCCTCTGTAAGGGTAGGGCTGCTCAGACTTTCCCTACTCCAGCCTGGGCTCCTTCCTATCGGAGACAGTCCTCTGCAAACTTCTTCCCATGGGCTGCGTTTCATTGCAAACTGCTCTACTGTGGGTCCCTTCCAGGGTGTGCAGTGCTTCAGGAACTGACTGCTCTAGCATGGAGCCCCTGCAGGCTCCCAGCTCCTGCCAACAACCCTGCTTCAGCAGGAGTTCCTCTCTCCACAGATCCACAGGTCCTGCCAGGAGCCTGCTGCAGCACGGGCTTCCTGCAGGTCATAGCCTCCTTCAGGCATCCACCTGTTCCAGTGTGGAGGCTGTGGAACAGGTTCCTCCACAGCCTGCAGGTGGATCTCTGCTTTCCTGTGGACATCCATTGGCTGCAGAGGCACAGCTGCCTCATCAAGGTCCTCACCTGTGGAGGAATCACCGCTCTGGTCTCTGGAGCACCTTTTCCCCCTTTCTTCACTGACCTTGGTGACTGCAGAGTTGTTTCTCTCATGTTTTCACTCTTCTCTTCAGCAGCTGTTGTGCAGGTTTTGGTTTGTTTTTCCTTTCACGAATGTTATCCCAGGGGCTCTACCACTGTTGCTGATGGGTCAGCCTTGGCCAGCCAGCGGGTCTGTCTTGGAGCGGGTCTGATTGGCCCTATCAGACATGGGGAAAGTTTGTAGCAGCTTCTCATGGCAGCCACCCCTCTATCTCCCCTGCCTGCCAAAATCTGACCCAATATAGAAATGAGGTTGAATTCGTTCAATATCACAGTATAGTATTAACATTAACAAAACCAAGTCATTAACAATGCATTACAGCATGTTTCACTTCTAAAGTGCTGTAAATATTTTGGTTAAATAAACTAGCATTTTTATGTGTGTTTGTCAAACCTTGGACATCTGGAACCTTAAGTATTTCTGTGTAGAAATTTCTGTTCTTACAGCAAGCTGGTGAGAAAGCCCTGCCTTTGAAACATGGAGTAGAACGGAAGCCAAAATTTGTAAGGGTATTACTGCCTTTTTTTTCTCAGCTTTGACTCAGAATTTGGGGAAGGTGATACTTCCTTGTCACCTACAGCTTGATCAGTCTTGAAATTCTCTCTTTGAGACTGATGTGGGATATCCCAGCTCATTTTACTCTCAAAGGCAGAGAACTGGACGAAAACCTCACCAGTCAGGGGCATAGTCTTAATGCCCTTGTTGTAGGAATTAAAAAAGCTACAGCATCCATGTCCAGTGCTCTTGGTTGCTAAATAGTCTAGTTTGGTATGTGAGGTGCATTTATACTTGTAATAGTTGTTGTCAGCACAGAGCCATCTCAAAAATAGCTGAAGTAAGGTAAATAAAAATTCTTTCTCCACAAAACCACTGTAGTCCCTCATATTCAAAATAGTCATTAAATTTTGCATGCAGTGTAATCTCAGTACAGACAACAGCAGCCCAAGTTAAAAAGAGTATGGGTACATAGTCACTGAAGCAGCTGCATTCTCAAACTTTTTTGGTTGAATAAATTTGGAAAATTTGTGAAATCTTGGTTCCAGGTTTAATTATTTTAGTTCCTAATGCTCTGTTGGTTTTTTTTTTTTTGTATTAAAAAACTGTATGTGTGTGGACTGGATTTACCATGCCTTCTTCATAGTTGCCAGAGGGGGAAACTTCTCTACTGTGTAAAGAAGTCATCTTTTCTGGCATCTTTGTCTTGTAGAAATCTTGAAAACTGGAGTATTTTCCTTTGGGAAGGCAAGGTCCTATGGACTGTGTACTTGATCACTGGAAATCTTTAGTACAAAGACAGGAATACTGGCAGGTTTACTTTCTGTGCTAGAGTAATTCCAGTTTTACTCTTTCCAGTCCTAAGAGCTTTATGATTTAGCTCTGTAGTCTGAAATTAAAATTTATATGGAGAATTAATATTACTGCATCAGTGTCAAGTGCATTGGATTGTTATCCTTACTTTCACCCTGTTGCCTTAAAATTTTTGGGGCAAAAAGTTGGGGCTTGTACTCTAAGGTATACTTTTGGCAGATCTTTTCATTGTCTTGCAGCATATCAAAATATATGGACACTTTCAGAATGACAGAAGCCTTAGCTGTCATCATTTTTGATAAGATTTGAGTATACTTTATTTGCATCTCTGGAAACTGTTATGATGCTGAAGTGAACTTCTACATGCTTATGTTAAAAATTGTCCTTAGGTCACAGACAGCCCTCTGAATGTGAAAATAGTTTTTGTGAGGCCAGCAGGGGCATTTAAACAGCCACAACAATGAAAGAGTTCTGTACCCTGTTTTAATAAGTTTTTGGTCCTAAGCTTTCAAAAGGCTGATGTAAATATCAAATGAGCTAGGTCGTTTTTACTTTGGCTTGTGTTCTTTTTTTAATACTACTGTGCTATTTAAGTATTGATCTAGCAAACATTTATGGTGAGATGTACAAAACTTGCAATTAAGAGGCATTGTTTGATTTCAGGTAAGTTGTTTTTGCCATCAGCCAGCTGCTACACAGTTTGCAGACCTGTAGGAGAGGCTTACTTCAACATGTCTACAGTTCATGTATGTCTACAGTTTGATATTTCTGAATATTTCTCCTAATAGATGGCCACATCTTTTATCCGGACCATAGAACTTGGAGGAAGAGACTGTGCATCTTCTTTGTATGATCCTTTAAGAGCCCATGTAAAAGGGCTTTCCAACTTTGTTAATTTTATTGACAAGCTGCAAGAAATTGTTGGTGAAATCTTAAATACAAGGTAATAGATTTTCTGTTACATTTTTGTCTTGGTGAGCACCTCCTTTTCTTGTGCTTGTGTTCCAATGAGGAGGATCAAAATAAATTAAAATAATTGACTTATTAAAGAATTCAGAGTAAATGTTTAAAAATTAAACCTTATTTGAAAATATAATTGAAGAACAATTGGGGCAAGCTTATGAATTTTCGGAGGGGTTTTTTTGTATTACATTTTTATCAAATTATGTATGTATGGTGGTTTGGTTACTTGCCTGGTAAATGAAGTTACGAAGAATTCCATCTTGTGACGTCTGGTAAGTACATGTGCTTTACTTCTTGCTAGTTAATTACTTCCTTTTGGTCATGTACTGTTTATGTAAAGGGCTCTTTATTGCTACTAACAAATAACAATGTTGCTTATTTGGACAATTCTTATGCCTCGCTTACATAGCTAAAGTGAAAGAAAGATTTCTTAGGGAGGCTCTGGTGGAGTCACTGATTTTGAACATTTTTGAAGAACTGAAGTTAGTCTTTTGGGCAGGCTTATAAATGTGTGATTAATTAGAGAAGTGTAAATGTAACACAGGGATTTGAGTTGGTAAGTGATGGCATTATTACTGAGAGAAGAGCTATTTTGTTAAGCTTCATAGAAATTAATAGTTTTTTCATTTATAATCAGTAATTTTTCCATACAGAACTTTGGCAAATCGGCTCTAATAGTTCTGTCCTTGATATTAAAGAATCTTTTTTTTTTTAAGTTTGAATTGAATCTAATCCTCACAGTGGAAAACAAAATGTTATAAGTAAGCTTTATTTAAGCTAATGTTCAGTTTCCATTGAAGCTGGAAGTGGGAAATATTTCTGAAGTTGTTTTGCAGTTTTGTCTTTTTTCTGCTTCTTTGTTCTGTCATTTCAACATCCTGGATGCCAGAGACATACTGTCTGTGCTGGTGATTAAAGAAAACTATTAGCTCAACATATAGTGTATGCTCTTTTTCTTTATTTAAATTGTATCTGGCACTGTATATAGATAAAAATGAGAAATGGAAGAATATTTATGTGCATGAACTTTTTGGGATGGAAAGACCACTTTTTCAGGTAAATACAGTCCAGAAAAGTGTAACATAAAATGCTATCTCTTGTTAATTACTTCTCTGTTTTAAAGAGAGGATGTCTGAATGTGAGAAAAATCAAGAGTCAGACAGTTCCTGGGGGGTTACCAGTTTTGCACTGGGTGAATTCTCTAGGGCTTGGAAATGCTTTTTAGCATTCAGATATTTATTGTGTAGCTTTCCCTGCTGCACCTGCTGTCCCATTTATTTTGGGATATAAATCTGGTTAATGTCAGATACTGGTGTGTACATTAAGTTGGCTGTACACATGTATCACTGTTTGTCTTGCTGATCAGGAGTGGAAGGTGGCTGTACTGTGGTGTTTATGGTACCTCTCATACCCCATATGGGCTTTATACCCTCACAATGTCAAATATGGTTTTTATGTGTGTATCTATAGGTGTTTTCAAGTATTTGGTATGTCACATGGATGAGGACTGTCTGTGTGTCCTACCTGTCATGTGGCAGTTGTTGGGAGCTCCAGAGGAAGCAGTTTAATGCAAAAAAAGTTTCTCTAGTTCTGTTACTGCTGCAAACTAAAGACCAGAGGGGGAAAAAGGCAGCAATACAGTGGAAGCTTGACTTGCTTCATCTGTAGAAACCCACTGAGAAATCCAAAAGCAAACTAGACAGCCTGTCTGCAGCACTGATCTAGATATTAGCCAACCTGCACTAATCAGATCTCTCTATTGGCTATGCCACAAGAAAAACGCTGTATTTTCTGTTATTTACTTAACAATAAGTCTGTTATTTCAGTTTGATTTTGTTTTAGGGGAGATCTTATGAAACTTGTAATTGCACAAAATACAAAGTAGCCAAATAAATGGTGGGTCATTGTGGGACACATGTTGAAAAGAGGTTTTCTTCATCTGCTTGATTCGTTTGCTTTGGGGATCTAGAAGCCAAATTGAAGATCTTGGACAGTGGTGGGAAGTGCTTAAGAAAATTTTGAACTTAGTAGGAGATATTGCGCAACCGAGTATCTGCTAACCTATGGAGAATAACAAAAATGTCTTTCTCATCTCCCCGTCATTCAGCTAAGAAAGTGAATTAGGTTAGTGAAGAACTACTTCACTAAGAAAGTGAAGTAGATTAGTTGGGTGAAGGGAGATCTGTCAAACAGAGTGGAAATTTAATGAAACTGATGGTTTGGTTCAAATATGGCACTCATGATAGCAGGAGAAATGGAAAGACAAAATGTACTTTGGTAGTTTCAAGGTGTATTCACTGAAGACTGACTATTCTTACAAATCTCTGGCATATTGAAATTGTTTGCCTCTCCTCACTCCCTAGATGTCTAAGACTAGAAGAAATCACTAATCTTTCAAGAATCAGTAGCATGAATATTCTTTAACATTTGGGGGTGCTGTAAAAGTTGTAATGCTAAAACTGTTTATAGATATGTACATACAAGACTTAGACAATGTTAATACAGTAAATGGAGAACTTGGATGTTTGTTTTTGCACCTGTTTCTTGACAAGGAGCATATCAATGTTGTATTTGTCAGCGAAGTGGATGATTATTATACACCCTAGGGTCTGAAAACTCTTTCCTGTTGGTATAAATGAGAAACTGCACTGCTAGTCCATCATTCTGGAAACCCTTTTCTTTCAGGCCAGAAGAACTTCTGGAAATGACTTTTCCCAAGTTTGTTAAAAAATGTGCGTGACTTAAAGCTGAATGATGGAAAGTCATTTGTCGTGTTGGTTACTGTGCTTGATGCGGAGATGTGTGGGGTGTGTTTACATATAGATACACTTTAAAAATCCCCACTGATTCGGTAGGGTAGCAAAGTTGGGAGGTTGGCAGCATGTTTTCCCCTCAGTTGGGCGCTGCCCTCGGCGCAGGCAGTGGCCACTGGGTGTCACCATCGCCCAGCTCACGCTGGAGCCGAGTCGAGCTCGCCCCCTCGGAGCGAGCGCGGCGCTCCGGAGCGGCTCTGCATCCCGGGCCCCTGCAGCCTCCGCAGCCCGCTGGAGCATCATACAGCTCGCCTTCATCATGTGCATTAGTGCTCTCAGCTTCCCCTCGACAGGGAAAATGGTGTTTCTTATGGGCTTCCTTTGAGAAGCTGTGATTGCATCTCGGGGTGCAGTAGTGTTTGGGGAGAGAAAGCACATTGGCCTCTCTCTGGGCTTGTGCTGGATCTTTGAGTTAGTTGGACTGTGTTCACACAGCCCTGGAGGTTTGTGGTCTAAAGTTGCTGGAAAGCTGTGCAAGCATATGCAAAACATTGTATATAGGATTGCTTAAATTTAGGATTATAGAATAATTCAGGTTGGAAGGAACATCAGAAAGTTTTTGGTCCAACATCTTGCTCAAAGCAGGGTCAATTATGGAGTCAGCTCAGGTTAATCAGGGCTTTATCCAGATAAACTTTGTACAGTCTCCATCCTTGGAGGTTCTTAATCTCCCTCTTGGCAACCTATTCCACTGCTTTTGTCCTCAATGTGAAAAGTTGTGGGTTTTTTTCTTATATTGAGTTGGGACCTCTCTTGTTTCAGTTTATGCCTATTGTCTTTTTTCACTGTCTGTCAACATGAGGTGTCTGGCTCCATCTTCTTGGTTGCCACCCTGTAGGTATTGGAAAGCTGTTAGTAAATCCTCCCGAAGCCTTCTCTTCTGCAGACTGAACAAGCTGTTCCCTTAGCTGCTTCTCACAGGGCATGTC
Organism: Ifrita kowaldi; assembly: GCA_013398055.1. NCBI lineage: Eukaryota > Metazoa > Chordata > Aves > Passeriformes > Cinclosomatidae > Ifrita > Ifrita kowaldi. The sequence continues at coordinate 977,910 of VZRS01002803.1, forward strand.
TCCCTGACCAGCTTGGCAGCCCTCTGCTGAACTTGTTCCAGTTTATCAGTGTCTTTCCTGGACTGGGGGCCCAAAACTGGACACAGTATTCTAAATTTGGTCCAACGAGTGCTGATTAGAGAGGGATAATCACATTCCTCAGACTACTGGCTACGCTACTGTTGATGCAGCCAAGGATACTGTAGGCCTCCTTTGCTGCCAAGGCATGCTCCTGGCTCATGGCTTGCTTGCTGAACATGCACCAAGACTCCCAGGTTTTTTACACAGAGCTGCTCCCTGGCCTGTATCATTTGCAAGGGGTTATTCCTTTCCAAGACTTTGTATGTCTTGTTGAATTTCATATGGTTCCTGTCAGCCCATTCCTCTTGTCTGTTTAGGTGTCTTTGCATGGCAGCTTTGCCCTCAAGCGTATTGACTTATTCCATCCAATTTGGTGTCATCTGCAAACTTGATGAGCATGTATTTTTAGAGAGTCACTGCCAAAGATAGTAGGAAAAAAACAGGTTTCAGGATAGGCCCCTGTCTTACTGCGTTGTTGCAACATGTTTGCTACCTTCTGAGCGTGGTCATCCAACCAGTTGTTAACTCCTCTCTCTGTCCGTCCATCCAGACTGTAACATCAATACTTGTATGTTGAGAGTATTCTCTGACAGTGTTGAGAGCCTTGCTACAATCGAGGTAAATGGCACCCACCATTCTCCCCTGGTCTGCCAATCAAGTAGTTTCATTATGGGGAAAAAAACCAGATTGGTCAGGCATAATTTACACTTGATAAATACATGCTTATAGTTACCAGCCACCACCTAATTCTTCATATGCCCAGATGTGTTTTCTAAGAAGACTGTGCTTTATTTTCTTAAGGAACAAAGTGAGGTTGCTGAACTTGTGGTCCCCCAAACTGTCCTTCTGGTCTCTTTTTTTTTTTTTTTTTTTTTTTTTTTTTTTG
>VZRS01002803.1:988513-1140773 GCA_013398055.1 Ifrita kowaldi
ATAAATACTTAATCCTGCCGAGAGCAGAGTGGAATTAATTTTTTTCTCAAGATGGGCACATGGGGGCAGTTTATGAACTCAGTTTTGTGAGTCTGTGGTTCTATGTTGAAGTTTTTTGTCAATTCTTGAATCCGAGTGATTGTTGGAACACCCCATCTACTTGTGGCTGGGCAGATTATGATGTTTTTTTTTAGTGAGGACACTTGCGTNGTGAGGACACTTGAGTGCACAGCAGAAGATGGTGGGTGTTAAGCTAAACCTTTTCACCATACTCCCCGCAGTACATCCATACTCGCCCCAGTATGGATGTAACGAGAGCCATCGGAGATGACTGGTCTGGAAGTGCCTGTGGTGCTTGCCTTCACAAATCTAGTGCTGTATTGGGTTTATGGGCTAAGGTTCCTGCCAGGAATTACAGCCCATGGAGAGAAGTCCATGTAGAAGCAGATTTTCTGGTGGGACCTCCAACCTCATAGGTGTCCTACTTGGGAGCAGCCTGTTCCTGAAGGACTGTGCCCCATGGAAATCACCCACACTGGAGCAGTTCTTGAACAGCAGCCTGTGGAGAGGACCTGCAGTGGAGAAGTTCGTGAAGAGCTGTATCCCATGGGAGGTAACCCACACAGAGGAGTAGAGTAAGTGCGTAAGGAAGAAGAAGCAGAAGGGACAAAGTGTTAGGAACTGGCTGCAGTCCTCATTCCCCATCCCCCTGTGCCACTTGAGGGAAGGAGGTGGAAAAGTTGTGAGTGATGCAGAGTCTGGGAAGAAGGATGGGGTCCCATTATGATCAAATGGCAATAAATTACATTGATTTTACAAAGTCAAGTCTGTTTTGCCTGTGACGGTAATTGGTAAGTGAACAACCTGTCCTCATTTTGACCCCATGAGCTTTTTTCAACATTTTTTCACTTCCTGTCCTGTTTAGGAGGAGGAAGGACAGAGCAGCTTGGTGAGCACCTGGCAGCTAACTAGGGTCACCCACCACAGTCCTTTGTGGGGCCTGAAGTATTAGAGATAAGGACAGTTGTTGAGAGAGGTAATGACCAAAATGTAGACTGAACGTTGGTAGAGAACAAGTGTGGGGAAGCATATTTTTTTGTAGTTATGAAGGGATGGATAGAATATGTGTAAATTGTTTGCCTTTGTCAGCGCTGTGGTTGTTGTTTTGGTGTGGGGAGTTTTTTGTGGATGTAAATGAGGTCTGTGAAGATTGCGATGAAGGTCTATTTTAACAATTATCCTTAAACATATGATTCACAGAGATGAGGGGTAGAAAAGGGAGCTCAGAAAAATGTTAAGATAATGATATCAAATAGTATATTTTAGTGGAGCTTGGAAGAACATTTTACTAAACATATAGAGGAATAAGTTGCCATTTGTAATGAAAAAGGAAAGCAAAATTGAAACAGTCCCGTAAGTTTTCCAAATTGATTCAAACTCTAAAAAATTAGAGCATCTGTATTATTCTATTAAGATCTCAGGACAGCAAAGATTAATGCTTTGTTCTGATTTTTACATAGATCTTGGGGTTTTTGTTTTGATTTCACTTAATAAAGAATCCCCATGATGCTATAATTTTTCAGAAAAAAATCTATATTCAGTATAAGTTCTGGTTTGATGGTATGTTAGGTTTTTTTCCTATGTAAGAGATTGAATAATTTCTTTGAGTGCAAATTTAAAATATCTTAAGTATAGAGGTGAAAATTATACCTCCACTAGCTCCTAGTAAGGCTGCTTCCTCATAAAATGTACCTGAAAAGAGTAACTTCATTAGAAAAATATTTGCTTTTCTCCTGGCAGTGGCAGTTTTTCTTCCATCATTGCTCAGTTTTCCTGCAAATACCTGGTTTATAAGAATCTAGAGCTCCAGGAAAAGTTATTACTTTATGCAGCAGGAAGCACTACTTTGTGTTGAAGCCTGCATGAGTGACTAATAGGAATTATGATTAATTTCTTCCTAAGAAAATTACTACTGTAAATGGAATCTGGCTGGTGTTTCTGGATGCAACTAATCAGAATAGTCTGGAGTAGCTAATGGTCAATACTCTTGAAAGACTGGGCAACTATTTTATTTAAAAAAATAATTTGATTCATGATTTTAAGCTTATTTATAAACAAGATTTTTTTTTTGTCTTACTGAGATCTTTTTGTTGTCTTACCTAGAATTCTTATTTTGCTTTGGAATTTGTCCATGGTTAGTACACAGAGTTGAGTCTGATGTTATAGTACTTGAGATTTCTGAAAGTTATTTCTAAAGAGTTTTTTTTTCGTTTGTGTATCATCAGTCAAGATGATGCCAAATTTGTACTTTTTTCATTAAGATAAATTCACAATGACACACATGACATTTAATGAAAATCTATGTTACGATGATGTAATGACTGAAGAGGCTCAGAATAAAATTTGAGGAAATTAAATGGTACTGAAATAGGCCAATTCTGTAAAGCCAAGTAACAACCATTTCTGCAATTGCTATTTCTAGCTATTGATTATAACTTATAGTAGCTGACTGACACGTGTTGCTATGGTTTCTTGAAAGCTACATACACTAATTGATGTAATCAAATAGTGAGAAAAATAGAATTTGATCCTTTCAAGACTGTGTTTAAAAGCAGTTAACTGATTAGATAAATGCAGTTCGTTGCTTGTCTTGCCCTTCAGAATAAAGTCAGAGTATTCAATGTTTCTGTGTATTAGTAAATAAGAGAGCCTATAGTTTTTTAAAAACTTTCACTGTGTATTAAGCCCTAAATGTGTCTGTGGAATTCCTAGTACCTTTAAAGAAAATTGCAGCAACTTTCAATTTGTAAAGTCCCGCAGTGGCTATGGATTTCTCCATCTGAACTGCTGACTGTTGCACTGAGCACTTCCAGATGCGGATTGGTTTTTTCTTTAAGGAATTCTTTATTCTTGTGGAAAATCGTGAGGAATTCACCCAAACAACAGGAAATTGTGCCAAATACCTCTGTTGTCAAATCTTGATGGAAATCTTGCTTTTAACCAACTGCTTTAGCAGATTGTTTGTCAGAGTGGTTGGACTTCACCAGAACGTGTTTGTGTACCACAAAATAGAATGTTCATTTCTGCTGCACGGTTTCAGCATAGATTTGTATATTTTTCTATGTGACTTACTCATCAGTGTATACCGGTAGCTGAAGTGATCTAAACTCTACTAATTGCTTGAGAGGAGAAAAACTTTCCCGTGGAGAAGTTCCCCATAAATCCTTACTGGAAAAGGGAAGGAGGGGGTTCTCACATGTTGTGCTGATGTGGATTGATTTTGGAGGTGAGCTATTGGTCTGGCTTGTTGAACTTTGCCAATTTGTGTTCCTTTTTATTTACTTGCAGCCAAAATTGCATTCCATAAATCATGGCACTGCATATTGTGGCAGAGATACTGTAAAGGTCTTGCTAGTTCTTCTAGATGAAGAAGCTGTCAGTCCTCCTACCCAGAACAAAGCGGATCTGTTATGTGACAATGAAAGTTTAAATTTGTTTGGCATCACCTCTGTTTTGACACTTTTCAGGTGAGTTTTAGGTTGCTTTTGTTGTTTTAGTTTGTTTGGATTTTTTTAAGGATCTGAGTGTCTAACAAAGCACTGATGTTACTTAGACAAAGCAAACAAACACAGTACTGTCTGCTGTGAGATTAGGTGTAAAAGGTGATTTGAGTTTTCAAAAGTATTCTAAGTTTTCATTTGCATTTTCTGTATCTTCGAGATACTTTTTTAACATGGACTTTTTGAGAGAGTACATTTCTGGGCCACACACACTCTGAAGGACTCTTGAAAACCCATTTCTGTGGGCACTGACAAGGAAACACCTATCCATGCACTGTAGAAGCAGTGAGGATTTATTTGGTCACTGGTTCTGAGGAGTCATCAGTTGTTGAAAAAACAGGATGCTAAGAATTTTGACATTAAGGGTTACAAAGAGGATTCATGAACCAGAACAATAGTGTAGACAGGAACATGATGAAGCTATTTTGAAGCTACGTGTTTTGGCAATTAAAATAGGAGAACCATTGCAAGGCTGGTACAAATTTTGCAGCACAGACACCTAGAAATAAATAAAATAAAGAACAAACTAAATAAACCAAATTTTATTTATGAAAAAAATTGAATAAATTGAGCTAAATAACGAAGGAATTATTGTTGAAAAACCTGTCCTCATATGCATATTGATCTGCCATGAGCTTAAACAGAGAACTAATAATTTACAAAAGCATAGATTAGTTCTTATTTCAAGACCAAAAAATCCCCCTTTATGTGCATCATTCATTTTTTTTCATTGTAAGTATCAAATTTTTTTCATTGATGTACACAGCTAGTTACATAATGGCATGTAAGAGAGTGGAAGCATTTTGTGTGAATATTTCTATTGAGAAGTTTGCAAATATAAGGAAAAATACATTGACTATCAATCTGATGCTATTCATGGGGGTGTAAGTAGAATGATAGCTTAGAAGTTCATCACCAGCATTACTAGTTATAATAATAATAATAATACTGTGTCTGCAGAGCTACAGTATTGGAAACATACTGCATAGTAGGTACCAGAAATTGGAACTGTAGGTTTGGTTTCTTTATGCTCTCTTTAGTTGTCACAATACATGTGATTCTTTAGGAAGATAGAAATCAAAATAAAGCTTGGAGAATGAAGGTATTTGCCTTCCTGTTTCTGAGGAACTTGGTATGGCAACTACTTTTATTAACTAATTGCTTTTACATGTTCTAAATACTTATCTCTTTTTAATATAGCTCTCCAGCACGATCCGATGGATCTTCTCCAAAACCTCTTAGACAACGTATTCTGAAATCTATGGATGAAAAAGTAATTAAGGTACTCTGTAGGAATTGCTATGCAACTATAGAGGCATTGTAATAATAGTGATAAAATAAAAATAGCAGTGTTACGTTTCAGCCAGATACTTGAGATGTTTATCCCATAGCTAAAGAAATGTAATTATGATTAACTTGCAGTGATTGGCCCAGCTAGAGCAGTATTGTAGTATGAATAGAAATATCTAAAACTCCAGAAGAAAGAGGCTTTAAACTTTAAAGTACTTCCTAATGAAGATTTCTTAGTGGAGGTGTACTGAATTAATCTCTCTCTCTTCATTTACCTATCTGTGTATTTCAGGACCATAGAAATAAACCAAGCTATCTGAAAACAGAGATAAAACTGAATATACACACCTGATTTTAGTTCTGATAAAACAGACATTGAAAAGGTGTAATAATGACATTTTCATTGCTTTTTTTCTTTTGATGCTTTTTGTTTGTACCAATCTGAGGACATTTCCATAACATAACTTTGTGAACAATAAAATAAAGATGCTAATGTTTGCTTTTTGTAGATGAAATGGAACTTTAAAAGAGCATGTTGTTATTGTGAGGGCTCTATTCAAAAGAACAATGTTTCTGAAAACTGCTGTCTTTCAGTGTACTTCATTTTACATAGTATTTCTCCTTGAATTTGCTAGACTTGAATGTTGGGACTATGGATGGAGGCAGAGCTTGCCTTCTGCAGTATTTCAACAGAAAACTAAATAAAAGTAGTGGCATAATATTTTTTACAAACTTCGTCCTGACAATATGTAAAATCACAAATCTAATTAGTATATAAGGAAGAGGTGTTTTAAGCCATCAGAACTGGTTCTAAAACAGCACAATATCTTTCAAAAACATCTTTCTTTCACTGGACATTAGATAACCTTGAACACACAGTGCATGCTTAAGAAGTAGAAAGACAATAAAATGAAAAGCGCTGTCAGTGTTTCCAGCATGCATCTTAAATATGCTCCAACTTCATTCTGAGTCCTTTTTTGTGGATTGGATCAATGATGGGCATTTTGGATACATGCACTAATTAGGGTGAAATTTAGTTTAAAACTCATAGGCAAATTATGAAAAATTGATAAAGGCTCTTCTCTATATTAATTTTATGTAAACAACAGATTTAAATTGCAGCTTTACTCATCAAATAGCAAAAGTGTGTCATGGTGTGTGCATAAATACATCATTCCCTTATATTAATGGATAATTGTAATTGGATGCAAGAAGAGCTGTGTTCAGTATCAAAGTGCAAAAATTATTATCTAAAAGTAATTACCTGTCACAATTGAGACATTTGCTGGTTTGACAAGTTTTTGACAGAAAAAAGCAAAAATATGAATCAACTAAAATGGTTGTTGCGAAACAACTACTGACTTTTATAACTACAACTGAGTTCTCTGCCATTCATATTTGAATTCCACCCTCTCACATAAAATCCTACTTCTTTCTTAAAATGTTGATCTTTCATTTTATTTTTCTGGTTTTTTTCTCTCTACCTTTCTAACAATTTCTACAGTTTCTTTTGCATGCTTCTACTCCTCCATATTCTTTCTTTTTTGTTATGAAGAAATTAAGTCCCTATCTTTCTCTTCTTTTCTCTTTCTGTACCTTCTTTGTGGCTGCATTCATCTACAAACAGAACTTCAGCTATAAACAATTCACAGATCTAGAGTGACCTTAGTGTCCTTGTGTCAAAACTGACATATTTTGTTAATTCTATGCTATCCTGTGGATACCCAACTCTTGATCTTGAGGTGGTAAGTCTGTCTTTCCTGGTATATTTAACACTGAAGAAGGTATTGTACATGTTAGGTATCGTACGTGTTATATTTTCACTCCAGGACACTTCTGGAATGTTTTTCTGTCTACTCAAGTGTAATTTATTAGGTGTTCATTTTACTTTTTGATATGCTGCTGTGTGTTTTTCTTGGATTTGGTAGTTGCAACTTTTGCCTACCTTTCTTCACTGAGATTGCTATTCAAAAAATTGTTATCAAAGTGATTAGACACTAGATGCCATCCTACTGTTTGCATCTCAGTCTGTTCGTTTAAGTTGTGGTACATATAATCTACTTGTTTTAGCCTGTCTGAATCCAGTGATTTTTTTCTGATTTGCTGTTTTGCTGTCCTTGCTTATATTCAGCATGCAATACCAGTCTTCGTTGTTCATTTGTTAATTTTCAGATGAACCCTTTTTGCTTTTACACTGTTTCTTATGGCTGAAGGGATTTCCTATAGCTATCTGCAGAACTCATTAAACTCCTTTCAAACCTTTTTCAGTACCTTTAAATCAACCTTTCCCCAACCCATGGTAGTGCTTTTTGTTGAGATAAATGCCCACTACAGTGACTAATTTCAGTTCCTTTCTCTATGAATCCATATATTTCTTGTCTAGGATTGTGATGTCTCTTGGTAGAAATAAATTTTGTTCGGTCCTTACTGTACAGCATATAGCACAAAGAATTCCTTGTCCATGGCTACAGATCTCAAGTGCAATAGTAATAGTTGCCACCTTCTTTCAGTGAGTGTCAGTCTCCATTATTATTCCATGCAACCATCTCGAAATGTGTCCAGGTTGCTTGTACAATTCACAGTTACAAATTTTGTTATGCATACTGCCCTCATGTTAGGAATTGATTCAGAAGAGGTACCAGATATTTGCTTTTCGAATAAGAGAATAGAAATATGATGTTTCTTCTCAATATCTGTGATCCTTTAGAGAAGTTTCTTTTGCACATATGTGATGGTAGCTTTAGTTCAAAAAAATTGCCTGAAGGACCTTTTTACCATGCTGCCTCTGGTAGGTGTTAGGTGGTTATTCTATAGTATAAATTAATGATATTTCATTAGGACTTGTAGGTAAAAGTTACCTTTTCCATGATATTTGAGAAGGGAAGAAAAACACAGTAGTGGTGATTAGTTTGGCTGTATGCTGAGTCCCATCAATACGTATGTGTTAAATGAAGAAATTTAGCAAAATCTAGAAAGAAGAGAGAAACACCTAAATTAAAAATTTTTTAAAAAGCAAGTGAGAAAAAAGCTGTTGTGCCCTCTCTTTCCTTAAGAGGAACTGATCTCTCAGCTTCTGTGGAATTGTGTGGAGGAATGCAGTTTGATAATATTTAGACCTAGGATACATCATCACACGTGTGTGTTTTAGTATCTAAAAATAAGTGGATAAAGTAAACAGGTAGCTATGAACTGGAATTGGTGTTCAGAAATAAAATAAATCTTGTGGATGTTTCCATTGTGCCAAAACAAATTCCTAACAACAGTGAATGACAAAGAAATATTTTTTGTCTTTCAATCCTCATTAAATACTGGAAGAAACACAGAAAGATCACCTAACTATAATGGCATTTGTTCGGAAGCAAAGCTGTTCCTCTTATTGCTTGATGAGAAAGAAGTCTGGGGAACAAGCATGTTGTATTGTTTCATTTCCTGTAGCAGAAGTAGGTAAGAATAATAATAATATGAAACTTGGTCTTGCTTTGGGAGACAACTTAGTTTCAAGTTTATCTATTGTTTAAGTGAAGTGTCTTCTGGTGAATGGTATTTTGTAGAAGGAGTCTTTCATTCAGAAAGGTCTGTGGAACACGTATTAAGTTGTGTCTCTTGTCAGCTGTCCTTACCACTCCTTTCTGCTTTACAGAAATATATAAGAAGCTTAATTGGACAGGAGAGAGTTATTTTATCTGAAAAGGGTTCATTCAGCCTTATGTCTGCTTTTTTGAATCATATTTCTATTTCTGTGAAATTAGTTTTTTGACTAGTTATTTTGTTGATTTCAATGGGTTGTTAAAACCCTGCTTAGTGGGGTGAGAGGGGAATGAACAGGCTGTTACAATAACCTGCTTTGTTTAGGCTGAAGAGCAACTTAGGACAACAAAAATGTTGCATAATAAGATTTTCATCTTTCTTCTGCACTGCAAAATATTAATGAGACTTTCAAGTTGTAGGTGAAGTACTGTTCCTGAACTAGTGGGATTGAGTGAAACTGAGAACTTTAGGAGTTAAGAAGAGAAGAACCAAAGTTATTAGGCTGTAAGCATGCAATATATGAGTGTGTAACAGATCTTTTTTTTTTTGTAAAGTTAAGATTGTTTTGGCCTTTTGATACTTTGTTTTAGAAATCCTGCTGCATTGTTAACAGACTTACCCTGAAACAGCTGCAAGAACTTTCAGTAGTTTGGCACGTTTTTTTCTTAATGTAACCGGAGACAACCTTTCCTATATGAGGCACTATTTCCCTCCAGTTGGGAACATAGCTGCAGTTTTAGTTTTAAGAAGAATTTGTGGCTTAAGAACTCTAACAAATCTTGGCATGCTTGAAGTTCATTGTAATTTTACTGTGTATAGAAATCCTTCCAAGAAAAAAGCTCCACAAAGCAAAAATCCTGGTCTGCCTTTCTCATGTGACTTTTTCATGTCTCTATAAAATGACTTAATATCTAGCTTCATGCACTGCTGTTATTTTTCATTGCTTAGTTCTCTAAGTGCTGTTACTTGAGAGAATTGTTTTGCCTATTTGTGATTCCAGTACAAATAAACTGTGACTTGGAAAACTATCAACAGGAAGTTATCAAGAGTTTTCTTGTATGCCCACTGTAATTGTGAACAGAAGAGTCATAGTAATAGAGAAAACAATCTTCTTCAGGTAGTAGTCTCATCTATTGTTGCAAGAAATATTTATTTCCTAAGTGGAATATAATTATGGAGAACACCAAAGTTGACTGATAGTTTATTAGAGAAGTGAAGGGAAGGAAAAGGTTGTATGTTCAGTACAAAATCTGAAGAAAGACTTGGTGTCGGTTGATAAACCACACTTGTGTAGAAAATACCATTTTTATTTCTACAAGCCCCCTGAACTACTTTATTTAGGATCCATAGCTGTGAGTTTTGCTTGAAAGCCAATAATGAGGTGATTTGAGGTTTATGTTCTCAAAACAGTAGCAGGTTATTTTGGGATAGCAAAAGGCTGGTACAATATCATACTAAAAAAAAGTGATAGTTTCAGTACAATAAAAGCTTGCCATTACCTGAGCTATCCAGGATATTTTTTTAATAACATGCCTTGGGTTTGGGAAAGATGTCATTTATTGTTTTGTTGCTCTTCTCTTTGTACTCTCTTCCCTTTTTCAATTTCTTCTTTCAACTTACCTTGAATATTTTTTTTCTAAAAGGACAAGAGTAAAGGTGGAGAAAATAAATTTTCTTTTTATCTTTTTTTCTTCCAGATAGTACTCTAGTTGTTTGGCTAGAAAATAAAAACATGTGTTTGTTGTTACTGATGTAGGTTTTCAAATTCTATTATGCCATTCCAGTGCATAAAAACCAAATCTCAACATTCTTAGTGACTAAATATTGGCAGTACTGTCTGTATGCAGATGCTGGAAGGAGATCTGGAACAGATTATAATCTAACTTTTAGAAATAAATAGAGCATGCACCGTTAATATTTCACGTAAAAGTGAATGTTTTATATGGGCATCTTGACCAACTGAAAAATTTCTCTAGATACAGACATCAAGGTGGGAGAAGCTTTATCTGCTTATTAGGACTCCTGATTGACCTACTTGTGCTGAACCAGTTGTAATTCTCTCCTACTTTCTTGCAGCTGAAGAGTGGAAACAGTGAACCTTTATTTTTTTTCTGAAATGAAGCAGAATTTCTTTCTTTGTATGGGAATAAGAGCAACATCCCACTTGCTTGTGAAGAGGAAAGGGGGATAGTAAGGCTGAGTTCATTGTATGCCATTTGTGTGCTGCTACTCAGTTAGCAAACTGATCTCCCAACATTTTTTCTCTCCCAGAGCTGTGAGTCATTGGAGTAGTGCTCTTAAAGCAGTGAATTTTAGGGAATTTAATTTAAAAGAACTCTAAGAGCTTTTTCAAGCTGTTGACAGGCTTCATTGTGTGCTTCAAGTAAATTTTAGGTTGATCTTTCGTCTTAAAAACATTCCAGTGAAGCTCTACTTCCTAATTCAGCGCTAGACTTGTGCTCCTTTGTGCTGCCTTCAGGCTGTTAAATTTGCTTATTGCTACTTCACCCAGTGCAATACAGTTCTTTATACTAGTGAATATACATTCCTAGACTAGTTGAAATGTTTGACTGCTTCAACAAGTTGTCTTACACTATATATACCTTCTAGATTTGTTCTAGCATCAACAGTCTGATTTGGTAGAGCTTTGGTGTACTGTTTGCAAATGCCTGAATGGTAGGTGATGCAATACAGACATATTTCAAGCTTTAGTGAAGTTGAAACACAGATGGGTTTATGCTGTTTTTCAGTATTTGAGCTTGACTTCTGTCCTTTGACTCCACATTTTCTATCCCTACAAACTGAATTAGTGAAGTGTCAGATAGGAGTGGTAAAAAGAAACACTGTTGTTCGTAAAAGAATAACTGCATTTATTGTTGGTTATAGAATGGTAGCTGGCAGACTTTCATGCTCAAATTTTATGTTCTTCGTGCTGTATTTATTATAGATTCATCAACTTAGCAAAATTGTAGCTTATTTGCCTCTTGCAATATGAATGTGATAGAAAGCTGTTCAAGTTATTGTTGCATAATTTTTGATGTGTGTCATTTACTGAACAATAATTGAGAATTAAGGAATTTGTAAAGGATTAAGATGGAGTTTTTCAGAAACATATCAAGTACTGGAAAATATTTTTCATTCATATTACAGTAACCTGAAGCTTAAAGGAAATGCAAACCCCTTATTTTCTCAATATTGTAATTGTACAGTATGATGTTGATTAAATTTAAACTAGACAGCTGCTCTATCCTTCAAAACACTTTCTGAAAAGAGTATAAAGTTAATGACATACAGCCTACAGCTTCCTCATAAGGGGAAGAGGAGGTGCAGACACTGATCTCTTCTCTCAGGTGACCAGCAATAGGACATGAGGGGATGACATGAAGCTTTTTAAGGGGGTTAGGTTGGATATTAGGAAAATGATGTTCACCTGTATGTTGACTGGGCACTGGAACAGGCTCCCCAGGGCAGTGGTGACTGCACCAAGCTTGACAGAGTTCAAGAAGTCTTTGGATAATGCTCTCTGGCACATGGTGTGATTCTTGGGGCTGCCCTGTGCAGGGCCAGGGGTTGGACTTGATGATCCTTGTGGGTCCCTTCCAGCTCAGCATATTCTATGATTCTATGTAGAGTCAGTGAGCTGAGGCTCAATCTTGAAGCACACAAACCTTGTAAATGTCTATGTATATAGTCTTATTTTGTGGTAAATATTTTAAGTACAAAGTAGATTAACACTTGAAAGAGATTTGAGTTGTTGAGAGTCACGCTTGCTAGTTTGCCCTGTTAAATCTGCTTTTCTTTCCCAGTCTGTTATCTGGCCCAGATAAATTGCAGTTTAAGAGTGATGGACAACAGGGAAAACTTGGTCTTTTTGACTCTTGAAGGGAATACTGAGGATTAAAGTAAAACTATGTATGTCCAGGCATATTAAACCAGAAAGAACAACTATGTTTCTGTAAATGAATGGGATATTTTTTTCTGAACAGACTCAGTGTGTTTGCCTGGCCAACAGCGGTACCATGAGGAGATAACTAGGTTGCATGTCAGTGATAAGCTCCAGTCTGTTATCTTATATGTATGAAAGCAGGATGTGATGAAAGCGGCATAAATTGTGACTGAATTTTGTGGATAAGTCCTCTGTGAAAGGAGGTTTCTGAGAACATTGTTTTCTTCACTTCTGGTCTAAATCTGAGAATTTAAGTTAGAAGAAAATTATATCTCTAGGGGTCAAATCTGAACTGTAAGATTTAATCTCGCTTGTGCTAAGAAGAAAAGTAGACTTGCATAATGCAAACCTTTTAATCAGAAAAGTGGCTGTAAACATCTTATTCAACAAAATCACTCCTGCTATCTCTTCGTATAGCAATATTTATTTTGTAACAGTGTTTATTGCTTGTTCTTTTCTCTGATGTTTTTGCTATAGCACCTGTTCAGCTCAAATTGATTTAAATTCACCTATGCAGTTGTGATAAAATTATTAGCTAAAAATCCAAATGTATTGTAATTATCTGCTCTATGCTACATCTTTCAATATAATTTGTATAATCCAGTGCACTTTCAGATGAAAGTGAGAGCAGAATTTGTCTTGCAGAATCTATAGCATTTATAATCAATTGTACGGAAAGTACAAAGCTTGACCTGAAATTCTCAGGTGATGTGAAGCTGTAACATAAGAGTAAGCTGAAGAAATTTTACCTGTGACTTGAGCTGAATGGGTATGTTTTGACAAATGTGGAGTTAGACATTAGCATTTCATGGCGAAATGGCTTTGTTTTGTGGATAAATGGGAAATCCGAAATAGCACTTCATATTCCACTTTCAAGTATAAATATAAATAGTGACCTGTAGAAGTATGAAAATTGACTGAGTGGAGTCTATCAGAAGACTGGGCTAACTTAAGACAGAAAACTTTAAGTTGAAGCTCTGAGAGTTAATGTGTAACTTTCTGAAAGAGCTGAAAAAGAGATTTTTGAATTATTTTGGGACTTTTAATAGAACAGTAAATGATTATTCTTGAAAGCCCTTACACTTTGTAAATGAATACTTAATTTTCTTTAGTGTGAGCATATCCATTTTTCTGGTATTTTATGTGGAAAGAATGGGAAAGCTTATTATTTTACTAGTCTTGCAGGTGTTGTCTTTCACTTTTGTAAATAATAAAAGCTAATAGTAGATTGGTATTTGCAGATGAAGCAATCTTCAATTAAATCCCAGTTTTCCTGTACATATAAAAATGATTTGAGTGAAATGAGTGGTCAGCATTCCCACGCAATTCCAACCTGCAAACATCCTGTACCAAAGCAACATTCAAAAGATGGAAAATGCACAGGTAAGCTGTGGTAGGGTTGAATAAATGTGATAGGTAATATTTTAAATGCTGTCCAAAAAGCCTTTAGTAGAACTCAGTATAAATGTTTTCAGGAAAAAGAACAAAAACATCTCATTGTTCTCAATGTCTCATATGCCAGTTAAATCTTTTTGCAATAAAATTGTAATGCCAATGCTTTGAAAATATAAGTGTTTGAAAAATGTGCTGATGCTATCTTGAGGTAAAAGAATTATATATGTTGCATATATGACATATTTGCTCTTATTCTGCAAAAGTAAGCCAAGTGAAATTTGTATTTTTGCCATTAAAAGGGGGGAAGATTTGTTTTACTGCTCTATAAACTGTATAATATATAAAATTTCTGTGCCCTTTAACCCTCTCTTCCAATATCTTAAAGTTATAAATCTACTTCCCTAAGTTAGTTATTACATGTTTTGAACAATGGAATTTTAAATTGGCAATGCACTTATGAACACATAGCAAATGTAATAGCAATGACCAGCATAGCTTAGTTTTGTTGGTAATACATTAGTTTTGATTTAAAAGAAAAAAAAAATAACATGGCAGTCCTTATAGAAAAAGGATGTATATTCCCAGGTAACTTTTTATTTCTTCACATATGTTTTTGATATTCTTACATGACAGAAGGTACAAATTCATGCCTTGATGTACCAGTGCTTGGAACTATTTCTGAAAGTGTTCACCAGACTAGAAGTTATACAGAAATGGGAAAGCTGAGTTGTCAGCCAAGGAACAAGAACTCCGAGAATGAACAGATGGATTTGAATAACGACAAAATAATCTGTGACAAGGAAAGTGAACCATCTTTGCAAAAAAATACTAAAAGACTTAAGACTTCAAACAGCTCTCAGAAGGAATTGGACAGCAAAATTGGTAAAAAAAGAAAACAGACCAAAACTGCAAGTAGGAATAAGTTGATTGCTGGTCAGGCAAAATTAACTCGCTTTTTTCAACTCTAAGTTTTTGTTTTCATGTACATGGTATGTTGACAGTTGTAAAATTTTGCAAGAAAACAGGTGAAATTCATGAATTACTTCCTTTCATACATAAATAATTGAAAGTATCTTGTGTATTGTATTAGACAACTGCTTACAAGTCTGGATTATGCTGAAGTCTTTTATTTTTTAATAACAATACATGGTTAATAATTACACTGTTATTTTTGGTAATGAGTTATGTATCCCTCTACAATGCGATGGGAAATTATTTTTTGATGCGTATGTACAGCCACACTAACACTCAGTAACTTTGAATTACATTAAATTCAGAATAAAGTGTTTAATCTTCAAGGAAGGTGGAGTTGAGTAGTTTTCACACTTGCCAACAAGGTCGATAGACTCTTCCCAGCATACACCTGAGGACTACAGGAGAGAAAAAAAATAAGAGCCTGAAAGTTGATATCATCAAAGAACTAGAATTCTTATGGCCTCTGGAAATAATAATTTAACAAATGCTTCCTCCCCTGTGCACCAAATCATAACCGACATGGAGCTTCTAAATGAACCTTTATCAAATTGCTATATTGACATTGCACTGTACTTTACCAGAATGAAATAACCATTTGTATAAAAATAAAATATATTTACTGTCAAAATCTCTTCTTCCTATAGGCAATTTAGCTGAATTTTCTTCGTCTGTGGTCTCTCTTTCCTGTGTTGACTGAATATTTTGATTTTCAGTGTCAGCTGGAAAAGCCATGGCTCCCTTCAGTGCAGGATAAGGTAGTTGCTTTCTACCTAAGTTGATTGGCATAACATGATCGAAGAAATCATGTCTGGAACCTCTGTCCTGTTTTGAGGGAAGACAAGAGGTTTATCTTTATTTAAAGTGAGTTGTGTTCACGTTTGGTACTTTATACTTCAACAGTGCAGTTATTTTATGTTTCAAGATCATATATCTTAAAAGTAATGACCTCCTTTACATCTTTGACCAAAATGGCTTAATGGACATAATTAAATAATGAGTGTCATGTTTGGCAAAGTTAAAAACCTGTTGCTGCATATAGGGACATGCATCAAATATAAATATAGGTTTCCCCCTGCCCATTCTCCAAGTTTTGGCTACTGTCTGTAAAAATCAAATTTAATTCAACTGTCCAAGTTACACATTTAGAATCATGGCATTAGATATATAGAGTTGAATTTTTTTCCTTGACTATGTTATGTTAAACTGATTTTTTTTTTTGTATATTTACCTGGTTATTGCTTTAAATCATTGTACTTGTTTTCTGAAAGGGTATAAATGAGTTTCAATTTTACAATTAAGCCAAAATGTAAAGCTGAACTCACCAAAAACTTCGTGTTTCCAGCGTTCTTTTCATTGAAAACATTGCTGTCTTCAGTCTTGTAGTGCTTCAGCAAAGGTATAGCTTCCCTGTTCATAGTTTTAACTCCATTTCGTAGAGTTTTTCCTAGATTTAATGCAGCTAGCAACATATCTTCATCTTCTACCTCTTGCAGAGATTTTGAAACTGAGAGTAGAAAACCTTGAGAAAAAAGAGAGAGAAGAGAGAGAATTAGGATGTATGATGTGATGCACATTTTTAGTTATTTAATGCTTGAGAGGTTTGGTGCTTCTCAAATTCTAAGAAAGCTTTTCCAGTGGTAAATAATTGTTTTCCATTTCTGGAATGGCACACTTTATATATTCTACAAGTTGAATGGAAACTACTTCAATGGCTGATGAGGTCATTCTTTTAAAATGACTCATATTAAAGAGTAACCTTTTCTATAATCCATCTAATCCCAGCTGTTTAGAGCTAAAACATTTCTTTGTCATGGATAATTTGTTTCTTTGTATGCTTTTAGAACAGATTAGTTCCTTTTGGTGGATCAGTATAACAAAGTTCACAGAAAAAGTAATGTCCATTTGTGTTGTATATAAAGCCTTACCTCTGATTAAGGCAATTTACAAAGAAGGACTCATCTACATAAGTAAGCAGGACTGTTGTAAAGGTGTGATGTATCATAGCTTTTGATCAAAACTGGATTCACTAAAGAGTTGAAATTCTTGAAATTTGATGATAACTTAGACTGCTACCATGTTAAATTTGAAATAATTAATTTTAATTTTTGTGTCTCTTATGTCAAGTTGCATTATACAGAGTTAATGGCTAGAAATATTTATTAATACCTAATTAACTACGTCTGTATTTTCTCACTGAAAGTGGACTTTTCTTAGCTACAGATATAACATAGTCAGATATGCTTGCTAAGAATGTAGAAAGAAAACAAAACTTCAGTTTTTCATTTAAAAAGTGAAATGTATCTATTATCCTGCGGAAGAAAATGTAGAAGTTTCTGCATACTGTCATTTTGTTGTTGTCTGGGGCTGGGTTTTTTTGTTGGCTGGTTTTGTTTGTTTTGGTTTGGGGTTTTTTGCCTTGTCTGGAAAGCAAATAGGGCCAGCAGAAATTTAGCTAATCTCTTAATGTCACTGATAGAAACCACACATTCAGTGGCTGTGTGCCTCTTATCTTGCACTTCATGTTTGTTTTATCCTTTAGGTTAGTGCAGGGCACCAAACATGCTGCTATTCAACAAAAAGCACTAGGAAATTGGCCACTGTTCACTGCTAAACTTCCTGGAAAAGCACCTACCTTGCCAAAGTAACTTCTTGGTAAGATGTTTCGTAGGAAAATGTCATGCTGCACTAAGCAGATTTTGACTAAGGAATATTTTTGGTGTACCCACTTTTCTCCAAATGAAGACAGTGCATTTAATCCTTTCCAGGCAAAGCATCTCTCACAAACAGAATTGTTTCTTCTTATTGTTTTCATTTCCTTGCCATAGAGCCTGTACTTGCCTCTGGGCAATTGAAGTGTTTTCTTTGACTTTAATTGCCTGGCTACAGAGGAGACAAATTTGAGAGTTGATTGTACATGGTTTAATACTTCTCATCCAATCTCTGTTTGCTAATTTGTGTTTTTCCCTCACATTAAGTATTTGTACAGTTTTGTTCAATTAATAAAGCAAAAGCCATGTATGCTCTGTTCCAGGCACTTTTCATTTAGCTCAGCCTCGGCAGAACAGGAGGAGTGCTTTGGAGCTGTGTTGGCAACAAGGTTCACTTTTTGTATGTTAGTCTATCAATTAAAGGTCAAAGAACAAGCTATCAAACCAGAAATTGGGTAGGTGACAGGAGCTTCTTCTTCTCTGAAGCTCTGGCACCCACAAGTGTGCAGCATCTCACATGGGGCTCACTTTCAAATGCCTCTGTCATTTAATACAAAGCACAGCTACAATGAGTACAACTGACCTGGATCATACAGTGTCCATCTAATTGTCTGCTATGAGACACACGCTGATGTCTGTGAAAGAATATGAAATCAGGGCAAACTTATGGTACTTGCCCCTGGATCTTCTACTGCTTCTTGACCTAGCTGTTCATTTTTAAGGTTTATTGAAGATCCAGGGTGATTCTAGTGATGAGTAAAAACTTCTAACTAGGCTGTCAAGAAATCCAGAGCACGTGTCTGTAAATTCAGTACTTATCAACTGCTCTGAACGGGCAGAAAATATTTGTACGCCTGCAGATTTGCAATGTGTGTGTTGTGTACAGCTCCTCATAATGCCCTGGGGAATCCTAGCTCTCTGATGTCTACAGTTCTATTTCTTCATCCTGCAACTTTCAATTTTAGCAAAAATGTAAAATGTTTTGATACATCAGCCTCTATCTTTTACCATTATTTGTGGCTTTTTTTTTATTCTTAAATAGTAAATACTAACCCTGTACTGCTTTCAGAACAATAACAATTGTTTTGAGAAATTCTTCTAGCTTCTGCTTTGCATCTAGTTACAACAAAATATGAACTCTTAGCATCTGAAATCTCATGTGGTATATGGAAGTAAATAAAATTTAGGTGATAACATGCCTGAAATTTCTCTTATACTCATTTTGAATTCTTCTAGGAAGAAGGGTTACATAACAATTGTAATAGTATCATTTGGTCTTGTAACTACTGTAACTGCCATGTACAAATGCTTGAACCTATTGCCTAGTACTGACTGAAGAATAAACAGAGCAGCTATGTATTGTATAAAGTCAATTATTTTCCATTATCAGAATTGAAAAACTTGACAATGCAAGAGAAGCTATTTAAGCAACCTTAATAAATCATTTTAGTGAATCTTAAAATAGGACAACAATAATTGGTCAATATTAATTTGCCCAATGTCTTACTGCTTCTGATTTTAAAAGGTGGTTTGTGGAGGCTGGTTGGTTTGTTTGGGTTTTTTTTTAGTTTGAATGTTGTACATTTTATGTTTAAAAAACAGGTGTATTTTAGTCTGAGTTGTGGAAATACAATTCCCTTCTTGTGTATTGGTCTATCTAAATACCTCCGTGTTTTAGTTCCAAAACCCTCCCACCAAACCCAACAAGCAGGTGTTGAAATGGAGATTGTCTGTGCTAATAATGGAAACAGTGTATCAGCAGTTCACAGGGCAGATAAGAGGTAATTAGCACACTTCATTATTGACTGTAGGAAATTAAGACTCTTGCCTAGCACTGTGTTGTTGTTCCTCCTGCTGAATTGGTAGTCACCTAGAATCAGTAAATTGATTTACTACAGAATAGGCACAAGGCTGCATATAACAGGACAGCTCTGGACTTAGCAGAAGCACTGCTCTAAATATTTGGAGAACTTAAAAGTTCTTTTCTATAAATCTGTCCCAAGAATGTACAAGAAAAGGGTGGGGGTGAAACCCCACAAACTAGATGACTTCTACCAAATTTCTTCCCAAGATATAGAATATGCATTTCAGTACTCTATTGAATTACAGTCTGTGTATTTATGGAATGAAATGTTACATTTGTTTGTGTTATAAATTAATTTCACAGTTGGGAAGACTTTAAAATGTTTTCTGCTGTTTGTTTTGAAAGGCATTTCAGAATTTCATTTGCAGAAAGTGCGTAAAAATATAAATATATCTTAAGGAATTTTGCAGCAGCAGAAGAGAACAATTTATGCATAGCTTCTTCTAGCAAAGTTAGTGATAAGCATATTGGTCACTGTGTCTGTCCTTTTTTAGAATTATTTCTGTTGTATAAAATGGTCTGTTCTTGTAGGAATAACTTGCCAATACACTATGTTTAGAATTAACTGAGCTGTTCCTTTCACTGTTTAAAAACAAATTAACCCCCCCTCCCAACGACTAAGTTTCTTTTTCTGAAGGGCCTTTTGCAAAACAGTCCATATGTAAGTCTATTGAGGATGCCCAATTAATCAATAAAGTAGAAAGAGGAAAAAGAGGAAGGAAGATTCCTCAAGCAATAGAAGCATCTTAATTAAGAAAAAACCCAGTGGTGATAGTGAAATATTCTGTTTTCATGTAAAAATCTGTGTTTCTGAGAGAAGTCCACAAAATTGTTGTGGACAAGCCGCAGTCAATTATTCTGTAACCAACCAACAGCAGGAACTTCCTTATGAGAACAATAAAGAGGATAAGAAAGACTGGGCCTCTTTCCTTGCAGGCGAATGAGAGGATTTGAGCCAAGAAAAAAATACAGGAAAAAGCTGCAATTTTGAGCTTCATTTGAGCCCAGTATGTGTGTGAGAGGCTTTGAAGCTGGCTATCCAGTGCAAGCCTGCTAAAATTCCTGTGATTTCTACTCTTCACCATTACTGTTCATATGGTTTTGATAGCGTTGGGGTGAGTCATTTGTTTTGCATAACTAACACTAAGGCAGGAGAACTTTTTCAGAAATATTGGCTCTTGAAAGTCCTTTACCAATGGTGCTGGAGCCATTGGTGGATTAAGCCCCCTAAAGGGCAGTGAGTGTTCTTGCTGGTACACAGCGATTGTAAGGCTGACCACAGCTGGTGTTTGAGAGGAGCAGCAGTTCTTTCTTTGCTGTTATATGAAATGGGTCTGGCTAAGTTAAAGGAATGTTGTCAATATTGTTCATAGAGCCTATTGATGATGTAGATGTGTTCCACACATGTCAGTCCAGGTTCTCTTACTGAGCTGAATCATCTGAGTCAATTTGTGTGATGAGAGTTGACACGCTGCTCTCGTGGAGATAGAAGAAGAATGAAACCAGCTCTACCACAATTCCTTTTTTGCAGAGCAAATGTTCAGTAAATTGGCACTTTGTCAAAATCCAAATAATTTACTGTTTGTCACCTGTTTGTTTTTTTTTTTACCAATAATATCAATTTTTATTTAAGGTGATTTTTGTTGTTGGGGGTTTTTTGTTTGTTTGTTTTTCTTAGGTTTTTGATTTGGGTTTTTTTTTTTTTTACATTCATTAATGCTTTTTTCTTATGATAGAGTATAAGCCTCTGTTGTTTGGAGTCTTGGTAGCTATGGAACAATAATGTTGCATTATGAGTCCATGAAATATTTTTACACTGTTTTGGATGTCAGGTACATTTTTGAGATGTGCTCTTTTGTAAGTTATTCTTTAAATAAACACAAAAGTCAGGGGTGTTTACACACAGAAATGCTCTAGTGTAGTTTTCACATGGTAAGCTGGACCACATACGTAAGGTGGGTTTCTCCTCCTGCATTCTGGAAAAAGAATCAGTTGTCTTTTAATTCCGTTATTGTGAAGTAAAATTTAAAACCTACAAAGGATCCACCAGGTATTCGCTCTTTGGTTTGCCATCCCAGTCTGTGATTTTGGCTGTTCTACTGTTTACTCTAGCAACAAGGGGTTGAGCTAGATGATCTTTAAGGTCCTTTCCAACCCAAACCATTCTGTGATGCTACTCATGTCGTATTAGCACAATGGTGTACAGAACGTTACAATATGTGTTCTCCTAATCATTGCAATGTTTGTGGTTGCTATTCAAGGACTAGGAACGACACTATGATTTAGTGAATGTCGTATCCTTGAGCATATTTTCTTTATTATCTATGCCAGCAATGTAACCAAGTTGTACCTGCTTCTGTTATATCAATTCCAGTCAGGTCTTTTTCATCCCAAGTATGTGAACTTTGTGTATGATTGAAACGTCTGTCTTACAGACTCTGAGGAAGAGGAATTGCAGGCTGTTAATCATAGTTTCTACTGTGTATTACCTTTGTCTGCAGAAGAGACTGTGCTACCACTGATACTCAAAAGTACAGCCAGATACTTATAAAAGCTCTCAAGAGCTCCTGCACAGAGTGGCAGTCACGCTGGAGATTCTGATGGAAGCTGTCCAGGAGAAATCAACTAAGTTTCTGGACATACTACATCCCTCTATGCCAGCATGCCTGGTAATTCCCATAAATGAGGGCCTGTCAGAGTCAGCCAAATTACTCTGGCAGATGTCTGCTTCTTTAGTGTTGACAATCCAGATGGGTGGATTGTTGTTATCCAGTGCTTTCTGCAGGCTTTGAACAAGTCTATATACACTGGCGCCAGGGCTGTTGGCTGTGGCAGCAGTCCACTGGACAGACAAGCATCAAGGTCTACGAAGAACAATACTACAAGGTAAAGAATTACACCAGACATTATTTAATTAGAAGCAAAATCAACCTGCTTTCAAATTATCTTATTCTAGTTATGATCTAATGCTGTTTCAATCAGAGATGGCTTTTATGGAAGATAGCACTGCTGTCAGTGAAATATCAATCATCATTTGCATTGCTATAGGATCATGAAAGGTTTACCTTAGCCAGAGTTTTGTATTTTATAAGACTCAGTTGTTTCCAAGCAAAATATTAAAATAGTTAGCCTAGGATATCCCTATGTTTAGCACTTGTTTTGCATACCTTATATTTAAAATATTGTGTCATTTTCCCAAAGGCAATCAACAACTACCTTCTTTGATAAATGTACTCTGCTGCAATGACTTTTGCCAAACATTATGACTTCAACTTGGTCATTCATTTAGTAGCCAAGTTTTGGTAAGAAGTATTGTTTGGAGCTGAAATTATTCTGTCTTACAATTTTGGAGGATGCTGTCTGCCATTCATAGTTGCATCCACATTGACTCACATTTAAAGAATAATTATTTGCTGACAGCATGTCTGATCCTCTGAGATGTTATCAGCACACTTCCCATATCACACTCTGTTTTCATTTTTGCTGGCACTGCATTGAGTTGTAAGTGACTTTTAAGTGAGCAAAATGAGCAAGGGTTCCTGCCCTTTGTGCTCTGCATATGGGTATGAGGCAGCTGAATACTTATGATAGTTCTGTGCGAGTTCATAATTTTTATAAGTGAAAGTGCTACATGTATGCAAAGAATACAGCCAACAAGGATTACAGCTTCAGCCAGAGGACTTGTTGCTACTTTACATGGATCTATAGTGATTTGCCAGTGTCGTTCTACTTTGGATCTGAATGTTCCTTACCATGTATTGAATCCTTTTTCACTGTATCACACTGCAAACCAGCTAGCCGCTCAAAATAATGGGACTGTTGAGGGGAAAAAAACCCATACCCATCAGTGTCTTAATTATGTAGGGATATATTATGTAGGTGCAATCTTGAAATCTCATATATGTTTTTGACAAATGCTTTTCTTGACCAAAATGTGAGGCAGAGATTACATTTACCTATTGCTTACCCATGCCAAAGTAAGAATGAGGAAACTTGAGCTACTAATAATTTCATAGATTTCATGCATAAATATTGATGTTTATTGAATTTTCAGCCTTTATGTATATTTCTGAACTGCTAAGATTGGATTCAGTTGAACTAGTTTACAATTTCTAAGATGTTACTAATACGCAGTCACGATCAAATTTGGTGACCACTACCTGTTGGTTCAGAGTTGCCATCTATAATTGCAAACATTAATTTTAAATAAACATGTTAGGCAATTTCTGGCTAGGAAGAATCAGGTTTTAAGATTGAATTTTATCATAAAAATCCGTAAATTCCTTCCTGCTGTAAGGACAACAAAGCACAAGCATTCCAGGAGTGCACTGATGGTGACTCCTTGACACAGGCTGACTGAAGACCTGATGAGGCAAAGCACTCTAGTGGACCTGGTGTCAATAATTAGGAACTAGGTGTGTAGCGGTTTCACTTAATATTTCTTTTGTGTGAGACAAAAATTAGGAGAAAGCAAAGCAGGCACTAAACTTGCAGAACATGGAATAGTTTATTAACATACAAAGAAGAAAAAAACAAACTGCTGTGGTGTAACACATTTTTTCCATGACAACTCACAGATTGCTATACTGCAAGACNACACCCAGCTAAAAAAAGAAGAAACCTCCCCAAGTCCTGCCTTTCCACGCAATTTAAACATGTGACATTGAGAGAAACGTAATTGGATTAACAGGTTGTCTGTCAATTCAGGTCAACCCACTACAGGTGTGAAGGTTGTCTTATGGTCTGCAGTGACCATAAAATGATGGTGTTCAGGACGCTGGAAGAAAAGACCAGGGCAAATAAGATCACAGCTTTGAATTTCAGAAGAATAAACTTTGCTCTGGTTAGAGTTCTGCTTGGGGTAAACCCATGTGATGGTTCTGGAAAGAAGAGGGATCCAGAATTGCTGGGTCACCTCCTCTAAACTCAATATTTGTCCATCTGAATGTCAAGGGAAGCTGACGGGAGGCCTGAATTGGTTGATACAAAGCTCCTCAGAAAGCTCAGTCACCACCATATAGGATGTGGAAATAGGGGCTTGGGAGACAAAAGAGAAATGCTGCCTGAGGGTGTGGGGACTGGCTTAGAAAAAACCAAGACTAGATGGAACTGAAGCTGGTGAAGGATGTGAAGGGCAAAAGTGAGTTCTGCAGTTTTACTGGCAGAAAAAAATGGAAAATGTGCGTCTGCTGCTGAATGTAGAAATTCTGGGCTGAATGTGTGTCTGAAAGAATGTAGAAATTCTGGGCTACTCAATGTAGGCATTGCCTCAGTCTCTATTGGTAGGATTTGCCTTCAAGAATCCCACACTCCTGAGTCCAGAAGGAGCACCCAGAGCAGTGAGAACTTTCCTCAGTAGAGGAGGATCGAGTTGGGGAGCATTTAAACGAACTGGCCATACACGAGGGAGGTGTCTCTGCTTTGAGCAGTGTCTTGGACTAGAAGATCATGAGGTCCAATCCAACCTCAACCAATTTAAAATTCTGAATTTCACTTTTACACCACAGAGGAATATGTTTGCAAAATTTAGGTTTTCCTAAATATTAATGTGCTTTTAGTTTAACTTTCTTTTCATTTATATCTCCTGCTTCAGTAGAGGTATATTTAACCTGCATTGTATACCTGATTTATTAGTTCGTCTAGCAAATAATCTGTAATATTCAACAAAAACACTTTCTTTAGGGGGTAAAAGTGAGTAGAAACAAGTTTAATAACATGATCTGTAAGTGATCAGAATGAATTGGTTTTCTTTCTGATCTTTTGTGTGAAAATTATTCTTGTTCATTTACTTAATGACTGAATGTCTGAGGTTAACATTTAATGTGTCTTTAACCTGAAGTGATAAACTTGTACTTTGTCTTCCAACTAAAAAATTTCTCTTGCAATATCACTGCTTTCTGCAAGAAGAGTTTTAACCATTAACTTTTCTCAGTTTTTAAATTTGTGGGTTCTAATGCATACACATTTATCATGATGTTTCTTTT
Organism: Ifrita kowaldi; assembly: GCA_013398055.1. Lineage (NCBI taxonomy): Eukaryota > Metazoa > Chordata > Aves > Passeriformes > Cinclosomatidae > Ifrita > Ifrita kowaldi. The sequence continues at coordinate 1,013,764 of VZRS01002803.1, forward strand.
AAAATGTAATCACATTAACATATTTTATGTTACTATATTTAATAAAACCATAGAACATTCCAGAAAATATAACAGAAGACTTTTGACTATGGAAACATTATATTTGTTAGTGGGAAATGATGAAGTGCCACATATTTAGCCGTATATTCATGGGTGGAAAGTGGTGAAGAGCTTTTATTTTTTCATTTCGTATTTAATGGATGTGCAAGAAGTTCATATTTATAAAATCCCGTGGAGTTGCTGAGCATGAATAAAAACAGAAGTTGAAGAAAATGAAGAGAATTTAACTCATGTGGTATAGGTCTATGCTTCTGGGCAATTTTGTACAAAGGATATGCCATAATTGACTTCTGAAACTGACTTTATTTCTGATTTATGTACAATATGTAATATTGTCTCTAAACTGAATATTTTTGTTCTCAAGGTCAGGGGGTAATATGTTAAGAACTCTGTGGTAAGAGGTGAAAATGTCTGGGTTAGATGCCAAGCTGTTTTATTTGCCTATTTGCATATGTAAGCTGAAAGAGAAAAAAAATGGTTTCTTACCATTATTATGATATGTTGATAGTAAGCTGCTGCTTAAGCGCAATTACGTATTAGTCCTTTTTTGGCACTCTCCTTGCACCATTATTTCTGATTACATAATCTCTTGAGTATTTTTGTAGATGAAGTAATGGATAATCTGAAAAACCAACAGTGTTTTTATGTTAGGAATATGTGTCAATTGCAATCATCTAGATTTTTTCCTGTTGTCGAATTTTCTTTCATAAACAGGCTAACATTTCTAGAATGGTAAGGAAATTGTTTATCATCAGCATCCTAAAATGGGTACAAAGCTAAACAGTTACATATGACATTGATTATATTGAATAAGATCATCCCTGCAGTATTTTCCACATGATGATTATGCAAAATCATGCTTCCGATGACTTAATTGCAGTTCTTTACATAATTTTTCATTAGAAATAATCAAGCTCTACATTTTGCTAGGTATTGTCATAAACTTTACATATTTTTGTGAGAGCTGTAGTGCTTAATGAAAAATTGGTTTTAATTATCAAGAGAAGCTGAGTAACATTTCCTCCCCATTTTAAACACTAACTTGTTTCTTCTTAAAATAATTTAGAGTTGAAGCTTGTCAAATCAGTAGACATTTTATCAACCAGAAGAGATGACTGAAGTTAAACTTACAATTATGTAATTGTGAAACATATACCTGTTCTAGGAAGCAGCAGAATTTTACTTTTTTTCATTGTTCTAGTTCAGTATAATCAGATATTGAACTAGAATAGTGGAAAAAGTAGAGAAATAGTAGGGTTTATTAATGTTAAAAATAATTGTGAATTATAGTTTAAAATACAAATATAAGAAATTTATGTGGATAATATACTCCATTGTTCATTTTGAAAAGTATGTTTTGTTTTTTGGGGTTTTTTTGGGAAAGTGTGATTCCTTTCATTACTGCTAATTTTTTCTGTTCATCTCTAAGTCCTTTTTGATGTGACCCCTGCATGCTGAACAAACAGAAGCTCTCTCTACTTACTGATAGTACCTTGTGTACCTGCATGTCTAACATAATTTTGCAGCTGCCAAGAGGACTATGGCTCCTTTCTTCTTCACCTTTGCAAAAATTATCCTCCTCCTTCATTTTTCGGTAATGTTTTCTTATAAACGTAGCTTGCTTTTAAATGATGTGCCCTTCCCTAATATTTCTGGTTATTCTGTAAATTAAAATCGAGATTGCTGAAACTGTATCTTGTTTAATTGTATTTGTTTGCAGAACCTAGGAAAGAAATGCACTTTTCAAACTGACATTGAGTTGAAAATGCAAGATAACTGTGGAAGTTCATGGAAGTGAACTCTGGGGCTTAATGGTCATATGCTTTTGGGAATAGGTGAGATATCAGTTCTTTCTTTGATAGGTAAGTAAAAATTTAATCCAAGGTTCATATAGGCACCTATGGTAAATTATGCACTTTCTGTTCCTGTAGCTTTTCCAGTTAGGAAGGAAATTTCATTTGCGAATCAACTTTAATGCCTGAAATGAAAGTAAACGCAGAAATACGTATTTTTTTTTTCTCTATTTTTCCGTATAAAGCTTGGGTCAGCATGAAGTATGTTATGTACAGTTTTTCGTATGGTGCTTGATAGTCACAAAACTAATGAGAAATCAACCCTCTTCAGTCTGTGCAGTAGTGAAGTATCCCAATGGCTAAACTAAAGCGAGAAGCTGACCTGCACAGTAGTTGCCTCACAATCCTCTTTTAGCATGACTGGCTGCATATTCACCCATTGGAAAGTGTACCCTGTAAATAGAAGAAATACCTGCAGAGGTGATTAGGTTCACGCACAACATACCTGAGAGTGCAACTGCAGCCCAGTATTTGATTTTTGTATATAAGCAAAACTCTTTGGACTAAAGAGAATAGAGGCTACATTTTTAAATTTTAAGAGTAATAACCAGAACTCTGCTGTTTTTTCATCTGCCATAGATAGGTATGCAAGAGGTATTACATTTGATTTTGTTTCTGGCATATAACATACAAAATCATGTTTCCAGATGCTAAGAACCATTCTTTCACTTCAAACTTTCTTACATCTATTGTAATTTTTTCATTAGTGTAACATGGTCCACTGCTTCTGTATAGTTTATTCATAAAATTGGAATGATCTCTCCTGTGCAGCATTCTTGCGTTTTTCATGAGAAGCATTGTATTTTTAAAGTTTCCTGATAACTTCTGGCAGTTTTGTTTGGAGTTTTTTTCTCTGTGTGTGTAATAAAGCTTGTAAAATTCTCTAAGTAATTTCTGTATCTGTTCTAGTAATTTGCCATTATTCTAGCATATTTCAAATTCACTTTCAAAAATGTTAAAATATGGGTTAGCTTGTTTTAGCTTTAGGCTAGTGAAGAAACACCGGGTTTTATAGTTGCCTATATATGCAATACCTGTTTTTAAGTTAAAGGAAAAGGTTACAAATTTAACCTAAGATAATTTTAAAATGATGAATTAAAATAGGTTAAAAAGGAATTTGGGGGGATAAGTTTGACAAAAAAGAAACATTAGGAAATTATAGAACACATTTTATTCTTTTTAAATTAATTTATCTACCACATAATATGTTTGCAGTCCTTGAAAATATTCTGAATTTGGAGCATTATGCCTTCTAAACTAATAAGGCAATGGGTAATTCAGTGGTAGGTGTTTAAACTATGAGTGGCAAAGTTTAAAAGAGGAACTGGGTCTGTACTTAGCTAATAAGAGAAGTTTTGAGCTAAATCATGTAACTTCTTTCTTTTATTCTTCACTTCCCTGATACGTACAGTGGCTTGGGTGAGGTAAATAAGGTAACTGGATTTTGTGTAATTTATTCTTGGGGTTCATTTGTCACTTTCAGAAGTTAAATGTGTTAGTTAAGCACTAAATAAAAGAATCAAAATAAGGTCTGTCGGAAGAATTCACAGATGTACAATTATCACATTTTAACTAGAACACTTGCTACAGTGTGACCTTTCATGTAAAATAGATATAGACACAGCCATAAAAATATTTTTGTAAAGAATTTATTCTGTTGAAGTGTATTTGTGCTAAGTGCTTCTGAAAATAAGAAACTACAGTAGCAGAAATACTATTTGTGAAATGGGTGACAATGAACTGCTGCAAATGAGATGGTAAATAATCACATTTGCTTCATCCTGTTTAGAGAAGAAAAAGTAAAGTGGATTTATATCAACAAAGCACTTAATCCTATTTCTAACTTATTCATGTCAACAGTATAACCAGTGATTAACTCTGGTAACACTTGTGTTTTTGCAGCAGTGGTGCTGTGTTAACACTCTGTGTTACAATGATTACACTGTCTATTTCCATCAAAGCTCCTAAAAATGTTTTTTAATGTCACTGTATATCTGTTGGTCAGTTACTGTTGCGTGGTTGGGACAGGTAGTATACTACAGTGGTATTGCCAGCAGCATAATAACAGGTCTTTTCCTGTTCCAGTTGAATGATTTCATATGTAATCAGGGAAATTTAATACAATGATAGTGAATAGTAGTTCTTGTCACTGGCATTTAATTTTACACTCAAAAGAAAAAAATTACATTAATGTAATACTATCTAACATTGATTTGAAAAAAACCGCCATTATTTAGCAGAAGGCTGGGGAGCAAGTACTTCTTTCTGACACCCACCCTCCTGTTTAGTTCTTAGGTTTATATCTGTCTGGCTTCAGAAACTGATGAGAAGTGAGTGCATTTGCACTGCATGTTTTACATGTGCCTCACTAGACCCAAGTAATTTATTCACCTGTAGATTATTCACTGAGAAATGTACTTGTGGTTTAACATGGCATCTGAATAGAAACTGAATTTATTACCTAACATTGTCTGATCTGAAAATAGTGGGGAAAAGGCACAAAATTAATGTGATGCTATTCTTCCACCCTGTAGCCCAAGGGTCAGGTGATCTGCATGCTTTATAGTTTTGTGGGAACATCTTTTACTTTTCACTGAGTGAAAATAGTACACCTGATCAGAGCTGCTGTTCTACCTGTCTGCAGAAGGTCTCATCTGCTTGTTTTTCTTTGCCAGGTAGCCTAGAGCAGACATCCAATGTAATGTCACCCATGCTGGGCTGCTCTTTAATGCTCTCGCTTGTCTCCATGCATTCCAAATGTTCTGTCACATAAAGCACAACTCCACTGCCTCATTTTTGTGGCTTGTCCTTTGTAAAGAGCCTGTTTCCATCTGTTTCAGCACTGTGGATATATGATCCATCATACCATGTCTCTATGATCATAACAATATCATGGTCCTGCAACTGCACACAGATCTCTTAATTCCTCGTGTTTATTCCCAATTCAACAGGTATCAGTGTACTGATTTCCCAGAAATTGTTGCTCACAGTAAGGCAAATACTTCAAAACAGTAGAGTCATAAAAATTATAGAAATATATTTAAAAAGGGAAAGCATTTTTTTGTGTTCCACTGATACCCATTCAAGTACATAAAAGGTATGTTAACTCTGTGAAAGTGTGCCATATGCAAGAATGCTACTCTTTTCCAAAGTCTGACAATAGCTTTAGGCATGAGATAAAACTTTGAGTGCCATTAGTTTAAACTTACGTGGAAACATGTTTTTGACACTGCTGGAAATACTGCATTGAATTGCACTTGTTTCCTACTTTTGTATTGGGCTAAAAGAAGTCATTAGCAATTTGCATTTTGAGAGCATTTTTGGTACAATATGGTGGTGTGAGTCACCAGAATCTTAGTGGCATAAAGAATTGAAGCCTGAAGGAAAAAATAATAGTTGGCCTAGAGTACTGCCTCTCATTTAGCATATTATAATCATTGCCTTTTTATGTCTTGTTTATCAAAACATGAATTTAGTGCTGGTAAAAGGTACTGACTCAGTTTTGAAACTTTTCCTCTGTCCTTGAACAGACACAGCACAGGCAGCAGCAATTTGTGCCTGTGGACAGATGTAGCACAGGCAGCAGGACTCTGATCTTCCCCCCACAGGTCAGCCCTATACCTTGAATATGACTTCAGATCAATGACAGATGAACATCGGCTGCTGGGTTTGGTTGCAAGTCGAAGCTGTCATGTGTTCCCATGGTCAGTATGACACAGTGGTGCCTCTACTGCTGCTGTGTCAGAGTTCACTTTTCCATTTTCTGTTGCTTTAATGGGCTAAATGGACTGGTATGATGATGATGGTAATATTAGCAGGTGGTTAAATAAAGCTAACCCTGAGTTCCTTTAAGTGGCAAGACAAAATTTTAAGGAGATTGGGCATACCTCCATTTCTGACTTTTAGGCAGCCGTAACTGGGAATATGAGAAGTGTAACCTCTATTGCATTCTGATATACACATATCTTTCACTAGAATTCACTATGTATATAGTTTTTCACACATATCTTTCACTAGAATTCACTATGTATATAGTTTTTCACATAAGATTATTTAAAAGGAAGAAAACAAGCATTAATTTGGAAAGAGACTGTGATTTCATTTATAGGGAGCAAAAAAAAAAAAAAATTAGGGTCCATCCCATGGAAATACAGTTTCTGTAAATTGAGTAAGTTACAATACTTTGGCCAAATACAGATAAAACAAATTCTTTTGGCAAAGTTGTAAGTTTTGGTTATCCCACACTGAAATTGATGCTACAGCCCCATATATTATGATTTCTTTCTAGATGGGGAATATTCAGTATAAATAGATATGAACGTGATTTAGCAGCAGATAGCTCAGGATCATGAAACTAGATAAAGTTACATCTAGAGTTTTGTTTACCGAAGGCTGTTACATATGAATATATTTTTTATTCATGTCTGGAGAAAAACTGAAAGGATATCCCCGACACCAATTTTAACCCCTCACTTCTTTCTACTCCAAACTTCATGAACTCTTATTCTGCCCAGTGTTCATAGCACTGTCATGGTCAGCTTTTTTTTTCCCGGAGACTTCTTGTGCTTGCAGCCATATAGAGCATGAAATAGAAGGAATATATCAGCTTTTTAATCTTAGCCTAGACACTTAAAACACAAGAAGTTATGCTATTGTAACATCTCTTACAACATGCTTATGTGCTGGTTTATTTTAAAAACGATTTTAATTCATTAAACAGGAAAACAAAAATTGTAACCCAACCCCCCAAAACCCAACCCTTACTGGATCAGCCTGGATCAGTGTACCTTGGGTGGGCCAGAGTTGCTTAAAACTAAATTTAGACTGGATCGAAACTTGTTTGAAAGTGTTCAAGTATAGTCCAAAAATATGTCTTTGAAACTTGTGTAAACTCACAGTACTTGGAATCATAAATAATTACTCTTGCTGAAGTTACTATGACTTTTAAATATATTACTTTTACAAGAAAGGATATTCACGTCTCTGTAGCTACTTGCTGCTGCTATGTACTGGTGAATTTGGATGACTGTCAAAAATCTAGAAAGCTACTAGAAGTCTAAGAAAGTAAAAAACATACTCAAACTACTGAGTTTTTCAGATTAATAGCTGCTGAAACAGAAAATCCACTCCAGTTCTTTTTTGTAAGTTCTATGTGTAACTTATGACTGTGAGACTACTCCATGTGGGTGACGAAACCAATTTCCTTCATGGACTGTTTTTTTTTGCTTCTTATCACTTAAGTTTTCTATTTGTCACGGTAGGATTTTGATAGCAACAAAGATGAGCAATTTATTTATTTCATGGTGATGAAAAATTTATTTAATTTGATAATTGAAGATAAGAGAGGTTTATTTTCTTACCTTTTTTTTTGTTGAGATCTAAACGTTTTTGATTTAACAACAAAGAGCTAGTCAGAAGAACTGACTTTTGCAACAAGTCTGGTTATTTTTTACTTAGTAGAATAATATATTTGTTTTCTTGGAGTAATGTGGATTTCAGTGTGATGGAAAAACACTGAAAAAGATTGTAGGGGAAGGATTGTCTTAGATTTTGAAATTTTTTTTTGTGCCAGAGACATTTATATCTCTCTTCCAGATGAATGCATAGTTATGACAATTAATAAATAATACATTTAGCTATATTTTGTGCCAAAAATAATTCAAATAACTCTAGTTAGAATGTAGACCCAACTACTAGATTTAGTTTCTTGCATTATTTCACGATTCTAACTCATTATGTCCTCCTTTTTAAAATTTTGGATACAGGCATTAGAAGTCTGTCTCATTTGCCCACAATAACCTTTACTAAGCAAATGTCCTAAAATTTAAAGAATCGATTAAAGCAGTAAGCAATTCCAGATACAGTAAGAATTAATCATGTATATATATATATATATATAAAAAGAGTGAATTTTTTTATTAGTTTCTTGACTTTAATGAAAATGTAGTAAGAAACTTGCAGTTGGAGGAAATATTTTAAAGTATTTTAAAACTAACCATCATAAGGAAAAAAAACTACCTTTGACAGTTTCTCTAAAAGAGTTACTGTGTAGAACTTTGTCAGAGTAGTTCTTTGTTTCTGCTGAGAGCCACTTGCTTCTACTGCATGATCTGATTTTGGATGGCAGCATGGGGATTTGGGTCCCGAGGCAAGAGGCAGGCTCTGCAGTTAAAATACGTGTAAAAGAGAATCCTGTGGAAATGCCAATTAAATAATGGAAAGCAGGTAATGGGTTTAAAAACCAGGGTTCATTTTTTTAATCAGCTATTTTTCTTTTAGAATTTAGGAAGCAACTTCCCCCTGTGAACAGCTAAGTCAGCAAGATGAAACTTGTGCTTTGGAACCCTTCAGCTGGTGGGTATATGTAGCTACCAAGGTGGAGTTTTCCTGAGTGAAGCAAAATTATTTAAGGTCACTGAAGTTTTATTGCATCTCATATACAATCAGCAAATGGGAAAAAAAGATTGTCAGGAAAAGAGGAGGAACATAAGGCTAAGTGAGCCCTATCAAAGAGTATCTAGTGCAGTATGATGGCCAAGTACAGCTCTTAGAACTAAGAGGCAGAAGAAAGTTAAAAGACTTTAAATCAAGGCTGAGCTTCTGCCTGCCTCTGTCAAGTTCTGTATAAAGTCTGACAGCACCTTTGGCCTTGTTGATAATGGAAATATACCTGAATACCCACCAAAACTGATATAATTTTGGGAGGTTCATACAATATGACCTATCCAAAACCAGGCACAGACAGCACAGAGAGGTGATATTTCTCTCAGGAATAAACAGTACAGTTTCACTCCAAAGGGTCTCTGGTTTTTACCTGTTATCAGTCAGAGAATTACGTGTTAAGAGATTGAAACTGCGCCAGCTGTGACATAACTCAGTCACAACAAGGTTGAAGAGTTCTTTTCTTGATTTGGCATTCAACTACTACAGTAACTGCATGTTGGACTTCAATGAGCTTTAAAAAGACTACCTGTCAGGTTTGTCAGTAACCTCAAAACTGGGTTTTTTTGACAGAAAATGTTGCTCTTACCTTCTTATCAGATTGATTCCCCTTAAAAATATTAGACCCAGTGAGGATGTTGCTCAGCCATGCAGCTGATCCCGTCTGGTTTGTGAATATCAACTGCATTAAATATATGTTCAGAAATGAACAATTCCAATTGTAGTTTGTATTAGAGTTCTAGGAGCCCAAGTGTTAGGCAGATAAATTCTTTACATGCTCGTTGGTGACATGGTTATTGGTGATCTGAATTTGTCTGAAATAAGTATTCACTTATTCCCACTTTTTGCCCTCCCTTTTTGTTATTAAATATGTTACTTTGTAGTTTACCTGATGGTCCTTGACTATTCAGAGATGGTGCAAACTTTGGAGTCATCTCTCATCAAGGAATATGAATTTCTTTTCTATAAAACTATTTACCTACCCACTCAATCAATTCCAAAACTTCATTGTCCTTTGTACAGAATGTAAGATCTGTGTTTGTTAACAATTCACCATTCCCAGTTTATAAGTTATGCATTTCTTCAGAGAACTGCCACTTACAGCAGCAATGGTAATAACTGTTTGCGTGTTTACCTCTGTTGTACAAATGTGATAAATTTTGAAAGACTCCACAAAGGAGTTTACTTCAGCTTTACATAATGTTGTTTACTTCAACATTACATAATGTTTTTAAAAATGTTAACTGTTATTGTCAGTGTCAGTATTTCTAAATGTGTAAAACTTGGCAAAGACGTTCAATTACTTGTTTCTCCTAAGATGGCTAGCATCTTGTATTTCCTTCAAGATTTTAGTATGACTTCATTCTGCACCATGTCAAATTATGTTTTTAGTCTGGGCCAACAAACACTATGTAAGAACACTTTTTTCTCTACTGGAAAACTGAAATCTTGTGTTATTAATTCTTGATTGGTATTTATATTGTTTTTTCCTTGGGTTTTTATTTTCCTGGTTTTTTTGGTTTGGTGGTTTGGTTTTTTTGGGCTTTTTTTTTTTTGGTGTTGGCATTTTCTGGGCAGCAGAAAGTCTCTAGTTTTCAATCAAATATCCTTGCATGGTTTAAGAAAAATTGATATATCTTTCAGAACACAGGAAAATAAGCAAGATTTGTAGCTGTCAGTAGAAATGAGTCTCAAGTAAAAGTTAAGGAAAATAAAATAACTTGAGTAAATTAACTTAAATTTAGGAAATCTGTACTTAGATGTCGTCTGATTGCAATTCCCATTTCCTACTAGCTAACTGAAAGCTTTATATAATTTCCACTAACACTGGAGTCTCAGCTCATATTGTTTGGCCCTTAGCTGGATTTCTTCTAATTTCTTTTCAATTTTAGTCAGAAACCCTGTTGGCTTTTTAAGAGATTTGCAATCTGTAGCAGTCATATTATACAGAACAAGAGGAAGAGTCTGTGCTTGGTCTTCTGTTTAACAGGAAGGCTGTCTTCAACAGAAGTGCTCCACTGCTATTGCTTTTGCAACATATCATTACAATCAGTATCATTTGTTCCATGCTTTTTCAGCATCTGTGAAGCAGCAGCTGGTTACTGCTTTCTTCATCATCAAAGTGCTTTCAAGGACATTGGACTAGAAACTTCTAGGAGAATTTTATTAATTTGCAAACACGGGAATATGAGAATTTGAATGTTGGTTTTAAATGTAGGTCAAGTAAGATGTTAAAAAATGTTGGGGAAGGCTCATCCACCGTGGGAATGTGTGTGTTAATCCAAATATGAAACATCTTCCTGGAAGCAATGGAATATTCTTCTTGCAATTTTGATGATTCTCCATTATTTTGATAGTTTAATTTTCTTCTTTATAATTACCTTTTATTTTGCTAGGGATACCAGAAATAAAATTGGTCCCTTTAAATCTTCATGTTGACATAAAATGTCTACATTTGATACACTTCACTCCAGGGATTTATGTGGATCTAACACAAGTAAATCTTCTTCAAAGAGACATCTTGGCACATTGTAGCCACCTGAAATTCTTCTGCAATGTGGAACATCTACAAATCGTGCTTAATTGATAGCCACCAGTCTACATTTCTGTTCTGTGCAGTTTGGCAATAAAACCAAAAAGATCTGGACATTTCCATTTAGAAGGCATCATGCTGTTGGCACTTCCTTTGCTTATTTGTTCCTACGTGAAAATGGGATTCCATTTTTATGGCAAAGCTATCAAGATATGTATCATGAAGAGGCAGTTGCTGTTTTAGCTACTCAGTAACCTCTTTTTAACAATAATCCAGCATAAATTTGTGGAAGTTCAGATACAGAATGGTCAACACTTAATGCTTCAAAATAGGTAAGAAACTGTAATAAAGACCATATGGGACAGAAGAATATTAGATTATCTCAGTGCTGTGTCATATTTTTCATTTAGCTAAGCCAAACCCATTGCACTTGATGTTGAATACCATTAAATATACAGCTAAATTGCTTTGAACATGCTGTAAGATGACATCTCTGTGCTACTTGTTAGACCTAGAAATTCAAAATAATTCTTGCTTTCATAGTTCTTTTAGAATTAGTGAGGCTGGTCATTTTGGAAAGGGAGACAACAAACTTTGCTGTCCAGATTTTTCCACCTATCCACTTCTTGCTAAAGTATCTATACTTCTACTGCACTTTGTTTGGTAAATATAAATTCCAGTCATTAATTAGAGACTGTAATTTTTTCCAAGGAACCGCATTTATTTAATTCTGTTGTTACAAAATCATATAATCATGGAGCTGTAAAGGAATCAACCTCCTTGCTCAAAGCAGAGCCAACTACAGCACGTTGTTCACGTCCATTTGCAGGTGGGCTTGAACATCTCCAAGGGTGAAGACCTCACAGCTTCTCTGGGCAACCTGTTCTGGTTTTCAACTCTCTGACATTAAAAAAGGCTTTTTGTTGCATATGACAGCAATTTCCATTATTTTAGGTTGCCTCTTTAACTTTCAGTGATTACTATTGAAAATTGCCTGGCTCTGTCTTTGCTACAGCCTTGCATCTGAAATTTATACACATTCTCCCCTGAATCTTTCTTCTCGTGGCTGAATGGTCTTAGTTCTCTCACCCTTTCCTCATATGTCAAAAATTGGAAATTATTTTTATTTAGGTGAGGAAACCATATTTTATATCTTTTAAATACAATTCTAAAGTTTATCCCAACTTCCTTATTAATGTATTTTTGTTATTACTAATAATTTTATTATAGATATGCTGATCCTAAAACCATCACATTCTTCCCTCCTCTGTCAAAATATCTCCTAGGACCTCCGCATGTCATTTTAATGTGTAAAGTGTGTATAATCATCAAATATTTCTCATCATGGCTTAAAAAAATGAAAAAAATTGCGGTAAGTGTCTGCGGTTGTGTAACGTTTAAGGTGCAGTGGTTGTAACTGATATAGTGGAATACTAAATTACATTTATTTAAAAGGTGTTTTGATTTCTGTGACTAGGAGATATGTGTCTTTTCACATAACCAGCACTAGAAAAAGGTATATTGGCTCACCCTGTTCATACAATCATTTCCTTTTGGTTGATAATCTGTTCTTCATTCCCTCAAAATAGCCGAAAAGCATTTTCTCCCTCTGCCTTTTCCAGCATGTCTGCATTACCTTAGAAAACAAATAAAAAAAAATCTCCAATCTAACCTTTCTAAACTGCAAAACCACTGACGGTAGCTACCTGTGTTTTTTCCTAGCTTCTTTTTTCAGTAACACTTATCATTTCTTATGACTCTTCCTCCTTTAGAATTTCTTTCCTCAGGATTGATGTGTAACTTCTAAGGATAAATATTTTCCAGTTGCAAATTTGCAGTAATATCTATTCTTCTATATGCACTTTCAATAGATATAGGTCAGTGAGGGACAGGAAATGTGACCTCAAATGAAACAGATCAGGCAAAATTCTTTTCCATGAGGCTTGCACAGAGTAACAAGTGCTAAATGTTGAGATTTTTTTACTCTAGTTCAGGTTCTTACTTGGAGGCATCTCACTCTGGTCAAGCGTCTTGGAATCTCATTCTGCAGAAATGTGTGGAAGGCTTTCAGTCTCTTTCCTGCAAAATTTTACACACACAAATGAAAACAGCAAAAAAATCGATAGTAGAACACTTTTTGTTTTCCACTGAAGTATGACGTACAAGAATCATGATTTCATAAAAATAGCAGGATATAAAAATAAGTGATAAAACACTTTACTCTGAAATATATCAAGGTACTGATCAAGTACTCAGGATCAGGGATACAGTATCCTCACTTTTTTTTTAGATTGGTTTGAGAATGAAGATACATGAAGCCCATTTAGATATTAAGAAGAAATTCTTCAGTGGAGGTGGTGAGGCACTGGAACGGGTTGTCCAGGGAAGTTGTGGATGTCCCATACCTGGAAGTGTTCAAGGCCAGGTTGGATTTGGCCTTGATCTACCTGGTCTAGTGGAAGGTGTCCCTGCCCTTGGCAGGGGGTTGGAACCAGATCATCTTTAAGGTCTCTTCCAGCCCAAGCCCTTCTATGATTAGCTATGGAAACAGAGGGGTTTTTTTTCTATCTTATTGGTTGGTCCCCTGTGCTCTTCTTCATATTAAATTTTAGGTAACATTTTCATTTATTAAATACAGCTTCATTTAGAAACCCACTTAAGGTAATGGTTAAAATCCAATTTGCTACATGTTTATGAGCTTAGTGATTGTGGGGAATGTTATATTATCCATGTAACATTTTTCACTGGCTGCATGATACTACAGGTCTTGTCTTGCATCAATCATACCAAGCCAAAATCTATTATTTATAATCAGTAAATTTCTTGACTATAGTGGGATTTTTGCTCAATTTAAGACCTTCAGAATTTGGTCTGTAGTTTTCTCTGTACTAAAAGAACTTGATCATGTTTTTATGAAATAAATCTAGTATTCTTTTCTATTGGTTTCTCTCTTCCAGGATCACATTTCCTCTAAGACATCTGGCATGTAAAATTGGCTGACAGGAATGTTGCCTGGTGCATGAGCCTTGGAATGTTAGCACTCTAAAGCTCAGTGCCATATCATGAGTGTGTTTTTCATAATGTTGGGAAGGATAAGTTTCCAGTTTATTCTTGTGCACAGACTCGGGATTTTTCTTTTAACAGTGCCTTCACCAGTTGCTATATGTAGGAGCTAAACCTGTAGCTGGTGATGTACAGAGAGCCACTATGTGTTTGGTTAACCAGTCTCAAAACAAGGCATCAAAGCTGAAAGACTTGATTTCCTCTCTGAATTGAATGCCATGAATACATTCACAATGATTGTAGATGTTTTTTCCCCAACTTGTGTTTTCACTTATCTGTTATGAGTTTCATGGACTGTAAAAATATTTGCTTTACAGAGCAGTCATGCTCTATGTCTTTCTAGTAAAACAAACAAAACCAAACACCAGTCAACCTGAAATCATTCTTTGGTTCCACTAATATGGGAGGATTCAACTGATCATACTTTATTTTGGATGGGGCTCTTAGGCAGGCTTATAGCTGAACTATTTTTAGTTTTTTAATATAAGGGATGTATAATTGAAATATTCCGAGCTGCTGTCATCTACTGCACATAACATATTGAGTGGTATTATTCCATTAGTCAGAATTACATCACATTTGAGCTGTCATACACTCAGCTGTACTGAAGGCAGGGAGCTGCAGCTTCTCTTAAAACCTTCTTGAGATTCTGTGTCTGTCATATTAAATCATCAGGTGAGTGCCAAATTCAACGAAGCTCACTGAATATACCGAGGCTTAAATTGCTGCAAGAAGCTAGAGAAGGAAAGCTAAGGAGCAAACAGGGGTAGTGTGAGGTAGAAGAGGAATAAAAAGGCAGGGCTGAAAGCAAGGAAGCAAAGAAGAATTTGTTAAAATCGAGGGGCAGAGAAACCAAATGTGCACTGCTTAAGCTTCCTTAGAGATAGCCTGGTCAGTCAACCCGGGCAGATGTACCCTATGCTTCAGTTCCTCAGGCTGTTTTCTCCTTGGTACTCCTCTTTCTTGCTCAGAGCAGGCTGAGGCTTTCTCATTTGTAGGTTTCCACTCGGTATGTTTGATTTTTCTTTCCTGTCTGGTTTTCCTCAATTCTGTATTATGCAAAATTTTTCACTTTTGGCTGCTTTACGTCTGTAGAATTCTAAGGGGAGAAATCAATTTTTTTTTTTTTCCTAATCAACAACAAATATAACAGTGAAATACCCTACTAACTGTAAATGTCTTCACACTGGCACTCTAATAAGTGTGTATAAACTCCTAGGATTTCCATTGCTATGGAGGTAGGGAACTTGCCTTGATTTTTGTGTTACTGAAAGATAGAAAGTCACCAAAAATATGCATTTTCAAGAAATTTTTTTTATTTTAGAGAGCCAAATATTTTTCATGCCTTGCATAGCCCTGAGTCTCTGCTGAGAATTTGCTCCAGAGACAGAACCTAAAATAATATAGCTGTAGAAAGGTTACTGCATGAATCTGAAATCTCTGCCTGCTTCAAATTTCAGCTATTGGTTTTGCACAAAGGAAATAGTTTCTTGTTTGTCAGATGTAAAATAAAGCTTTCTGTGTCACATACATGTAGAGTTATTTAATTTTTAAATGTTTTTCAAAAATTTCTAGGCAGATTATTTCTAATTTCCAGTAAATTACATAGATTTTCATAATGCTGTGTTCATAAAGGAATTTAAAATTTACACTAAAAGCAGGTTTAAACATCTTCCTTGAAGAATTAAAAAAAAAATCTGCAGAATCTGAATTTTGAACTCAAGTTTATGCATATCTGTAATATTCTGCTGAATGTTTAATAATGCTTCTGTGCTGTATGGATTCATTGATATCACTTGCCTGTCAGACAACGCAGTTAGTGGAAGGCAACAGTCTTTTTATGTGTTTCATTTACTCTGCTATCTCTTTCCAAGACTAAAAGAACCCAAGCTTTTCATGTTTTCTTGAATGTCATGTTTCCCAGATCAGTGGTCATTTTTGCATCCCTTTGGTACTTTCCATTTGATACAATTTATGGACTTTGATGCAAAAACTGAGTACAGCATTCCAGTGGAAGCCTTAATGCTTCTGAAATTCCATCTTCTATTCTTCCTTCCCTAGTTTTGAATATGCATTTTACTATGAATTGGCTCCATTGGAAATGAAATAAATAGTTAAGTAAATTTAGTTTGCTAAAGATGAAGGACTTTTCTCCTTGTTTAATGAAATTTATGTGCAAAATATGAGAGCCTTTTTCATTTTTTTTCTTCACTGTGGTGTTTTTATATTAGGATGTAAGAAATTTATCACATCGGGGTTGTAATTTTGAATCTATAGCATGATGTTACATGAGTGATAAGGTATCCTAAGTTGCTATATGAGAAGCCTTGTCACAAATTCTCAGTCCTAGATTTGGTCTAATAGGCGAAGCATTAATGTTTAAAATACCTCATCATATCCATGGCAAGATAATTTTATGATACTTTCAGAGGACATTTTTTTCTACTGCTTTAAGAGCAAGGCCTGAAAACTAAAATTTTCAGGAATTACAAGTGGTTGTGGTGGATGAGTGCAAATGCACAGTGGAGATAGATAGAAATTTCTTCGAAATTCCTCTCTTACTTTTTTTCCTATAGTGAATCAAGCAGATGCTAAGCTAAAGTTGGAAGCTAAAGTTAGTGGAAATCAGAAATCACTTGCTCAGAGTTTCATAATGTCTAAAATTCTACAGAGATAGGTATGTATTTGTTTATATAGATAACCAAATTTAGTAGTTTTACCCCAAAGCTGTAACTGGTTCAGCTGACATTTTTTCAAGTTTCTGCCCTGGATGAACTCCTCTGCATGCTCTAGAACAACGAAATGAGAAGTTTGAGACAAATGTTTCCACCTCAAAAATGCTGCTTTGCCAATACATAAACTACACACTTGATCTTCTATACCAAAACATATTTTTTAAAGTACAAGTTTAAATTCTTGAAATATTCCACAGTATATTTTCCAAAGATAATTTTGAGGCAGTCATCTGAAAATTTGGACTATAATTTCTTAGTTATAAATTTGATCTTCAGATATTGGATTTAAGGTAAGATGAATGGCCTTAAAATGAAAGAGGGTGGATTTAGATTTGATTTTAGGAAGAAATTCTTTACTGTGAGGGTGGTTAGGCACTGGCACAGGTTGCCCAAAGAAGCTGTGGTGCCCCACCCTTAAAGTGTTCAAGGCCGGGCTGGATGGGGCTTTGAGCAACCTGGTCCAATGCAAAGTGTCCCTGCTCATGGCAGGGGGATTGGGACCAGATGGTTTCTAAGGTCCCTTCCAAGCCAAGCCATTTCATGATTCTGTGAATGATTCTCTACAATCAATAATGATATGCTTCCATGCCCTTACTGCTTTCTTGTTGACCCAATATGTAAACAGAGATGTCATTACTAAACCTTTAAAATAAGCAAAGTCTCGATCCTCTTCTGAGCAGAGAGCATGACAAATAATTATGTGAATTTAGTATATTGGCTTTTCCATATTCAAAAACTGCCTAAATCTCATTTGATTAAGCATAAAAACCCTCTGTGAGTTCCATTAGGAATAATCATGAATATTCACATTTTCATTGTCTCCATTTGGTTTTGATAAGTCATTTTTAAATTGCATGTGAATCTTTCCTCTTATATGAATAAAGTTTTATTCTCCAGAGACCGAAGGAATTGTATTCACAATAAGATTTTATTTAAGCATTCTCTTTTTCAATTGAACTTGAAAACTTTAATCAGCTGGTAAATTAGTGTACTTGATACAGCTTGCTTGTCTGAAGATCTTGCTTCCCTTATAATACAAGATTCTTATAATCTTACTGACCAGATGGTCAGAAGAGGGGTCTCTGTTAGCAATTTAAAAAGTATTGGTTTATTTTCTTGACTATCTCAGTTTTTTGTCTCTTTTGAAGTTTTTGCCATTTTGGCAGCACAGTCTCTGTTGTGCAACCCTACCGACAAAGAAAGAGTTGAGAAGTATGTAACCATTGCCGATTTCTCCTAATTCAATATCACCTGATTAGTTTCATGATTTAAGTTCCTGTTTTGAACCCGTCTAGACATAGGTTTCTCAAGTGACTATTAGAGAGAGACAAAATCCCCTTATTACTTCTTCTGTAGCTGAATTTCTGTCTATGTTTTTTCAGGAGACCAATGACACTATGTTTTGACAGAAGTATAATAAAAACAATCCTGTTATGGGTAGGTATATAGTTCAGATTTCAATTGAAAGTGGTGCATGGTAAGTGTTTACAATGGTTGTAGAAAACTGTATGTGTTTTTTGTTTACAGACCTATTCAGAAGGACTCTGTGATATCTGAGGATGGTACTATGTGGTGTTTTCAGTGAGATTTCTAGGCTGACGTCAGGATAGCAGCTTACTGTCACCTTCTGAATTTGCAGTCTGGTATATTCCAGTGGCTGAGACTTTCATGCTTGTAGTATGTTATAAGTGAGATAAATATATTCCATATATAAATACATAAACACATCTGATATGTTTATCTAACACTATGTTCAAATGAATGCAATAGCTTAATTTTTCTTTGAAGTTACTCTGGAAAGCCTGGGTTGACTTTATGTATGTGTTTTAGCACACAGGTTAATTTCTTCAGCAAATAAAGAAGGCAAACTTAAAGACACAAGCAACAAATTTAAATGTGTGAAGTGGCATTGTCCCACGACATGAAGATAGATAATCTCTTTATAACTGGATAGACATTGTAAAAATGTCAAAGGCCTTGACAGCACTTCCTCCTGGTTTCAGTACATTTCTCATCAGGTCTATCCTACACTTGATGCTCTATTTCCCAAATATGGACTAGTAGAATGGCTGCAGCAAAATACTTGTTTTTAACAGTGAATATAAAACCAGTGTTGGAATTCTTGAGTGCTGTTCTTGGTTTTGTTATGAATTATCTGTTTTTTATCAAATTAGCTAGAATTTGGTCTTTCCCTTTTGTCTGATGCAAAATGAAGATAATTCTGCTTCATTTTCTGCTGAAAAAACACTGTGATAAGTTCCAGAAGTAGAAAGAATTATTCCTCCATGATCTCATAATATAATTATCTGTACTAGTTACTGTCAACTTTTTTGTTATGTTCAAATTATATGGCATATCACCTTGATAATGTGTTCAGGCTGAAGTAATCTGAAGTGCCATATGACACATTTCTAAACTGAGAGCCTAAGAGGGGCTTTTATCATGGAGTATTATGTATTTACTGTTATGTTTTAGCTTTTACATTTTCACATTTGGCCTTTCAGTTTCCTGAAACTTTTTAGGTTAAAATTTTGCAGGTTTATTCTCTTCTTGAGCAGTATCTGCAATGGTATGAACATTCTGAAATTGGGCAAACAATAGACATTTTGCGTAAGGGGGCAAGCTGGATAGGAAAGAATCCTCTGTATTATTATAAATTATTGAGGATTCTTTTCAGCCAAATATTGAACAAAATTTTTTAGAATGGAGGAGACATTCCAAATAAAAATTGCATTTGTTTGTTCCACTGTTTGCACTGATAGATTGATAACCCTTTTCAAATTGTATATTCCACATTAAGTCAGCTTTTTGTGCAGCTGGAGAATTTCTCATCTGCACAAGCATGTGCTGCATACATCTAATGATTCTTAGTCTTTCTGGTGCTCTTGAGAGTTTAAGAAACTGATGTAACAAGTCAGGTAGAAATCACAAGATACTGGAAAAACACTGTGGTGTCATGGGTTAAATTCTGATTTTTTTAATCAAGGTCCCAGAGAAAATTTACCTGTATCTGACACTATTGTACTGAGTGATATTGGGAAGTTATTCTGTCCAATCCATAATAAAATGAAAACAGTGTGATTCATTTCTCACATATGGGAATGTAAGATGCATAATGAAGGAGTTTTTTTAAGTATTCTTTGAAAATTTTCAGCTTTAAGTAAATAAATTACTGTGTTTATTTGCTGCTGGGAAACTTGAAGAAATAGTAAACATTGCAAAGAAAAAGACAAAGTTTCTTGCTCATGCCCTAGATTTAATCTCACACAGAAGGCATATAGTGTGGAAAATGTTTTCTGAGAGATTCTCTGGATGTATAATTATTAGAACATGAGGGATGGGATGTTTAGTGCTGATATTTTTTTGTATGAAGAAACTTGTTCATGCAGAACGCAACAGTTGAAAAAGAAGCAGAGAGTAAAAAGAAAGTGCTTCCAGTACAGATGAATGCTAAAGATACTGCCAGCAAGGATAGTTTCAGAAACTGTCCAGCAAGGATAGTTTCAGAAATGGCATTTTCTGAAGCAAAATTTTGTCAAGGTACTGGAAAATTACTTTCAGATGAAAACTCAAGCACACGTTTACAGAGTGTTCTTTTCATGCAGACTACAGCTTCCTCACGAGGGGAAGAGGAGGGGCAGACACTGTTCTCTTCTCTCCAGTGACAGGGCCCAAGGGAACTCCATGAAGTTGTGCCAGGAGAGGTTTAGGCTGGGTGTCAGGAAAAGGTTTATCACCCAGAGGGTTGTTGGGCACTGGAACAGGCTCCCCAGGGGAGTGGTCACCAGAGTTCAAAAAGTTTTTGGACAATGCTGTCAGGCACGTGATGTGATTCTTGGTGTTGTCCTGTGCAGGGTCAGGAGTTGTACTTTGATGACCCTTCCAATTCAGAATATTATATGGTTCTATATTGTGTTAGCTTAATGTGATTATATAGACACTTTCTAGGAAGCTGACTTCAGCAAACGGTGGTGGCAGCTCCTCAATCAACGTTACCTGAAAAGTAAAGATCCACTTGCAAAAATTAAACAGAGGCTGTAAGGAAATTAAAAATCTGTGTTGCTGGGAGTCAGTGAATAACCTTACACTTTGAGAATCCTCTTTCAGAAATGAAAGAGAACATGAGGATTTGGGTTTGTTTTGTTGATTTTTTTTTTTGGTTTTTTTTGGGTTTTTTTGGTTTTTTTTGTTTTTTTTTTTTTTTTGCATTGGACAAGGGAATAGAAGAAAGAAAAGGAACGGAGAAAAGTAAGAGAGCATAAATGGAAACTAGCCAAACAAAATCTAGTCAAGGGATTTGTACTCTGGCAGGGAAAAGAGTTTAAGCTACATGAAATATAGGAAGCCTGAAGTTTATAATTTGTAATTTATCTGAAAGGCATATAATAATTTAAAATCCTTAAATGAAATACAGTTTAAATGAACCACATATTGAATATTGTTGAAGAATGTCAGTGAAGGAAAAAAAAAGAAGAGAGAGAAATTCAAAAAGAATAAAACTCATTGCAAAGCCTTCTGTTGAAGTAGCAAGAGGAGTATCATGAGTTTATAAACAAAAAATACAGTAGTATATCTATACTAATAGACTTATATTACAGGGAAAAATAGTTCTGCAGTAAGGATTTTAATAATCACTTTCATTATTGAGAAAGATTTCTGAGATGGATCTACTTATGGTACATATTTATGTACCGATTAAAATACATTACTGAATCTTTGCCAAAGATTTGGATGGCATTTCTATCCTGGTAATTCTGTTACTACACTGGAGCTTAGAATAAGTAAGTTTGAAGAATCAGTCTGTTTCCTTTTAGAAAGGAAATAGAAATGCAGAAAGACTAAAAGAGAAATCATTCAAACCAGAGATTTTCTTTATTTAGCGCCCAGGAAAGTTCCAGTCTATCTCAGAATAGAATGGTTAGAAAGAGGGTTGACTTTATCCTCAAAATTACGGAAGTATTCAGAGCCAGACTTGCTGGCCACTGGCATTCTACAGGGTACAAAAAAAAAAAGCTGTGAACTGATATAAAGGAAAACCCTATATATCACTGGTTACTTCTGAGGGCAGTAGAAGGGTCCACATTTGAACATGAGATCTAAGTTTGTAAGATGCTGGTGAAATTCCTCGACTCACGGGAGGCCTTGGATAGGGTTAGTATGCTGCAAGTTCAGCCATTAAATTATCTTGATTTTGAGATTAGAAACAGTATGGATGGTGAGATAGGTAGAGCAAAATGGGAGATTTAGTACAGGAAGACATGTTTTAATATTAACTGGTGCAGTGGTTCTGGCTGGCATAGCAGAGAATATGTAATATTTGAACGAAGGATAAAAAAAGATAAATGCTGTTTAAACAAAACAAGAACAGCAGGAAATGTGTTTGATAGTAAGATTTATTTGCAGAAAAGGCTACTTGAAGTGTTTTGTCTGAAGTAAATTGCTTATTTTTTGATTACTAAAACAACAACAGAATGTGCTTAAAGCCGTACAGGATTGTTTTCAGCATGTTAAGAAATTTACTGACTGATTTGGCTCTAGGAGCCAAATATTTGAAAAATATTTGAAGCTGGGAAGTACCAACAATGATAACAATATCCAGATGAAGATCTGCAGGAAAGACAATGATAAAGCATTATTTGGAAAGGAAGGATTTGAAGAATGTGAAATGAAGAAAACTCTCCCCCTTGCACAGTATGAATACTAATTCTGGTAGGGATTCTGCAGGCAGGTAGTTTTAATAAAAACCATATTAATTCAAACATAGGTAAGAGGCTGATTCTCTGTAATTTGAATTAGAATAAAAATGATGGATGTGACTGAAACTTAAATAATTTGAAAGAATTAAGGAAAATTATATCTGAAATACTAAAGCCTAGACAAAAACTGAAAAAAAATTGCCAGCTTCTCTGTGGTCTGTTAGTGATGGAAATAACTGGTTTTCCCTGCTCCATCTGCTTTTGATGAAAACCCAAAATATCTTCAGGTGATTACAGTTGTATTATGTGCCAT
This sequence comes from Ifrita kowaldi, assembly GCA_013398055.1. NCBI lineage: Eukaryota > Metazoa > Chordata > Aves > Passeriformes > Cinclosomatidae > Ifrita > Ifrita kowaldi. The sequence continues at coordinate 1,036,458 of VZRS01002803.1, forward strand.
GAGAGGCTGAGGGCATGCTTAATGCTGTAGCACTGGACACCCCAAAAATTCTGGCGTTGTGGCTTTGCCTCCTTCTCCCCCAAATTTTAAGCTAGTTTTGGTATGTGTAGAATTAATGGGAGATCTGGTTTCATTCCATGTTCAGCCTGATGGCATTCAAACCTTTATCTCCCAGCATGCCCAAATCAGTAGACTTACCTGCTTTTTTTTTTGCAAGGACTGGGAAGATATTTGCCACTTTTCCTATTGCATCGGGTCACCATGTAGCAAGAATAGGTGGTATATGGAACAGAAGGAAAAAACAAGCAAAAAGAGTGAAAACATTACTTAGTGGAGAGAGCACATGCTGAGAAGCAAGTCCTGGAGAGCTTGGAGTCTGGTACAAAGACAGTGCATTTTAATTGAAATGGTTGTTTTATTAAAGATTAAGTCCAAGCACTCCCCAAACAAACAAAACCAGCCCAGTGGTAATCTGAAAATCCCGCTTTAATCTTTGTTTTATCTCAGTTTGACTAACACTTCTCTTCCTGGTCTGTTCAATTTCTTCTCAGCGTTTTGGTTGTCAAAATACAGAGATGACAAATGACTTCTTTGCAGAAAGCCGACAGAAAATCTGTGTACGGCTGATGCATCGCGCAACATGTGCAAACCATGGAGAGTGTTAATGGCTCTGTCACCCTCTCAGTTGGGAAAAAACGTCTCAAAGGTAACTCCTTTTCACAGAGATGAAACATTGACTTAAAACCACCACTAATCAACTTTATATTTTTACTTATTGTATCTCTTGTATACACTTTTTAGATAAAGTTGTAAGAGCCAAAATTTAGGCAATAATGTGAGAATAGAGGGTATTTTTAATGAAGTATAAAGCAGTATGAGAATATAGGACAAAACCACACATAGCTTAATGAAGTTGTCCACGTATAAAAAAAAAATCAGTTTAATTCTCCATATTCAGTGCAAACTTTGCACTAACAAAATGAGAACATCTTCCATGACATTATTAACTGCTGGTGTTGATAGTCCTAATTTTTACTAAGCTTCCACAAGTCCTGTTGGCCTTTGTGTAGTAATGGATTTCTAGACTGATTTTTCTCTTTAGTTGTGATCCAAAAACTGTTTCAAGTTAGGGCAGTAAATAAGGTAATTTTCAGTCAACATCCAGCCTTGGTTAATATACAGCAACTCTTAGATCAAAATTCCTATAACTTAAATTCTCTGATTCTGACAAAGTACACAATTGAAGAAAAAGGCTGAACACAGAGGTTTTTATATTTTCTGAACTGCTAGTAATTTCTTATACATTCCCTCAGTCCCTGTGTTCTTATTTTGCTTGTGTTAGCATAGCTTACCATCCAGTCGTATTTATTAACAAGTTGTTGATGTAAGATTAAAAACTTGTGGTAATGCAATACATATTATTAACAACCTTAAAAAACTGTGATTAAGATTACAAATTAATGAATTTTTAAACTTTTCCTTGGCCACATAGCCAAACCCACAATTTGTGATCTCCATTAATTGCATCTCATCAAGACAATGTAAGAATGAAAATTTGTTGAATATTGTTGAGTGATTATTTTTAAACCAAAATCTCCCTAAATTGCTCAAGTATTACAATAAGACAGTGTGGGTTTAAGCATTATTGCCTGTAAATATTTGAATATAGAGAATTTTGTGTGAAGAATACTATTTCAGGGATTGTGCACTTAGAGATTGCACATTTAGAATCTATAATGTCTACTATGGCAGCAGATAAAAACACAAGGAGTCAGAGTAAAGATAAGATGGGGTAACCAATCCAGGAGACTGTTTTGCCCTTTAGCCAAAATCAATATCTAGGGAAAAATACTAGAACAAGGCAGCATGTAGTGAAGCTCCTACCCTCTACTGATGCACAATTCAGTGTCTTCCTGAGCTAGAGGCATTTTTTAATCCATTTTTGCAATGGTAAGGCTGTCCTCAAACCTTCCAGGACCGGAGTTCACTGGCAGAGAGGAGCATTTCCCACAACAAAAGTAGGTGGAATTATGAAGCACTTCAGCAAAATGGAGATAAACAAGTGTTTGGGACAACGTGGGATACACAGAAGGGTGGTAAGTGAGCTGCACAGTGGTGTTGTGAGGCTGTTCTCTATCACATTAGAAAGATTAAGGAAAGTGTGTGAGTTTAGTGACTGAAAAAGGCAAATACTGCACCCACCCAAGAGGGCTGTGATCTGTGGAGGTGCAAGTTGACCTCAGTACCTGAAAAATTATAGAAAAACCTCTTCCTGAAAGCTGTTTTGAAGCACATAAAGGACAAGTTGACAGCTGGGAACAGTCTGCATAAGTTTACCCTCATCATGCCTGATCGGTCTGATTGCCTTAATATCATCATAAACTTTGAGTTCTTACTGTCCACCCTGAGTTCCTGCTCATTTAGGGAAAGGTTGAACAGTGGGGGTGCTGGAACAGACTGCAGCAAGATTTCACATATGGTGCCACTCCACCTATCAGCTGGCCATTCTTGCTGATGTCTCTCTTATGCTTGTCAATCAGCAGGGTGCAGGTATGAAGAACTTGCCTCTCTTTCCATGACCTTTTAGTGTTTTAAAGAACTTTGGATGAGAGTCCTAATTTACAAATATTTAGGAAGTACAAGATCACCCTGATCTTCCTTGACTAGGTTCTTGTCCTTTTTTTTTCAAAGAACTCCCAATACATTTCTGAGGCTTAACTTCTCAACAACCATCTTCCTTTTCCTGCAAGGTACCATATTTATCATATAGTATTTATTCACCTACCCACAGATTCTGTTCTTGAGAACAGAAGTGATAGAGATACAAGGCACAGTATTTTGTACTTCCTTAAATGTCCCTTAGATATTTTTAAGATAGTCCATATCCACTGGCTACCACTTAGTTCTGTTGAGGCAAGGAGCTTTTGAGAGACCTCTGTATACCAGAGTTAAGTCATGTTCCTCTGTGCGTGAACACCGTCAGTTCCTGGTCATTCACTTCTATCAATTTTATCCATAGGTTCCATAATTTCATCTGCTGACAATTCCTTTCATCGAGGCTCTTGAGCCCCTTTCCATGCCAGTTCTATTTTAGGATGAATGAAGCCTGCTCATCCTGCTAAGGTATGTCCTGATTTTGGTGTGTTCTGAGAAAATTGAAACGTATATGCCAAGGAAGAAAAAGGAAGAATGCAAATTGCTGCAAAATCTGCATGGATGATCAATTTTCAACGCATTTTTTATTAACCATAATCCTTTATTAGACCTCACAGAGGTGTAAACTATACATACAAATACATTAGAAAGATACCCTCTTAACAGTAATGCTTCACATTTTGGACCTGATACCAAGAGGGTTGCAAACAGTTCAGTACATTCTACAAACCAAAGGGTGCATTAGCCTTTATGTATACAGAGTGACAAAGCCCTTTACTGAAATCAAAGTAGATAAAAGTGAAAATCAGTCAACTACCTCTTCCAACCTTTACCTACCATAAATGCATATAAAAGCCTTTAAAAGCATGAATACACTATTATTTATGGAGCAAAGTTTACTGTTCTAGACAGCTCATAGAGAGAGGGGAAGAGAATGGTCAAGATGGCATTACATGAACTGCAAACTAGCAAAACTTCTTGAATTTTTTTTATTTTTGTACATATTAAGAGCTCCATTTTTTTTATTTATTGGTTGTTACTAGAAAAGCTTATAAGTGCTAAATGGGGAAAATAGCGCAACAAAGACATTGTTGAGGTATTTGGGGGATTCTGCAACACAATGATGTTACATACACAGTATGAAATATTATTTGTCATCAAGTAGTGACATTGTATTATGAGTAAGCACAAGAAAATAAAAAAGAAAGAATAAATCCAGTTAGAACTCTAATAGATATTTAAATGGTTTCTAGTAAATGAACACTTAACACTTGTCACTGTTTCATTATAAAGACTTGAAATGTTAATAGTAGGATTATTCAGTAGTGAAATCAGAAATTCATATATCCACATTCATGCTTTGCATCATGGAAACCCCAGTTTTAGTCAGGATACCAATTAAGGTCCAACATTGAAGAAAGGGAGGACAGTTACTCCTTATGTAAAGGCTGTCCTGAAAACCAAGTGCTATTAATCTCTTCATTGAGCATTCTGGGTGGCTTTGCAGTAATTTGGGAGAAAAGAAAGCTTATACAAGATTTGATTATCAGCAGCAGGTGGTGCTGCTTCTTCTACTTTCATTTTGTTTCCTGAAATCCTTAGTCTTGATAAACATGTTTAATATTCAACCCAAAGACTCCAAGGATTAAGAGACTGTGAAACAGAACCATCACATTCTGATAAAAGCAATGTGAGGTGTCAGACTACAGGTGAAGCTGTTCAGAACAAGATGAAGTGCCAGTGTGCTTTCAGTGGAGTGCTTTATGACTCATGTCTGAGGAGACTTAGTTTAATCAGGCAATAATCATTATACACTTTTGACAATTATTTTTTCACTTTGCACAGGATTTCTATAGAATTCTGTAGGACTAATTCCTTAGAAATGGTAATAAATGAAAAGATATGATTTATATACTGTATCATGCACTGTCACTTGCATGTGCTTTATTATATTCAAACTTGTCTTTAAGTGGAAATAATGAACAGAACCATAATTCGTATACAGTATTTGTATTAATTTAATTTGAAATTCTAGTGTAAAAAAATTAGCATAGAATTCATCACCGTGCACAAGATAAGGAAATTTTACCTCTTTATTGATAATGCTTTAGTCTGTTGGTTTTGGATCCTTTATCTTTGATCATTGTTAAAGTGAGGGTTTTTTCACACCATAAGTCAGGTTGATGCCAGTAAACCAGGAAGAGTGGAACATTCATTTGATTTTTAAATTTATGAAGTTAAATATTTCACTACAAAATATGAGTTTCATTTAATCAGTTGTATATATAGTTATCTGGCTAAACCTTTCTCTTTAAAATGAGTACATGAAGCATAATCCTATTTGTCGTGATAGAGTCCTTTTTGTTCTGCAGGTATTTTGTTGCTGCTTTAGAGGAATGAAATTATACTAATGAATGGAAAATACAATAAAATACAATGCCTTTGATTTAGTTAAAGAATGGTGGGAAAAGTTATCTTTCAACTGTATTTGTTTTGTTTCTTAAGAACGTCAATAAAGTGTCAATATGGAGATATTTTAGGTGGGTGTATGTTAAATACTTGTGGGAAAGAGTGTTTAGCAGCAGAAGTATCACATTGGTGCTTTTTATGACTTTTGTGAGCGAAGCTGGCAACATAAAAAGTTACTGAAGAACACAAAAAAGTCAAGAATTACAAATAATTTGGGATATAGGAATTTGCTAAGTCTTTTCCACTTCTGATACAGTTAAGGGTGCTGTAGAGAGGGATGAATTATTCTTATGAAAAACATAAATGTAAAATTAATAGTTGAGGTGATGACAGAAATTTTCATTCTGCTCTGTTTATCTTACCCAATATTCTTACTTTGAAGAGATGCTTACACTTTAAAATATCACACTTAACAGAAATTTTATGGAGAAAAATGAAATAAAAGATAAAATTTTAATTTTATTTTAAAGGTTTTCATAATATGGCCCTCAGAGTTAGTATTTTATATCTGTATCTAAACAGATAAATATATTTGCCTGATGACAATGAAGAGGTGCCTTATGGTTTAAATATCTGGTTGTTTCTTTAGGTATGAAAAACAAAGACAGGATCTAAATTGTGACATCCTCATTATACAATGTTCTTCTAAAATTAGATTCCAGTTGGATTACTGAATATAATCCATAAGATTTGAAGAGAGAAAAAAGCAAGCATTTCAAATTTTACTTGACAGGAAAAAGAAAAGCATAATATACACGTGCACACACACATGCACATAGACATGCACACACTGTAACATTGCCTATATATACACACATATATATACATGTGTCTATATATGTGTATATATACACACATACACCCTTTATGCAACTCGTATAAGATTTCCGAATGTAAGCATCAGGGAGATCCTTCTCATTTTGGTCTCTGCTACAATGATATCTCTATGCTGTGTGACATGTAATCAAATTTCAGACATTCCCGTAACACCCTCATAGTAAAAAAGATTTCTATATATCAGATACTGGGTATTTGGGCATTCATAGTCCAGTAGAATATTCCAATGCTGTCAGAAGCAAAATGTTTAGTGTAGGAGTAGAATGGGTAAAAACTTTGTGCTCAAATCTTTTTTTTCCTTCTTTCAAGACAAATTTAATCTAGTTCCTTTACTGAATGCTACTTCCACACATGAATTGGATAATTAGTAATCTCATTAAGAAAAATTCTTTATTTTACGCGGATTGTACCCAAGAGAAAAGAAATCACTCGAAAGCCTCATCTCCTTGTCCTTACCCCTCGCCCCCAGAATCAAAACAAAGTGAATCAAAGCAAAATAACCCTCCCAAACAAACAGACAAACAACAAAATTATGTTGCAATAGTGTTTTAACTAGATTTGCTGGGCGGAACAAGAGGGAGGAATAAAAGTTGGTTTTGATTAGAAATTGGGTGTTTGGAAGACTTATTTCCACTGACCAGTATCCTAAAAAGAGGGACCAGTATAAGCAGACCCCCCCAAATAAATAGTTACTATTCCTTTTCAGACTAAAAATAGAACATTTTAAATATATTGATTATACCTTCATCAGAACAACATAAGTATTCTATCTGGCCTATAGGTTCCAAGAATCTCTTTTTGGGCGTAACTTAGCATAATTTCAAAACAAAAAAAAAAGAAATGTGAAATTTTGCACATAAGGATGTTCATAGTGACCACATAAAGTAATAAAAAAAATTCACAGACCGTTAGCCATATATTTCAACTTTTTCTCACAATTTGGAACTGGTGAGAATTGAAAAACCATCAATTTCCTGTTAGGAATATTTTTTTTCACTCCTTGTTAAGTTAATATGTGCTTGCATCTTTTGCAGGTTTTAAGAACATTAAGTTTTGGATTATGTGCCATGAGTGAGAAAGTAATCAGGTAAAACTAAAAATGTGTGCTCGATCATATCATGCCACTGACCAAGCCAAACTCTACACTGATTTTGGGCTAGAGTGTGGCTTAAAAATCTCTGCTGTGATATAGGACTCACATAATCTGAAAGGCTTTTAGTCATATCCATTGTTCCCTGACTTCTAACACTTTTCTTCATCTGAATTTCTGATTTGGAGTAAAGGTTCAGAATTTTATTTTAAGTCTATGAAGTTTTGTGGCATTTTGACTCTCATTCCTGCCCCATCTGCATCGATATAAGATTACTTTGCTGTTTTCTGAGTGACAAAAAGTTGAAAAGTTATGGCTAGTTTTATTTCTATTTTAATAACCATACCTATGTAATTGTCATTTTCATACATTAAAAAAATATTTATGCTTTCTTTAATATTTTAGTCAAGTACTTTCTTAAACAAAACAATAGCACCACTTTGGCATTGTTGGCCAAATCAGTAACAGGTAAAGCAAAAATGCAAATACACTTTTCTGATCTTGTCACATCACGTACTTGCTTGTTGAATGGAGAGCCAAGAAGACAGTGCTTGGCCTAAAGTCTTCATTAATCAGCTTTAACCATTGATACTGAGAGAACAAGCAACTCATGGGGAGCCACTGAGCATGGCTCCTGGTTGTGTATGGAATTCACTTCTGTAAAGAGAGCCTGCCACAAATTTACCCTTTAATCTTACCAAAGGAATTGACACTGTGATCTGCCTTGGGAAAAAAGGGAGCCTATTTTAATGTATCTACCAGGACTGGATGCAATACCCCAGGGTTTGATTTTTCTTGTCTCTCTTGGCTGAATGGTGCAAATGAGCTCATACAAGTCTCACACAGAAATGGAAGTGTGAGTTTATAACCACATTTTGAGCAGAATAAAGAATTTATTGATTTTCTGTTTAAACTCTTAATGACTAATTATGTTTACTATGGAGACGAGACTTAAATTTTTCTACCTTGATGAAAGAGAGGGACTAACTTCAGTAGGTTTAGATCTGCAGTGCTTTTTGGACTGACTGAAAATGAGGCTTAATTAGCTTTTTCACTTGTGCACTTCAGTGACATTCTTTGTAGTAATTGGAGTTTAAAGCCTATTCTAGAAAGCAAAAATCTGTGATCTCTGTCATGTAACTTACGAGATAGGGAAGGATGGGAAATGGACTTTTCTTTACCATTTAAGTGATTTATGAGAATCAGTGGCATCTGGTGGGAGCCCTGCTCCTAGATATCTGGAGTGCTTTCAAAAATCCAGCTGAACCTTTCAATTTCTCTAATTAGAAGTTTTTCAAAACCGGCTGCTTTGTACTTTTGGGAGGGAGATGCTTTGGTTCACGCTTCAACTTCTTTAAGTAGAGGATTTATTGAGATTATTAAGCTAATGCAGCCCTTTATCTTTCACACTAACTGGTTTATCATGTGCTCCTTGCCCTATTACTGGAGATTTCTTATACCTCTGTGGGGCTGGAGCTACTTTCCATTTTTTGATACTATTTTTTCTCTAGTAAAGCAAAGTGTTGCCTTTGAAGTTCCCAGCTATTCATTATTTTAGTTGCTTTCAAGAATTGTTTTAATTTGTTTAGACAGTTGTCAAATTGTCAGATTGTGTCTCTGAGTGGCATTTTCTCATTATGGTTTCTCAACAGGAGGAATATGGTGGCATGAATGTGAGTGTGTGAATCCCAAGATAAGACCAAAAATTTGAATTAATTTACAGGAATTAATGCAAAATGATGTATAGTTATTCAGTTAAGTTAACAGTGCATCAGTAAAAAAGTTATCTACAAAGAAACTTGCTGCCACAGATATTTGCAAATAGCTTTTTACACTCAAGCCTTTCTTCCCTCTTCCCCTTAGAACTTCAGAAGAGACAGGGGACAGAAAGGGTCATGGGGCATGAAATGGAAATATGTGTTATGTCTGTGACATCAAAATAATTGCTTATTCTTAGATTACGTTTCAGAATTCTTATAGCCGTTAAAGTCCTTCCCTCTCCATCCCCCCTGCTAAAGAAAGGCCTATAGGAGCTGTGACAGGTATCAGAATTGCTAACTCCGTTTCTTGATTTGGTGGTAAATAATTTAGGTTAGTTGTCACATCTGTTTCTCTTTACTTTCCTCCTTTTTCAACATAACTATCTCAGTCAGTGAGAGCTGTGACATATTCTTTTTATTCATTTACTATTCTGCTTTTACATTGCTATGGCAGCTAATTGTGCATATAGACATCCATCTCACAGAAAGCAGAGGGTTTAAAGAGTTGCATAGGAATACATTGCACTTGTTAAAAATACAAACCGCAAATTTTCTATGGGAATAAGAAAGGAACTGCAATAATTTGTTAGACTTTTATGACCTTTCCTTCTTGTTTCACAAGGGACTATTGAGGAGCTGTACATAGGCAGTCTGGAGAGAGCTTTCTCTACTGTTTGAGTCAATAGTTATTGACTCCCTTGGTTGCAGTAGAAAGTGAGGCAGATTTGAGCCGCCCTTAAAAGGACATCCTTCCTTTATAGATCTAATCTACCACCTCCCTCACTGCTCCCTTCATACACTATTCTCCAGTTCCCCTTTGGAGCTGACCAAGAGATGCTTCATGCCTTGCCTAAGCTTATCACATGCAGCATGGTGAGGGGAAAAAGTTGAATGGGACAGGGTGGAACAGTGCATTCTCCTCTGCCTTCCCTTCTCTCACAGACAAGTTTAATGCTCACCTTGGGACACTGTTGGCTGCTTATCCCCCTTCACTGCATGGCCAACCTACACTGAGCTGATTTACAAAAATTCAGCAGAGGACATGATGTCATTCAAGGTAGAACCAGTGCAGGGCCTTTCAAAGTTATGTAGCAGAGGTTATCTGGGAATCTCTGTCTCCCACAAGAACACATGAATGGCAGTTCTAAGGAAGGGTGTAAGGAAGTTACGGTTAATCTCTCCTCGAGGACTCATTCTACACTAGTAATTTGGTGATTAGATTAGCTTTTCTGATTTACAGAGAGATGCAGCAGCCCAACTAACAGTCAGGTAAGCTACATCTGATTGTGGGAAGAATTGAAATGGAGGGAAACTTGAGTACCACTTTATGATTGAAGAGAATGCTGATATTTCAGGAGGATTTAGGTCCTGGTGGACTACCCTTTGAAGCCACTTGAAGGCTATTTTTCAAATTGTCTTCTCTGGGCCTAGACATCTATGAATTTGTGTTCCACATAATCAGATGTCTAAATACCACCCTTCAAATATCTAAAAGGAAACAAGTATCTGAATTTTCTTTTGAAGATGGTAAAGTTATTTTCATGTTGAAATCTGAAGCCATTTTAGTTGATTTAAGCTGAATATTTTTGAAAATATTTTGTTATTTAGTCTTTGGCTTGGTTTTTCCATATTTGCTTTTACCTATTACCGTTTTGGCCAGACCCTTTCATGTAACAAACTATAAAATAGCACCGTTGTACTATAAAACAGAGATTTTTACATACTGTTTGATATATGTGTATTATTGATATGCTAAATTTTACATACGGCATTATATGGAGGAAGAAAGAAGTTACCTATACTGTTGCAAAATAATTACCTGGAAGAATCATTACTGGTTCGAGAGCCTATGTATGCTTTAACTGCTTTTAAAAATCTTTTGTCTCACAAATTGCAAAATAAAAAATACATGTTTGCAAGAGAAGGAAGAATAAAACTGTCTTAAAACAAATGCATCTATAACCCATATTTTGTCAAAATGCCAGAGATGGAATTAATGGATGTTTAAAACTGTATATGTTACCTTAGTGCTGCTGTTACTGGGAATGTCAAACTGTGCAAATATGAAGGGGTAGACAAACAATGTTTTCAGACACTGTAAAACAAACAGCCTGTTGCTTGTAAAGAAGTGCAAATAAAAAACCCACCACTTAGACAAGGCTGATGAATGACTCCAGCAGCCAGTGTTCATAGGTTAATTTAGTGCAATTGGATCCGTCAAAGGCCCATAAATTTGTAGGCTTTTGAGGGGCACAGGACTTTAAGAGTTTTCGTGCAGGACATTTAAAATAGGTTAACAAACAGCATATATCAACCACAGAATTTTTTAGCTCTGGGCTGCTTAAAACGTTCTGTTCTCTAAAGACTTAATATTGGAATGTTTAGTTGCATTGTTCACTGGGAGAATGCCCATTGGTTGAAATTGCATCAAGCTTTTGAAACAAAGGTTTTTTTAAGTCTTCCAATGTTTAACAAATAATTTATTTACAGCAAAGTATCCTGCAGATGGCACATTCATTCTTCATTCTTGTGGATGGCATGTTCTTACATTCTGTAGTTTCTGTTTCCTGTGTTCCCTCTACTTGTATTCTTCAAATGCACTTCCTGAAAGTTTAGAAAGAAAAATTTATTACAGGTAGGTTTAAATACGTTGTATGATCACAATACTTATAATAGTGGGAAAACAGTTGTCCAGAGTGCTGGAACTGTTAGACAATTGTACTTTAATCAGTAATTCAGTTATCTACAGAGAGCTTAACTATGCAGAACTTCTGTACCCCAAATTCCCTGTTCTCCTAGACGTAAACACTTCGACTGTTGTCATTCTTGGTCGTGGCAGAGGAGACATCTGCACACTGGAACCTGGGTGGGCTTAGGGATACAGTAGGTACCAAAGATCTCCTTTCTTTCCCAAAGACATTTGCAAAAGCAGGATGTATAGGGGCCAGGGAACTTCAGAGTTGTAACTGCAGGATTTGTGGAATCTCTTGGGCTTTGGTACCAGGTGTTTCCAAAATTGCTCTGCTAACTACATATTGCATAAGGGGCATATTAGATGTGTTGGATTTCGTTGGATTAGGCCTTGAGGAGGAAAAAAATTGTGGGTTCACTGTACGAGCTGCAGCCATATAATTTGTATTTTCAAAGCAGACAAGGTGACGTGCTAGGCAAATCAAGAAAACTTTGGAATGAATAATGCCCTCAGTTCCCTGTCATTCCATGCACAGGCCAGTCTTCAGCAGCAGTGGTGGGGGTGGTATATACATTTTAATTTGATTTCCTTGTTTACCACACTAGTAAATATTAGCCAGGCCCAAGACTTTGCATATTCTGTATCAGACTAAAGGCAGAATTGTATTTATAATCCTCATATTTATAATCCTCCGTATTTATAATACTCATCGGAAGCCAAATTCTTAGTTAAGTGAAATTATAGGGTTTTTTTCAAGAAAAGCCAAAAATAATAAAAAAGAAAATCTCTGTGACAGATGAAGCCATGTGTATACAGCTCTGCCACTGCATTAGTTGTTATTTAAACCCTAAAATTTAAAGAGTAGTAACATTTTCTTGCTTTTCTAATGGACAGAAATAAAATGGAAGCTAGTTTGATGCATTAAATTTGTGGGGGTTTTTAAATTTCCCATAGAAAATACTATTCTATATATAACCTTTCCATTTCCCTTCAGTATCTATTAAATAAAAAATAAATCAGAAACTTTCAAAGGTTCACAAAACTATAGCTCACAGAGAGCTTATTAATTTTCGCTGGATTTGAACTGGCTTCTGATGGATATGAGTGGAATCATTATTTTAAGTATATAGAACAAAAATTAGGCAGTACTAGTAATTGTTAAATTAATCATACCATCACCACCAAGTATAAAACATTGAGCCAAACTAGGATTTATCATCACTGACAAGCCAAAGTTGTTAACAGCAAAATAGTCATAATGAAGAAAAGTTTTTGCTAGGAATCTGCCATTATAGACTAGATTAATCATCTAGTCACTATTCCTGTGAGCAGTTCAGAAGGATACTGGCTTCTCCTCATTCAATTTTGTTAATATTGCTGTAGAATAGCATCAATCAAATACAGAATCAGAAATGTCAACAGAATTCTGCTTATCCTTAAATTAAAATATGTATTTTGCTTTTCACTGCCTGTTTCTCTTCCAGCTTTTCCAAAACTACCTTTGCTGTCTTTACTTCTTCTTAAGGTATACCTTGGTTTTCACCCCGAAGAGCTCATTCTGGGTAAACCCTTAAATTTTCACTGATTTTCATTAAAATCATCATTGCAGCATTTCACAGGAGTCTGCCAACACTAAGGATCTTGCCTTATTCTACAAATGCTTATATTAGTTACAGTGAGCTAAGAAAACAGGAATTTCTTTGCTCCTCTGCCCAGTATTTTTTTTCTACACAGCAACAAAACAAAATATTCTCTTCAGTGCTAACCCTAGGTGCTCCTCCTTGAAGAGAGTTTACCAGCATATAGGAAAAGCTATATGCTACATTTTATTTGCCAAAAGTCATATATTCTTAAGGACTACAAACTCTTGGTCTATAAAATGGACAGTGAGAGCCTTATAATGAAACAGCCATTTTGCATTGCAGTGACTTTCAAAATATATTTAGATTGAAAAGTAATTGTGTGTTTCCCAAATGAAAATATAAATTCTCTCCACTACTGTTGTCTGACTTTAAAAGGGATTGATCATCCAAGTAAAGCAGATACTAAGATGCAGGATGGTTTCACTTACAGCTTTTAATACTGTCATGTTGGTGGAAAAAGAGCCGTCATGCTACAGACTAGCTTTGAAATTGAGAGAAGATGGCAGGTTGCTTTTAGAACACTTCCTTCTCCAGAATCAACATTTCAATGAATAACTACCAATAAGTACTGGTAGTGGCCAGAAAATGCTTTGACCCCCATTTTTTTCAAGTATGCATTGCTGAGATCACTGGGGGAAAAAACCTTAAAACCAAAAATCAGGTGTGAGTGGCTGAATTAGGTCCTCAGACCTGCATTTGTACTGGTATAGAAAAGTTTGGTTCCTTTCTCAAGTCTTTGAGAAGAAGGTAACTAGAAAGAAAATTGCTCTGAGCTGATATTCAGACCCAGACAAAGACAATCATAACTTTAAGATGAGAGATGCAAAATGTGAGCTATGTATAAGTCAGCTCAAGAATAGGGAAGCAGACTTGCAGCCCATCACCTTCAGCGTAGATCTTTGGAGATAAGGCATCATTAACAGTAGGATAACAACTACCTTGGTGACGGTAATGGTCATTTGGCTGAGCTGGAAGGGTATTGGGAAGCATGCAGCAGCATTCTTATCCTATTACGGCAGACATTCAAACCTCATATTGGCATCAAAAGCTCCCTTGCTTTACTGGTAATAAATGGAAATTCTAATGTTTGTAGTAACAGGCATGATACCTCAGCTATGAACTCTCTGGGGTCTCTTTGAAAGCTTTCTAGTTCTGTGGGCAATATGATCACTAACATAAAAACAGGGCTGCAAAGTAAGCAATGAGAGAAAATAATTTCTGAAAAGGCCAAGTCCTTCTATCTGTTACACCTAAAAGTTCATTCATTGGCTTGGTAATGTGGCGTGGCTTCAACAGAAATTAAACGAGGTGCCATAGTGCATATTTTGGCCTGTAAATGTGTCTGTGAGTCGATACTGAGCCAATTACAAAAGAATCTGCCAGTCTTAGAAAAATTAATGAGAAATAATGCAATACTTTTTCTGTTTTCTTAATGGCATTTTCTTAAACTAAAAATACTAATATCTTTTCCCTTTCTCTCTTAGTCCCACTCAGTGTTACTTAAATTTTGAAGATTAGAAAAAAATCTGAAAAGTATTTTTGAGAGAATCCACTTCCTAGTCATACTTTGTTGGTATATATATTTATGTGTATTTTTCACATATGAGGCCTAAAGAAGAATAAGGACTGAAAATCTGAGGAAGAGCAAAATTACAGCTGGTTAGGCACCTCTTTTGCCATTTTGCTCAGGTTGCAAGGGGGTGCCACTATGTTCATGAACAAGTTCAAGTTGTGCCAGGGGTGGTTAAGATTGGGTGGTAGGAAAACGTTTTTTCACAGAAAACATTGTCAAACACTGAAACAGGCTGCCTAAAGAAGTTGTGGAGTCATTACCCCTGGAGTTATCTAAAATATGTGTAGATGTGGCACTTATGGACAGGGTTTACTGGTGGACTTGGCAGTGCTGAGTTAATGGCTGAACTCAATGTTCTTAGAGTTCTTTTCCAACCTAAATGGTTGTGTGATTCTTTTTTTACTGGATTTTAAAATCAGCCTTACCAGCCTTCACATTCAGTAGTAATTTTCAAGATACCTTGAAAACTGGTAAGAATTTTGACATTGTTTCTGTGACACTGCTTCATTTGAAAAGGTCACAGTCTTCTCTCGTGTGTACAGTTGTGGAAATTGCTCAGTTGTATCCTTTGGTAGGGCAGTTGTTTTTCAAAGGTGCTACTCAATAGTTTTCTGAATAGCTGTTAAAATTTAGTTCGCTTCAGGGTAATTGACTAAACTTTTAGCATTTTTCAGAAGAGAAAGAAACAAATGAAAGAATAGGTAGATGGTACCGTGACAAGACAGGGCTTTAACTCCCCTTCCTGCTCCTGTTTTGCACTTTAAAACTCTAAATATAGTGTAAAACTAGGATAAACCATTGCTTTGCTTTCCAGCAGAAATACTGAAACTGTAAAGAAAATAATATCCCTACTCCATTGGACTAAAGTCTTCTACCAAATTGTGCCTAGCAGGAACAATCTGCTCAAGGAACTGGGGAAATAGACCACTTAAGCACTAGAAACTCTCTAAAAACAAACAAAAACTCAAATACTGGATTTGTCATTTAAAATTTAAAAAAAATTTGAGGAGATGCTAAACAAAGGCTGTATCAGATGTATGAAATGCGTAAGAAACTGATCCTCTATGAAATCTGAGAGGAACTGTACAGCATCTTATATATTGTACCTAGTCCTACCTTACATATTAGATCCAAATAAGAAAATTTTGAAGAGGTCATATATATATTATCATAGATATATATATTCATTTTCTATGAATAAGATATAGATCTCATATATAACATATAATATTGAGAGAGAAACAAATTATTTAACTGAAAATTTATTTGAGTTAAGCATATCTAAATTTTTTTGTTAAAATCAGGGGCATATCAACAGTATGAACTAGCTAAATACATTCATCTTGGGAGAGTCTGTCCAAGAAATTTGAGCATAGCTGCCTTCCTTAATGGTGGCATGTACAACTGACTGCAAAAAGGAAAGAGAAAAAAATTAAATGAGAATTTGTACCAGTTTTTCCTAATGAATTCACCTTCTGTTCCCTCCCCAGTATTTTCCTTTTCTCTATCATAAATCTGAATAATAGTTTCTCCTACTCCTTCTCTCTTTTTGTTTCCTCAATCTAATTTTCTCCATCTGCAGATGAGAAAGAAAATTTGTTTGTATTTCCAATCAGATTTATTTTATTGCCAAGTTCCTATTGAGAAGCATTTTTTTTTTATTCTGTTCAACATGGTCCTTTTCAAGTAGTTTCTTTGAAGGTGTTTTTTTCTTTAATATTAATTTTTCTCTAATTTCATTTTCTCTCCCATTTTCTCAAAATTCCATCCTTTATTTGTGATGCATGTTGGTTCCTTCAATTTTACCATATTTTGCATCTTCTCAACCTCTTGATCTAATTCTCTCCCCTTTTTTTTTTTCTAGTGCTCTTTGTTGTCCCTCTACTGCCCTTTACACTTCTTGATTTTTTTCCCTTTTTCATTTCTGGGATGATTTCTTCAGCAGCCAGGCTCTCTCAATTACTCAATTACATACTCCATCTATTTTTTTCCTTCTTCCAGTACCCCTCCTGAGTGCTACCTCCCCTGATGCTGCAGAAAGATACAAGGTCTTTCCTGTCTGTAAAAAACAGTGCTCTCCTGCCCATGTTTTGAACTGAGAAGAGGACAGCTGCCTAAAGATGACATCATTCCTTAGACCTCCAAGGAAAGTGGCGTGGAGATCCATCAAAGAGCTGGCAGGTATCTTGTCTCCTTTACTCGAATGTTTTATCCATCGCCTTAGCAACAAGCATGGGAAGGAGTGCACAGATTCCTGGCCAAGCCTGTTTCCTTTTCCAGCAAGCCTTAGGTTTATGTGTGCCCAGATAGGAATAAACCTAAAACAGTAGTTTGTCTGCAGTTGAGCTCTACCTGAAGAAGTCTTCACCTGCTGCCCTGTGTGCCCTTCGACGTCTAAAGGGCTGAGGTGATACTTCGCAGGAAGGATCATGCGGACACTGGTTTTTGGAAAACTCTTGAGTAAGAGGGGAAAGGATTCCATTCTATGGATTGACTTATGGTAAAGAATGGATGCTGGAATGATTACAATAGTTCTTTTCATAAAGTCGATATTAAGGATTTTAATATACGGCACTTGTTTCCTGACTTCCTATGAAATCTTAGGTTCCATGTCTGCTAAGCAAAAATTTTCAGATAACTGCAGGAGTGGTGCCAACATATGTGTAGGACAGACAGGGTCAACAGCAATAAAATAAATCACAGGAGACTTACAGCAGAAGACAGATAATATGTAAAACAGATGTTCAGACCTCAAACAAGAGAGAGAGTTGGACATGAGCTTAATTGTAGCCTAGTCTAAGATGGGTTTTCTGAACTATAGGCTCTGTTGGTACATATATGTTGGTACGTATATCTGGTATCAGAGGAACAAAAATCAGGATACTCAGAACTCCGCAACTGTGTAAATAATACCAATCAATATTGGAAGTGCTTGGAGAGCATACATATTAAACTTTACATGGTAAAAATGGAGTATGCAATGATTGCAGTGACTATCCATTTAATTTAGTTTTGATAAATAAAAAAAAAAGGCAAAAATAATGAAGGAAAAAAGGTTTGTTCATTTAAGTGTAAAATGAATAGCAGAATGGCTGATTTCCCTCTTGAGCACTCACTCTACCTCTCCCTATAAGTGGAGGATGAGTGAAGAGGTTCTGGATAGATGAGTTGTTGAACATTCAGTGTTTAGTTTCTCTTTTGAAAGAAGTCTTAGTTGATATTTATGATTGGATGATGCAGGTACGTTTCGCTTACTACCCTATGGCAGGATAAAACCTCGTAACTGCTAGCTTAGCAATTCCATGTTTTATTCAGTGTTCTAAGAGATGAGACGGAACACACCACTTCCTACTTATTTCCCACCTTGGAAACTAATTCCCAAAGTTCCACTAGATAAAGTAGGCAGAACACATCAATTGTTTTCTATGTTACCAGCCTTGACAGAATTTTCCTCCCCTAAAATACGTAGGGGTTTTTTGGTTGGGTTTTGTTTTTGTTGGTTTGGTTTGGTTGTTTGTTGGCTGTTGTGAATTTTTCCCAGCCTGGCCTACCTTTTGTGCTTTTGGCATGTCGGTGTGGCGCTGAGCACGTACGGACCGTGCGGATTTAGGTGGCTTTATTGGAGCACAATACATCTCCAGCCTCCTCAGGTCACAACTCTGGAAGCAGCATTCATCAACTATTCCCTTGTGGTGTAAGCGTCTACTGCTGGATCCATACCCTGTGGGCTTACCTATTCAAAACACAAAGGGAAAGGTTTTATGTTAGAAAGAAAATGCAAAGATCTCAGGTCATATTATTAAGCTGTATTATGTTAACTGAATCACCAATGGCCATTGTAGAGCCTGCCTGTGTGTATCTATTCTAAGACCATGTTCTCAGATGCACCTTTGAAAGATATTCCTGGAAATGGACAGCTTTGATCTCTGCCTATGGGTGGTTGCTATTTAAGCATTTGAGCAAATCTATGCCTTCTTAGAAAAGTATTATTAAAGTATTTTCTTGAACTGCCTGAGCCTCGAAAATGGAGAGGGAGGAAGCTGAAATCTGACATTCAGAAACTTTACAAAGGAAGTTTGTCATTTAGCTTTTGTATGAAAACTATTGAGCCACCTGAGGTAGCTGGTGTGTAAAGACCACAGATCGTGACCGTGTTGTAGACAAGTATTTCCTAATAAAAAAGGCTACACCGAGGTACTGTGTGAAGTCAGAGTGTGTTCCAAAGGGGAAATAAATACTGTGTACAACTGTACAGGCTGTAAGGTCTGCAAGCTCAAAAGTGGGAAGCAGGAATCAAGGTAATAAAGTAACCAATGAAATAGGAAGGTTGACAGAACAGATAAAAGCAGAAGATTTTTATATTCCATAGGTTAGCACAAGATAAGAAATGGGACTGACACAGCATGGCTTTCCTGTGCTTTGCATTTGTACCAGGCATCTGTGGAAACTACTTAATTGGCCAATACTTTGCATTTTTCACTCAGCTCCAGTAAAGGCCAACATTTTCATTCATACAACTTTTACACACTTACATTTTTGTCTTTTTCCCCCCTGCGGTTTATGATTTCCTTAGTAACTGCTGAATTCTCTGCTATCCTACGCAGAGATTAAAGGCTCATTATTTCCTGGAATTTTTTGTACACAACTCAGTCAGATGTGCAGTTGCCCTGTTATGACTAACTACAAATGAAGGAACAGTAAATTCACAAAAAATAAGTAGTTGCTTACTTACTATATCTATTTTAAAATCCTTGTAGAATTTGATTTCAGACAGTAAAATTCTGAAAAGATTAAGTGTTTTGTTTTGACATTTTCAGCATTAAATGTTTCCATTTACAGAATGATCCACATTGGTTAAGAACTAAAAAATATGGGAAAAAAAGAAAAGCATGCAAAGAGCCAAAAAATGAAGTAACTCAATTCAGTCAGCTCTACCAATTTCTTTTCTTGCCTTTTTTTTTTTTTTCTCCTTCACAGTTATATCACCGAGACCAAAAATCTGTTATTCACAGAGTTTGGCAGGAGTTTATGTTTTAAGAATTACTCAAGTTAGATAAAGGATAAGGATATCAAAAAGAGAGGAATATTCAGTTTCTCTTTGGGAAATTATTGCCCCCAATGCTTATACAGCAAAGTCTAGATTGATATCCATGTATTTTTCCTGCAGTGGTCAATTTGAAAAGATGGCACTGCATTTTACTGTTCCCTGTGATTAAAACTTGTGTCCACTGATGAAGAACCCTTGAGACCTTAGAACATCAGTAAATGAAAAGACCTCTAGTGGTACAGTACATCTCACATTTTAGCCAGCAATTCAGCCAGCTAAGAACTAACTATCCCTATGAGCTTTGTAAACCCAGAAAGCAGGTTTTTAAAATGTCTTATTGTTTTTTTTCCCAGGGACTATAAATTAAACGAAAAGAAAAACATGCTTACTTAGTATATTGCAATCCACTGGGGGCCTCTATATTGTGCACTGCCTGCTAAATTATTTGTTTCATAAGACTAAACAGAACAGCAAGCCAGGAGTAGATTACAGTAATATTTTGGTTTGTGTCTGTGTGTTATTTTATGTGTATCACTGAAAAGTATTCTAAATACTAAGATGTTGAGTTGGTTTGGTTTTTTTCCCAGACTATTTTCCCTCACTGAGTTATAATCTGAAATACAAGCTTTTCCCTGGAGATTTTTCCTGAAACCTGTTAATCTGGTAGTTTTAGCCTAAACTTTTAAAATTTAGCACTCATGATAAACTGTGGAGTGTCATTGCTTTGCAGTATACCCACAGGTGTGCCACATGTTGTGTCGCTCCCATTTATAGCATGGAAGGGCAAATTCTGTTCCTGGATATGCAGGTGTAACTCTTCCTAAAAGATCCAGCTGAACTATAGGTACAAGAAGTGATGAGTTAAGCTTCCCTTTCTTTTATCAGTCTGTCAATTTTTCATAAGCAAGCATACCCTAAAAGCTTCTGTTCAAGATATTTTACCCTTCAGTGTCCAAATTTAATCATTTATAAAGTTGATAAAATACCTTTACTAACCTATGTCTGCTGCCTGCTTTATTTAGTCATCAGTAGCAACGTTTTTCCTCATTATCATGTGCATAAATAGTTAATACAAATCCTGAATCCTGGAATCTTTCTGGTGAAAATCTCAGAGTGCTTCAAAATCATTTTTAGTGTAGCCAGACAAAAGACATCTATGTGCTATTTTTCTTTCTGACAGAATAATAATTTTATGAAGGATTACATAATGTCTAATAGCTCTTTAAAAAGCCTGTATGGTACATGCAACAAGATGGGAATGGAATCTCTATCACATCAGTAATGGTGTCAGCTACGAAATGTGACATTAACTTATTTGTAGGCTTAAATATTCGTGCATCACGTGGCATACTAAATGCTCATCCTTTATATAAAGATAACATTAGCATTGAGAAGTCAGAATTTTTTTCTTTCAAGGAATGTTTTCCCAAGACTTTTGAAAGACCTAAGCAATCAAGTATACTTAAGATTTGTGTGATGTAGAAAGTGATATTGCCTAAAGTGCTGTACAACAGAGAGAGCAAATTAACAGAAAAAAATATTCTTTTTCAGTAATCATGATCCACAATCTTGATTAAGAAGTATCTGATGACTAAAGTAATTTTAAAGCAATAGATTCTAAATTGCTGCTGACCTCTTAAGTGCTGCAGTATACAAAGATGCTATCACAGAGAAAGATGAGATAAAGAATTACAAGGAGATAGCACGACTTCTACAGATGTTATCACTGTTTGGCCCATCTGTTCTGGCAAGACTGCAGGATCAGATGGTCCCAGTTCATCAAGTTACCACAGTATGCACTTAGATCTAGGCAAATGTTCAAGCTCCTACGTGGTGTGTTGGACTAAATCACATATTAAACAGCGAGCACATGCCTGAGTGCTCTCCTACATAGGAATGGATATAACTAAGCACTTAAGTTAATTTCTAGACAAAAATCCATATTGGTAAATAAATGGCTGCTGGTTCTGCATTTTTAATATAATTTCTCCTTCTTAATTTTTTTAAAAACAATTCTGCCTTCAGTATGGACTTCACCTTCAGTGTCACTATACTGGGAACCCGTATAGTTCTTTCTCATCTTTCTGACATAATTTGAGTGCTGCCTTCCAACTGTTATCAAAAGTTCCTTCTGTTTACTCAACCATCAAAGTGCTGCCTGTGGACATACAACAGTCCTAGGCGTTCCTTTTTGCTGATGTACACTGATTTCCTTGGAGGTTTCTTTCCTTTTTTGTCAGTTGCTAGCTCAAAAGAATTTCATATCATGTAGGTCAAAGTTTACTTAATAGAATATTTGGCTCTCATTTAATCTACTTTATCAAATCTGTGGATGTTTCTTTCAGAGTGCGACAAGCAGCTACAAAGTCTAGTCACGCTGTTCTGAAGTGCCCTGAAAGCAGGCCAAGGTATAGGATTCCAATAAACAGCTGGCTTTTGCACTAACAGCACTTTCCTTTAAACGATGCGAAATCAGTGGAGTAATGCAGCAGGACTTGTTTACACTTGCTTTCTCTGTTCCTCCTCGTCCCTCCAAAATACCCTACTGTTGCTGCTGTTGCTACTACTTGTTCTGCTCTACCAATGGTTTCAATGTGAGAAGCA
Source organism: Ifrita kowaldi (assembly GCA_013398055.1). Taxonomy (NCBI): domain Eukaryota; kingdom Metazoa; phylum Chordata; class Aves; order Passeriformes; family Cinclosomatidae; genus Ifrita; species Ifrita kowaldi. The sequence goes on from VZRS01002803.1 coordinate 1,058,828, forward strand.
CTGGGTGTAGGTGGGCTGCAGAAGTTTCAAATGTCACATTATCTAGGCATTCTGGGTAGAATCATAATCTACTGTTGTAGTATTAAAATTAGAAATTACATGAGAAATAGCCCAGGATAAATGCAAAGCTTATCTACTCTAGGACATTAGGAAAGAACTGTGGTTACGTGTCCTGAAAATTTATGCGACTCTTTGTATTTGCTTTTGTGTCTCTTTTAACCAAGCAGTAGAACTCAAGAGTGCCGTGTAGACTGTAATTCAGAAATACATCATAAATCTGAAAAACAGCAGATATAATCCTAATCCTGTAGAAGAGTCAATCTTCAGCTGCAGCTGCTGGAATGGTGGAAGGCCATGGACCTATTGGAGTGCCATAGTCTTGTAGCGAGAAACCCAAAATATTTCCATCAAAACATCAGGGTGAGGTACTATTTGGAAGCGTTGCTAGCAGCTTACAGTATCAGGATGTATCAGAGCATCCTGTAAGGCAGCAGGTCAGTCAGACAGGATTTTCCTGTGGCCTGAACAACAGACTGAGATTTTGCGATGCTACATCACAACACAGTAATTGAACAAGCACATCCCGTGTGCTAGATCCAGACTGGGAACTGGTGGTCGGAGAGGTTTTGAGTTGCGTGCGCTGTCTGCTTTATGGTGGCACAGAAGGCTAGGGATGCCGAGTTTGTGATTCATCTTGCTCATCCCTGGTCTCTGAAAATTAGGGATCTGGTTTAAGATTGTGAATTTAACAGGCAGGTGTGTATTGAGAGTGAATTATTCCTGTATTGGATGCTTTGCTTAAAATTAAATTTATTCTTGTCTGAAAGAAATGGTCTTCTTTCATCGACTACAGGTAAAGCTAATTGATCTAGTCTTAGCATATATGCAGAGCTTCTTCTAGGAAACGGAACTCAAGGAAAATGAATTAAATTAAAATTTATTTGTCCTAAATCACAGAATTTATGTGCCTGGTGGAGTAAAAGCCACTCTCTTTAATTTCCAATTTAACAATTAAATGTAGTGACAAATTGTTCTAAAGAACAGTCCAGCCAGTGCACTGTTTAATTATGTATCTCTGTACCTCTTTGACTACATTCTGTATGTTAGTCTAGTATTTATGCCTATTTTTGCACCATAAATGCCTGCATATGCAAAATAAGAGTCTGTTGATATCGCTTTTCATCTCCTTGTAATCTTGAACAAATGGATTAGTGTTTTATTGGTAATACTTCTTGAGGGTGCTCTGGAATTTCTCCTCTGTATTTGAAAAATTATGAGTCAATGTTCAATCAGCAGGGAATGCCTGGGTTTTGATATTTCTATGAAGTGTTAAAACAAACAAACAAGCAAATAAACAAACAAGCAAATAACAAATCTTGGGGATTGTTGTAAAGTCCCTTACCAGAAATACCTCAAGGTTTAAATGTGCAAAGTAGTCAATCTGATTTTCATGTAAATAAATTGCATGCATTTGAAGTGACAATATTTAATATTTAGTTTCCATTTTCCTTCAATGTTTTGTTAATGCAAAAAAATTATTATGCTTAGACTGATTTTTGTTTGTATTCATCAAAATGAGCATATATTAGCATTTATAAATGCTCAATGAATGGATGCCCTAGCTCTGAAATCTAATTTAATATGCATGAGCATAGAGGATAAGCTTTATCAGTACGCCCAAGTAAAATCTTTATGAAAGCATATGCATTTGTTAATATTGAGATATTGCACTACAGCTACTGCTTTGTGGAATACTAGATTGTATTAACTACTGAGTCCAAAGCAAGAATATGTTTGCTCTTTGCTCTGAAATCCTATGCAAGTAAGACTGGGAAAACATGGACACTCAGTTAGTATTGATCTATTGGAGAAATCTGTCAGGACTTCACAGAGTGTTTTGCCTGAAAAAGTAAGATTTATAAGCTTCACCTTTTGAAAAAAACTATAACTCTTTGATGTTTCAAATGCGAAGTGAAATAACTATTTCACTTCTTTAGTCAGTGAGACAAGTGTAGCTTTATTCCAGAAGATGTCTTAACTTGTAATTTGTATGTCTATGTTTATTTAGTCTGTCACGTAGTTAAATAATTTTTTTTTTCTTCTAGAAATATCCCTTGAGAAACTTTTTTTTTTCCTTCATTGTGTGTAGAATTGGGAAGAAATTCTTCTCCTAAACTTATTTCCAAAGTACAGCACTTGTAACAATTTCCTCTCACATACAGGAGTGCTGTTCTCTGCCCTTGTTATGGAATAGCTGCTTTGGAGGCCATCAAGTGTGCTGCGAATGTGATAGAGTCATTATGCTTCACACAGTGATTCCCAAGTCATTTGCAATGTGTGAGGAGAAAGAGCTGTAGTTTTGAGTGTTGTACTGGGATATGAAGCAGGAATTTCAGTGTTTAGATACTTTTGAGGAAAAAAAATTTGGAAAAAGAATGGGAAACAATATAATGTCTTATTTTACACCAATTCAGTGCTCTGGAGGCTGAAAACCTTGCCGACCTAGCACAATTTACAAGCCTACATCAGATTCCAGGGCTGGAAAGTGCCAAATGCTGCCAAAAAATATATACTTTGGCAAGGGAAATGCTTTGCTGAAGAGAAATTCACAATCCAAGAATAGCCAGGTTAATCAGGGTTTAGGACAAGATAATTAGAAACCAGTAGGTCATTGTTACATTTGAATATTGCCCCTTAAAGTGCATTGGGGAGGGCAATGATAATACAGACATCCATCCATAATGAAAATACATTCTCTCCCCTTCTTGTATATGCTCTCACAGGAAATAATTACTGCTTAACCTTGCACGTGGTGGAAGTAGGAACAGTCATGATAGAAACTTTCATATCCTTCTTATCCCAAGCCAATGTAAAACTGCATTTTATTTGGTTTACCAAATTAATAATAATGAAACCTATAACTGGGTGAAATTGTAGTATTGCTGAAGTCACTGGTAAGTCTTTTAGTGCAGTCAAGATTATGCCTTGATGAATCAGATGCCAGAAGATATTTATATATAACCTGATCCAAGGCCTACTAAAATCAATGGGATGATTTCCATTGTCCTTAGTAGGCTTTTCAACATGCTGGTATTGAACACTTGCTTTTACTTCTAACCTTACAGTTCAATAAGTAAATACTGTCTTAGTGGCATCTTAAGAGATTGCAGGGAATGGGTGTGATGAGATTCCTTGAAGCAGGTGAGAAGAAGAGGATACTGACATACAGTGTGAAGCAGAATGACTGATATGTGGTTAGTGCCACTGACCACATAACAAGCAGTACATTGCTTTGCACTTTGTAATCAGAATTTTTAGCTCTATAGTTACTCTTTCTCAGCTGTGCTCTGAGACATGAAAGCAAATAGCAAATGACAAGCATGGTGCTCTTGCATTTTGGCATCATCACCTGCTTAGAGGCAGAAGGTGGGAATGGCTGTTCCAAGGCCCATCTAACACCTTTCCCATTGTCCAGGAGTGCACATATCAACACACATTACAATTTTAATTTTTATTTATACAGAATAGTCCTTACAGGAGGATTATTAGGTGGGCACAGGCCAATGTCACCTAACAGAGAGGTAGACAATTTTCATTCCCTTATTGGAAACAAGTACTGGTTGGCAGCAGCTGAACATGAGCCAGCAGTGTGCCCAGGTGGCCAAGAAGGCCAATGGCATCCTGGCCTGTATCAGCAATAGTGTGGCCAGCAGGACCAGGGCAGTGATGGTCCCTCTGTTCTTGGCTCTGGTGAGGTCACGCCTCGAGTGCTGTTGTCACTTTGGGCCCCTCACTACAAGAAAGACATTGAGGGGCTGGAGCGTGTCCAGAGAAGGGCAACAGAGCTGGGGAAGGGTCTGGAGCACCACTCTGATGAGGAGCAGCTGAGGGAGCTGGGAATGTTTAGCCTGGAGAAAAGGAGGCTCAGGGGAGACCTTATGACTCTCTACAACCACCTGAAATGAGGGTGTGGTGAGATAAGGATTCGTTGATTTTTGCTTCTTCCAAGTAAAAAGTGGTTGGAAAAGGGGGAAACAGCCTCAAGTGCCAAGGGAGGTTCAGGCTGGACATCAGGAAAAATTTCTTCACTTCAGGGTGGTTAAGCATTGGAACAGGCTGATCAGGAGAATGGTGGAGTCATCACCCCTGGAAGGATTCAAAAAACGTGTAGGCACTTTGTAATATGGTTTAGTGGGCAAGGTGATATTCAGTCAAAGGCTGAACTTGATGATTTTGGAGGTCTTTTTCAGTCTTAATGATTCTATAAGTGTGGCAATAGAAGAAAAAGTAGGAGGGGGAAAGAAGATAAGGCCAATAAGGGCCTGGCTCACTCCTCACTGACACCATTAACTTTAGTGGATTTGCTCTAGTGTGCTCTAAGCTCTGTCCAGTGAGATCTCACATCATTGCCAAGGGCTTTGCCAGGGAAAAGTGCCCAACCTTGTACAGTGATGCCACTATAGAGCATAAGGAATAAACAATATTCAGTTTTGTACCTATGAAGTCCTGAATCTTCTTTAGACTTCCAGTTATTGAACCTTTCTGTACAAGTCAGAATGACATTAGTTACTTCAAATGTTACTTAAGCATGGTAAGATGACTTAATGCTTTTGGTGAAAATCCAGCATGTAGTTTTCTTACAGCCAACACTTCGAATGTGAATCATTTCCCAGAAAAAATATTTTTTATTGTCTGCTACTTTTGCCATTTGGGATGCTTTTACTTGTGAAGATTGACTTGCAAGATTCCTGATTATAAAGTACAAATTAACCACTACATTCATAATGGAAATTAAGGCAGAAAGATTAAGAGACAGATTCTTTTATCTTCTCTGATGCTAAGCAGTACTGCATCCTAAATTACAAGAGCTCTTTGCAGAGAAAGAGAAGAACTTAATTTGAGTAATATTTATGGAATCTAACTATCAATTATTTGCACAAGAGAAGGCTGTGTCAGTGCCAGGAACTGAACCTACATCAACATAAGCACCAGGCCAATGTTCTAACTATATACCTGTCTTTCTTTAACCTTACTTTTGAGTCAGTAGGGCATGCACAACTATAATCTTGAAATGAAACATTCATTTGAGGTCATGATGCTCCTGGTTAAATTTGTCAAAGGAGATAAAAGAAAAGTGAAACTTTCCAGAGGAGTACATAGTCATTAGGGAGTGAGGATGAGGTCACTGGGATGAGAAAGGGACAGTGCATTGTGGCTGGAAACAAAACCAGAACTAAACCTAGCTAAAATATAGTTATGTTTGATTCATCTTTCACTCACAATGGTTTTCTACTGTGGATGTTAAAGGCCTGGGTGCAGGGAAGTTTTAGTTTCTGACAGGCGTCTGTGTGAAAGCCTTGCTTTCTCACGGTTGCTGTGGGAAAACAGTTCAGAGATATTGTAAACTATGGTATTGTTATGATACCAAGGAAGAAAATACATGAGGTAAGAGTTACTGGGCCCAGCCAATCCCTCTGGGGGGTGGCTGGTCAGTTAACCAATAACCTTATGTCAGTCCAGCGTGCTAAGGTATATAAGTGCATTTGTAAATTAATAAAGTGTCGGTTTTCTTATCTTCGTAAAACCATCCGTGTCATTTCTCACTGGGACTCTGCTCACTAGCGATATTCTACCAGTTGTAGCTTCATCCTTTAGTGATTTAATTTTGCAGTAGGAGCTAGGAGAATCAATTCTAGCAGCAGGAACATAAAGAAAAAGAAGTCAGTGCTGAATAACAAATGAAACTACACTTGCTCTCCTCGTCCTTCCAGCTCACCTCGTTATTGCTGAAGAAATGCAGGGGGATTATAAGGGAACACTGTTATAGTACAGGGAGAAATTAGTTCTAGTATAACACTTAAATACCAAAACTGGAGTTTCTGTAGGATCCTTGAAAATGGAAGTGCTTGTAGGCAGTAAAGCTGTTTTATGAAACCAGAAGGACACAATCCTTCTCTTATGGGGCTGACAATGCCATCTGCAGTCATGGTTTTTAAAAGGGAATGTAGTTTCTGAGTAGATTTTTTTTTCAGTTCTCACTTACTAAGTTTCAGTGGCCTTTTCAGGGAAGTTCAAAGGTTTTTAAAGTTCATTTCCGTTAAAAGAGAAGTTTTTCTAAGTAACCAGAATTATTCCTTTCTTTTATTATTTCTTTTCCAACTTGTTTAAGTTTGATTAATGATCAAAACCTTTGCATCAGTTAAAGATGTTTTTCAGTGGCTTCTCTTATTTTGCAATCCTGTTATCCTTTTATTTCACTGCACTTCTTCTCTGGGTCATATGGGACTTCCATTAACAGGGCTGTGGCAATATTGAGGTTGACCTGGCCTTTAAATTTTAGGTACTCATTGACTTTTTTTGAACCACAACATCCACAGTTATTTAAGCAAGTGAATCCAGTTCAGTAGAAAAGCAGTAGGACGAATAAGTATTCTTACAATGGTGTAGAGTTTTTAATTTTTCTTATGGGTGCCATAACGTGTAAGCTTAATGGTGACTCTGTAAAACCTAACTGTTAGATGCACTTTGTCTGCAAAATCATTCTTCCCAATGCTGAGCCAATGTTTTTCACATCATGTCATCCACTTCATCAGTCTGAGCCTACCCCTGCTCAGGATCTGTGGTGGTTATAAAAAAAAAAAAGAAAAAGAAGTATTGTGGAAAAAATACTTGTCTTAGGCATCATTGGCCAGTGGAGGGCTTACATGGTATCGGAGCAAATGAGAAAATAGAACCAAATAATTCCTGTGAAATGCATTTCTAAAGAATCTCTTTTATTCCCATGTTGTTTATTAAAAATCACAGCCTTTTTTAATTCTCAAGTCTTCAACATCCATCATTCATTTTTTATTCCTTTACATGCTAATAAATCTCGAAGCCTGGAGGACTTTGAATGAATCTTTTGATCATCTGAAAGCATAGAGTCTGAGTTTGGTCTTGGACATAGGCATCAGTATGAATATCTTTGTTGTGAGTCTTTAGATACTTAGTTCTGTAGTTACAGGTTAGCTGTATTTGAAATTTAGAATCCGATATTCAAATTAAGGGTCAAGGTGTAGAAAGGAAAATTATGTTCAGGCATACACTGGTGGTACGCAGAATTTCCCTCAATAAGATCAAAAATACTTTTAAATAACTATCCTTAAGTAGTTAATTGTAGTTAATCCTACAATTGGATCTGGTACTGATGTACATAATCTGAATCAAATAGGATAGAAAACAATGCTTCCACACAAGAAAACCACCTAAACACCCAAATCCTTGTAATTTCTCATCTTTGCTTCTTCTGATTTGATATAGCTGAAGGAGTGGGCGAATGTCCAGGTGAGGCTAAGTAATTTTCAGATATTTTAGATGTGCAGTTGAAAAGTTTTTTGTTTAATAGCATATCCAAATTAACTTTGTCATTATCCACTCAATTGTCATTGAGAAAATTAAAAAAGAATACTTGCAACTGCCTGCACTGTTAGTATTCATACAGTTTTAGTGTGGATGTAGATGCCAGCAGTACAATATTTCTTTCTCTTAGGTCTTTTGTAGCAAAACCTTTTAGAGTTCTTTCCATCGAGAGTGATTTTTTGGATAAAATACGACCATTGCTCTCACTGAAACTTTGGGCAAAATGTATCCCAAATTAAATTGAATTTTTTGTGGTTTGGGAAAGTTGGATTAATTTTTTCCCTTGTTTTTTCTTTTAAATTCCTCTAAACTCCTCATTGCTTGCCAGAAAAGGAGGTGCCAAAATAACCCAAGGAGGCTGTGCAGCCTCTCCAGAAGTGAGAAGTTCAGTAAGTTTACTGAGAGCAGCTGTTCACTCATTTTCCCCATTAGTGAAATTTAGAAAAGTTTCATGTCTGCATCCAGGATAAAATCCTAAATGAAAGTACAATGAAGTCACTTTCACAATTCTTCTTGTCTAAAATGGGTCTGAGTTTTCACTTCTTTTTTCCTAAATGATTACCTAAACTGCATCCCTTGTGATTTGGTTTAATTATTTGTGGTTTCTCATCATCTGTTAGTTGCTTATGCCTCTCATGTGTTCCTTCTTGACTTCTTCTGATACCACTTCGTAAGTTTTCTAATGAATTTCCTAAACGCATTCCACCATTCTAGGTGTTCTTTGTTTATCCCTCTAGCAGTTAGACAGCAGGGCATTAAATACATTGCTATGAATTTAAACTTCGTAGTTGTTTTGACTTTCCATTCAGCATCATAAAACTGCTATGCAATCAACTGTGATCACTCTAAAGACAAAACCCACAAAAAATAAACTATTGCATATGGTTTTCTCTATGCAACTTCAGAACAGTATTGCTTTAAACCAGATAAATTTGATGTATGTCTCATTTAGAATTGGTGACAATAAAATAAACAACATCCTTGCTGGTTTTTTTTCTAATCTTAGTGATACAAAGCATAAACTAAAAGGTTTTTATGCAGAAATAGCTGCGTGTTATGGACCTGTGTGAGATTGAATGTTTCTCTCTTGAAGTGTCTATGTTTCTCTACTTGCACGGCTCTGATCTTTTGCCATATTACCACTTGCAAATAGATGTGAGCACTGGGATTTCCTGGATATGGTTATATTATAGTGCAAACTGGCTTCATCTCTGGAAGATTTGAATGATTCTGTGATAACTGATAAATTTTATCCTAGTGTACATAAGGTCTAAAACAAAGCTTTCTGTCCTTTAAATTGTTCATATCAATTGTTCTTAAGGTCACAGTGTATTGAAAAATTTAAACAAAATATTTATCTGACAAGGGCTGCAGTTTATTTCTACATTATTCTCAAGGTTTTGGATCCTTCTTTCAATTAGGACTGTCTTTATGGTCAGTCATACATTAGCCCTGAAATCACATTATGACATATACATTTGTTTGTTTGTTTGTTTGAGTTCAGGGTTGAGACCCAGTGGGCTTTGTAGTTGTTGAATCTGCTGGGCAGTGTATGCTGCTGAAATGCCTGCAAACTGACAGTGACATTGTTCGTAGTCATTGTTTTCCTGTGATATTTGTGTGCAAATTACGGGCTGTAGGTCCATTTCTTATTCACACTAGAGGGCTCCTTCACACTTTCTTAGCAGTGTGGCAGCACCTACGAGTCAGAGCAGTGGAAACACACTGCAGTGCAAGGGCTTGTCTGCATTTCAGGACAAAATAGGGTCCTGCATCTTCCCTTCACAGAAATTGCTTCTGCATATTGAAACACTGTCACCTCATGAGCAGTGTCAGAATGGCCTGTGATAATTTTCTCTCCTTCTTACCACATTATGCAGGAAGAACAGAAACACTATGGAACTGTTTCTGAACAAAGAGAAGTTAAGATTTTCTCCCTGTTCAACTTAAAGGTACTCATGAGAACAATAAATGTCATAATCAAGCCAGCTGATAAACTGGAAATCTTATGTTGAATGTTTCCTAAAATTAGGTAAGATTGTTGAAGACTACTGAAAATCATGTGGACTTGTCTTCCTGCCTTTGGGGTGGCTGAGATGATCTAATTTCAGTAGTGAGGACCGGTGTTTTCACGAGTTGAAGAAAATGCTTGTGCTACCTCTGCATGTTGCTGTAGTCTTTCCTGACAGTATTTGTGTCTTGGACTACAGTAGCTCAGATAACAGAAAAGAACTAGAAAATTAGGAGAAAGAATAACTGCTGGAAGAAGGCACCCCCATGTGATAACTACTCTTGATCTTTTTTTAGACTAGAATTTCAGATCATTTCGGCTTGTAAATGCAGCTCTGAAATTTGAAAACTAAGTTGGTAGAGAAGATGTTTAAATCAGGAAGCAAAACACTTCTCAAATATCTGTCCTGTTATGTCCTCTTTTTCACAATATTAATGGTTTTCTTAATTGTCTATACAGAAATTTCTTACTATTAATCAGATTGGGCTTTCTTAATGTCTAATTTAAATGAAGTATTTTTGGCAGAAAAACCTGAATTTTACTGACAACATAGCTGTGTGCTGTAGTTCAGTAACCTTTTAATTTTCTAAAATAACTGAATTCTCTTCAGTGTGAGAGGCTGTGTAGTAAACAGCGTCCATTCAAGTGACAATATTGGAAATTGTTCCCAAAACACTGAGAACACTGAGTTGTGTTGATATTTTAAAACATTGCTACTGTTTTCCACAGCTTCGGCACTTAAGCTCTACCCTGCTCTTTGTCAGCTTCATGCTTGGGAAATGTCACTGGAGTGACAGCTGGTGGAGTGAAGGCAAAGAGCGGAGAAGGAGCACTGAAAAAGGCAGAGACAAAGCACTGAAAATATGCTTGGAACACATTCCTGTGTTGTAGGGAGAAAGGAGGCCAGAAATAAAGAAAACAGTAGTACATAGCTTTTAATATGCACAACGTGTTCCATCCTATGTAAAAGCCTGTTCAGTGCTGGTTGCATTTAAAGGTCCGTGCACGATGGGCAGCGTATTTGTCAGGACTCCTTGCCACTCTTCAATAATGCAGCAACAAGGAAGATTATCTTTCTCCTACTCCAGGATGACGTCACTGCACTGATAAGTAGGACTTAGAAAAGGTTTATGTTCTTAGCACTAGATTTAAAGAATATAATGCTCCTTTTAATATAGTAATTTCTAGCTCTACTAATTTTCAATGTTTATCTTGCAAGATCGTTAGGAAATTCAGAAATCATTTCTCTGGCTTGAGAGGAAAAGAGTGGGGTGATCTAAGGATAAATAAGCTCTCTGCTGTAGAGTTCCTCTACCACTGTATCACATCTGGCAAGTATCCACAAGGTCTTTTCAAAGTGATATGCTGTAAAATTGCTAGAAATGCAGTCTTTAAAAATTCAAAATATTGTTGAGTTTTTAGTATTGAAGTTGGTAGTAGTTATTGAGTACTTGATTATTTTTCTAATAGAACAGTCATTTTAAATTTATTATTTCACATTTTAAACTTTCACATTAGGCACCATACTGGATCAAGAAAAGGTATCAGTGACAGGACTCTTGTTTTTTCCTTTTAATCAGAAGAAAACAAATATTTTTCTACCATATCCTGCACCTTGCTCAGATTCATTTTGACTCATTTCCTTACAGAAATTGCTGAAAACTCTTCAGAGTTCTTCATAGAAAATTTATTCATTATTGTCTTATTGCTCTGGCACAATTGTATTAAGTTGTATTTAGTGGATGTAGAAGAAGAAAGGTGAAGAGTTAGCTCTTCTGGATGGGCTATATGGCATCTGCTATAGCTCAAACTGGAATCAGTGGGGGGCAGCCCAATCCCTAAAGAATAATTCATCCTGATTTATTGCACAAAGTGTATATAAGTGTTTAAGATTTAAATACTTCTGCAAAAGCAAACCGAATATCCTGCAACACTATCATCAACTGATACACTGCAGAACACAAAGTTTGGTAACCATACATATAAATTCTTATTGTTTGGCATGGTAGTATTGCCACTAACTGTTGGAGCAGGTAATGTCATCTAATCTTCAGATTGCCTGACATTTATAATATTAATCTAATATTAATCTCTGCCTTAACACTGTTATAACTTAACCAAGCATTGACTGTCTGGGTTTCAGGTTTTGTGAATTTTGCATATTCTATAGGTTCTTGGGGTGTTTTGTTTTCTTCTTGTAGAGGAATTGGAAAGAAAAAAGGTGCAGCTAAACCCATTGAGTCATTTCTGACAGTAAGATTTGAAGATATATGGTTTTGCCCCTGTTAAAATGTAATCCCCTCTTCCCTGAAGTGTAGGTCTGTTTTACTGAATAACCTTTGTGCTTCCATTATGTGAAGGTGGAATTTGGGGAAGATGCAAAAAGGTATCATGGTTTGCATTGGGAGGGACCTTAAAGATCATCTAGCTCCAACCCACCTGGAGATGACTTTGGTTCAGATGCTTTTCTTGTTATACTCCCCTCATGATAATTTCAAGGAGTTGTCATCTAGCAGCTTTCCTGCTGTTTAGAGTGGCTGCTATCATTTGTTACTGCTGCCATAGGTGAACCTGCTGTCTGATATTGACATTTCCCCATCCGAACATCTACATGAGGTTTCTCTTAAAAACATTTTTTCTTGGAATCTACTGATATTGAAGTTAAACAAGGTGTGGCTGCTTTGTGGTCACGTGGGTTGGAGTGGGTGTTTCTGTAGAGATGCTTCAGAGTCTGCACTAACCAGGACTGCAAAATTGATATTTATGTATCTGTCCACTGACATGCAATGGCTACTATGTGGGGCAGTCGCTGCCCAACCCAGATCTGGTAAGAAAAATGTGACAAGGTTGCATGTGCTGAGTGTTTGTGAGAGGAGAACTGTCCTTGAAACCTGGTTCAAACATGATTCACCCTCAAAGGAGTCAAAGTCCTAGTTCAGGTAAGGTAGCTGCCAAACACAGAACTTTGTTAGCAACTTTTAAAGGCTCCTCTGTCTTAAATTATATCTTCTTCTGATTCATCGTTTTCACCTCTTTCTAGATGAGGTTTTTCTGCCTTTCTTGTAACACCTTTCTGTTACTGCTAATTCTCACCTTCTTTTCTCCTTGATGCAGTTCTGGTGTATAATGAATGCTTTTAAAAGAAGTATACTAGAGTTTTGACTCCTTTAAATTCATGATGGATATCTCAAAGCTCAGACTAAGACTTTTTTTCCTATTGTTTCTGCATTAAGACTACGGGAAACTTCTGACCAGAGTTTCTATTAAATTTGAAAGAGTAGAACTTTTCTCAACTGATTTTTCCAAGTCAAAAGTACTTAGCAATTCTGAAAAATAATGCCTTCACAGCTCATCATCACAGTATTGACCCAGAACTGACAGATATCCTAACTGCAGGGAAGTCACTGACTTCAGAAAATTAACCTCATGGGAATATTGATAGAAATGAGACTAGGAAAAGAGCATGCAAGGCAAGTGTGCTCTTCTCTGAGGTAGTTCTTTTGATTTATTGGCAGAATGTTGTGGAAAATAAAATAAATTGCTTACTAGGCTCTACCACTTTATTGAGAGGATGCAAAGGAAGTGTGAAAAGTGGAATGTGTGGGGAATTAGAGTGAGAGCACAGTATTTTGTTGCTGGCAGATGTGTGCTAGGCTTCACCATTTTACTGGGGTGGTATAATTCAGTTGTTATGACACATCCAGGAAGAAAAACAGAAAACACGAGCTGGAGGCTTGGAGAAAATTAAATGATGATGACTCAGAACTTACACCCCAAAGTAAAATGGAGATTGAAACACTGCACCAATTTGTTTAGCAGAGAAATCTGATGCAAACATGAAAAAATGAGCTTCCTTCAAGTTATTGAAGCTTTGCACTGATCTTCAGATGTAGAGGGTAATATTAGAAAGTTAATGTCAAGGTGAAAGGCAAGGATGATTACAGATAAACTGCAGACTGAGCTTATGTTTTTGCTGTCATTTTATTTTCAAAGTATTCTTTTTGTTCTTTGTGCAGTCAGCCCCACATCTGCTTCTGCTGAAAACCGAGGAAAAGTGTTTCAGTGCCTAAAAGTGTTATTGTTTGACTCTTTTGGCTGGGAGAATGAGTCTCAAGTAACCTATGAGCTCTGTGCCATATTCCTGCAGTAAGCAGAGGGCCTGCTGGGGTGATCTACTTAACTTGCCATTAAGTTTTATGTAAACTGTTATAAAGTTGTTTAAAAAACGGTTTGCAGGATTCTCTGCAGTAATATGGCATATATTAACTTCTAGACTGAAAGGAGTAGCCAATTTGTATCCCTTATGTAAACAGATATATTTTTTTTGTATTTACTGAACCGTCTTCCTAAGTTTGATAGACTATTACCTATAATTTATCAGCAGTACTGCAATGTGACACTTTGCTTAAAACTTTAACCCTTGCAGTATTTGGGTTATATGTGGGTTAGTTTCTAAAAAGTAGTCTTTTGTTGGATCTGAATTGTTACCTGAATCAGAGGATTTCAAAAGCAGTTTTAAAAGGTGAATAAACATCATTGCCTCATTTTCACACATGGTGAAAGTAAGACAAATACAGATAAAATTAGTTGGTTCAAGGTTGTGTAAACCAGCTAGTCCCATAGCCAGAAATAGTCCTAGCCCTCCCACCTGCTTACTCTTTTTCTGTTATCTATCTAAAGAAACACTTTTTCTGTCCTGTGAAATACAGAAGATGGGAGGTGGCTTACACCAATTAGGCTTCTCATATTAGAAAGTCTAATTTCTGGATTCTTGGAATGCACAGAAAGGGACTGCTAGTCATAACTGCATACTGCTGGACCCCTACATTTCAATGTCACATAATTTCTCTTTTATGGTTGCAAAATTTATAATTAAATTTTCTGTACATATGAGAAATTGGCTAGCAACAATATAATCTTTTGCCGAGTATCAATCAAGTGACTGTGGGTTTGATACTGCAAGTAATCTGTGTCCAGAAGTCCTGTGCACTGTATGTAGCATTTATAATTGCCTGGTGTTGAAAGGCAAGATGGTGGTCTTGTTACTCGTTACCAGAGAAATTCAGGTACTTTTAACTTTGCCAAAGAAGCTGTAATACTGTCTACCCTAGATGATGATGTTGCATAGAGCACATCATCCCTTATCTTCTGAAAGCATAGCCTCAAAACTCACTGAGCACAGGGCAGCCTAAGGGGCACAGTGAGCTTTTATTTCATATATTTATGCATCATAAAGGCAGCGCTAGTGTTCTCTTTGATGGATTATCAGGAGGGCAAAGGCTACGTTACACCACTGCTGCTGACTGTGATCACAGAAAGGCACAATCAGACAGACATTAGTTCCTCTGGCTTATAGCTCCAACATGCTGATATTCCGAAAGGACGGATAATAGATAACACCAGCTACTCCACACCACGTGCCACCTGCGGCAAAGGGTACGTGTCATTCCCTTTACTAGTACCTGGCAAGGCTGAGCTCTGTTTATCACCAGCCACTTGGCAACAAGAACTATTCTTGGTCAGGGCTTTGCTGGTGCCCTGCAGAGCAGCTACTCTGGAATTTCTGCAGCTCACAAGAACGAGGCAATTTCTGTTGTTCCAGTGAGAGGAGGAATAGGCTAATGATACTCTGGAAGGCTACGTAGGGTTGACAAAAAGGAGAAGAGGATTACATTCCCAATTTCTGTTACATGTTACTCACCATTGCTTGTAGTTGTTGGGCTGAACCTATATTATGTTCACTCGGGCTGATAGCTGCATCATTTACTCAGGAATTCGGGTGTGCTATGGTTTTTTTTAATTGACTGCATATATTTTGGCGCATTTTAGCCTATTTGTAATGTGAAAGCCCAAGCGTATTGCTGTCCATTAAAATGATCACTATTAGCTCTCTTACTAGACTATATCATTGTGAATTAGATTGGTGCTGAAACCTGTTCTTACTGTGTCTGTTGTCTGAATCCAAACTTCCAGTGTTAACATTGGCTTAACAAGCTTTACATTTTCTGTTTCCTTTATAAAAAAAATACAAAGAGCTCATATTTCAAAATAAATCTCCTGAACTGTACGTTATTTAACAGCTGACACAGCTGAGATTTTAAGCGGCTGAATGCACATATAATGCATTTTAAGAAGTGACATTGCTATGGTTATGAGTTACACAACAATATGATGTCAGCCCTCTGATTGGTGCCATAGTATTTAGCAATGCCACTTGGACAGGAAAGTTCACACACAGAAGCCTGTCCAACAGTTCTAAGAATTTTATATCTTTTGAAGTATTCAATATATTTCTTTATGTGTTGAAGCACTGGCCTTCCAAAACCCTTATTTTCATTTTCCAGCAATCTCAGTGAACTTGGGGTCATTGGATTGTTTGCTTTCTCACTGGCTGCACTGAAATCAAGCAGCCATCAGCTAAATTACTATAGCTTGAATGTGTCTAAAAAGGATTGAAAGCAGTCCTTTAAAACAGCATTATGACTGTGCTTTTAACTTAGCATGAAGGTATAATAGAAACTTAAGAGGTGGAGGCGGTTCAAAGGAAAGGTGGATTTTTAGTATTGGCTCAAAATAAGAAATGATGGGACTTTCAGATTTCAGCTGCATGCTTCAGTTTTCTGTGATTGTAGTTGTCTCAGCAAGAAAACAATCTACTTTTGATACAAGTTTAGTTTTAGTTTTCCAATCCACCTCTCTATCTCCTGAGACTGCATGGAAACACCAAAATGAAAACTTTAGCAAGATATTATCAATTTATACTGGCATTTTTACAATGATAGCTTATCAATTCCTTTGTCTGGAAAAAAAAAAGACAAATTGAGGCCAGTTAGGACAGACTTGACCAAAAAAATCATATTTATATGTTTAGGTTATTCAGAACCACCAGTTTTCCAAGTGTTGTGTACAACATAGTGATGCAGAATGAAAAAAGGAGGAAGGAAAACAGGTGACGTACAAAGTGGCTTTTTATTTAGTAGATTACTGTTCATTGCAAACAAGGTTTGGTGCGTGAAAAACACTGAATTTTTATGGTGACTGTTGAGAAATGCACTGGTGGTCTCTGCTAAACACTCACATAATAAAATCACTTGAATGCATTTTCATCCAGTTAGTGGTTTCAACTGACTACCCGTGTGAATAAGCCTAATTCATGTCACTAAGGGAGACAGGAAATTGCTGGAGCTTTAGAAGGCAACTCTGAGCTGGCACGGTGTCCTTGCAGCCAGGAGGGCCAATGGTATCCTGGAGTGCCTTGGGAAGAGTGTGGCCAGCAGGTGAGGGAGCAGATCCTCCCCCTCTACTCAGCCCCGGTGAGGCACATCTGGAGTTCTGTGTCCACTTCTGGGCTCCTCAGGACAAGAGAGACAAGGAGCTACTGGAGAGGGTGCAGTGGAGGGTGACAAAGATAATGCAGGGTCTGGAGCACCTCTCTTTTGGGAGACTGTGGGAGCTGGGTCTGTTTAGTCTAGAGACGACTGAGAGGGGATCTCATTAATGCTTATAAATACCTCAGAGGTGGGTGCCAAGAGAATGGTGCCAGATTCCTTTTGGTGGTGCCCAGCGACAGGATGAGGAGCAAAGGCCATAAATTGAAACACAAGAAGTTTCACCTCAACATGAGGAAGAACTTCTTTCCATTGAAGGTGGCAGAGCACTGGAACAGGCTGCCCAGGGAGATCGTGGAATCTCCCTCTTTGGAGATATTCCAAACCCACCTGGACTCGTTCCTGTGTGACCTGCTCTAGGTGACCTTGACTTGGCAGGGGGCTTGGACTACATGATTTCCAGAGGTCCCTTCCAACCCTAACAATTCTGTGATTTTGTGAACTCTGAGAAGTGTTAACATAACTATAGTACTTGATGAACCTTTAGTGAACAGATGTAGGGGTTTTCTGTACTGCCTTTTGTGGTGTCCTTCATTAGCTGGAAAGGAAATTTAATAATTTTATGTTCTCTCTTAATTGTTTTTAACATGTTCATCTAAAATTAGATCTCTTGACTAAGACATTTCAATAATTTAAAACTTTAATTGTTTTTGCATTGAATTCTATTTATCACCAGCCACTTGGCAGCAAACATTGTTCTTGGTCAGAGCTTTGCTGCTGTCCTGCACAGGAGGTGCTCTGGAATTTCTGCAGCTCACATGAATGAGGCAATTTCTGTCACTCCAATGAAAGTAGAAAGAAGCTAATGATCCTTTGGAAAGGTGTTTAGATTTGAACAAAACCAGAGGAGGATTACATTGCTTTTGTTTCCAGCTCTTTTGGCAAAAGTGCTTTGTTAGTTCAGGTAGATAGGGTATATGCTGAAGCTGCTTTTGAGGAAGGGGCACTCTTGCAGCTGCATACTTTGGAGATGGTTTTGTCCTTATCCATCATTGTTCCCTGTATAAAGGAAAGATACTCCATCACTGTATCGTTACGTTAAATTCATTGACGTTTGTATTCTATTGTGAACCTGCAAAATTCTAGCAGAAATATAAAAACTATTTTAGGAAGTAAAAGTCCTTGCCATCTCCAGTTGGATATGCAATCACTAGGGCAAAAAAACTTACAAATGTGCAGAGAAATAGATGATTTCCTGGGATAATGTATTTGTCTGAATGCTGCAATTGAATACTTCTATGACGAGCACTTTAGAGGAGTTTATGAGGAAAATATTAATTCTTATTTTCTGCAGTGTTTGGATCTTGGAAGTCAGTAAGGCATGAGACCACCCATTACATAATGAAGACACTGTTTTTTCTCCTTCTCTGAGGAGGTGTGTGTTCTACATAACTATGGATACAATTTTAGTCATTTAGTGATGGGCTGTGCATCATAAGATAAAATTCGTTGGCCTGTGACCAAAATTAAGGCTAGTATTCCCTGATTTTAAGGAATTCCTAAAGACACATCTTCAGTCACTGGTTCTTTCATTAAACTTTTCTGTTTGCATTGCAGCATGCTTAAAAGTGGGTTTAATTTACATATTCCTGTATTATTTGTTGTTACACAAATAATATTTTCTAATAAAACTTATTCCTTATATTACAATGTATTTTGAATTATTGCAGTAAATGTAGGTTCTGTCAGTCTCATTGCGTGGGAGACAAGGTCCAAGTTACAAGTATGTGAAAGTCCTGAATAGGACATCCTAAAGAAGTTTATGAGAATTTAAATTACATTTTCCTGGTTAGAAGACAAAGAAAATTATAAGATATGCATTGTCTCCAGCTTTCTGCAGTGATTATAATTTTTCTCATGTTTGATTTTCAGCCAGTATTGTTTGTGGTGCATGTTTAGGCTTTGGCATCTTGCAAATGAGGTTAGTAGAAAGGTACCATTTACTGTACTTATTAACCACTGTCTGTTCCAGAATGCCTCTTAGAATATTTATTCAAATTCAGACAACATTATTTTTAGCTCGCTTGGGAAATTATTAGCTTTCATCTGATGCCTCACATATTTATGCTAGAAATAAGAAGATTTCATACTAAGCGTATTAGTGTGTTTAACGTCAGAGAGGAAGCCAAGTCATTATGCCAATTCTTATTTTGAAGAGCTTTTAATAGTGATAGCTTTTTGACAAGTAGTCAATAAGGTCCATAAGCAAAATTTAGACAAGTAGCTAAGGACCCTGACTTGTATTTCCAAAGATGCTGAGGCAACTAAAAACACAGGCATATGCCCAGAAGGATTAGAAAAACAAAACAAAACAAAAAAACCTGCCTGGGATCACCTATCATTGATTTTAGCAGAAATTAGATACATGAATGCTTTTGAAAAATCTCTTGAGTGTCCATCTGCCTCTTTAATGCCTAAAAACCATTGAAAATCTGACTCATATGTCTTTAGGGGCTTCAGAGGTCCCACTAGCTATTCATGAAACTGGTGCTGATTTTTGAGAATAGAGTAACACTTCTCAAAAGATAGTTTTCAATCTTTAAGATGTAGCCATCTACTTGCCACAAAATCAAGAATAATTTAGGTACTTTAGCAAACAGTTGAAGTTGAAACTTCAACAAATTAGAGAGATGAGCAATCCCCAACTGCATGAAGTTTAACAAGGGTAAGTGCTGGACTCTGTACCTGGGGCGGGGCAGCCCTGGTTGTGTGTATGGACTGAGGAAGGAGAGGCTGGAGAGCAGAAAGGGCCCTGGGGACCCGGTCACTGGCAAGCTGAACATGGGTCAGCAGTGCCCTGGCAGCCAGGAGGGCCAAGCGTGTCCTGGGGTGCATCAGGCACAGCATCGCCAGCCGGGCAAAGGAGGGGATTGTCCTGCTCTGCTCTGAACTGGGGCAGCCTCACCTCCAGTGCTGGGGGCAGTTTTGGGTGTCACAACATAAAACTATTAAAAATATTAAGCTGTTAGAGAGTGTCCAGAGGAGGCCACGGGGACAGCGAAGGGCCTTGAGGGGAAGCTGTATGAGGAGCAGGTGAGAGCACTTGGTTTGTTTAGCATGGAGGAGGGGAGACTGAGAGACCTCGTTGTGGCCTACGACTTGTGAGGGGAAGAGGAGGAGCAGACACTCATCTCTTCTCTGGTGACAGGACTTGAGGAAACAACATGAAGCTGAGTAAGGGGACGTTTAGGTTGAATATTAGGGAAAGGTTCTTCACTCAGTGGGTGATTGGGCACTGGAACGGTCACCCCAGAGAAGTGGTCACAGCACCAAGCCTGACGGAGTTCAGGAGGTATTTGGACAATGCTCTCGGACACATAGTGTAATTCTTGGAGTGTCCTCTGCAGGGTCAGGAGTTGGATTCCATGATCCTGCTGGGTTTGTTGCAGCTCAGCATAGTCTATGATTCTATGAAGAACTGAATGGTAGATGAACTTTAATATTATGCTACAAACCTTTCAGGTTGCTCCGAATATTGTTAAAAATGAGGAGTTTTTTGATGTGCATTTACCCTTTTCAAATCAGGAACAAATACTATCTATTGATTGCTCAAAAGAGCCTTTATTTGCTGTATTTATACACAGAAAGAAAAATATCAGAAGTTCAGCTGGTAGTTCTTAGGAAAAACAGGTGACTAGTAAGGAAGCAATGGGAATCCAGTCAAGGGAAAATATTTGTGGTGTAATGATACTTAAGGCCAAAAGACCTAGGAAAATCGATGATCAGTGTTTTCTTTAGTGACCATAGCACAGAGAACTCAGGAAATAGAATTCCTCAGACTAACTCCCGCTATCCTCAATGAACTGAGCTAAAGCCATTTGAAGTTAACAGATAACCCTGAGTGAGTATCCATGAGCTCATAATTTTGGTTTATGAAAAAACTCCTGGACAGGGCCAGCCTGGGTTATTAACATTACTATTTTCTCCTTCTCTGGCATCAGCTTTGTCCCTTCCTTATTATACTACGTATCAGATTTTCCTTAACGTTTTCTCTTTGCCACATGAAAGTGTAGAGATACACCTTAAAAATATTGCATCCTAAAATAAAAAATAAACAAGGCACTTCCACCTGTTTCATAATTCAAATACAATAATTTTGCATTCAAAATCTGTTGCAGGTTATTAGATTCTTGATGGGACAGGGAGAGCTTTATTCATTAAAAAAGTTTTGTTCTTTTTTCACAGATCTGGATTTCATCTGTTTCATATCAGAGTATAAATTTCTATTTGAAAAAAACAGCAGACAGTAAGAATATCACCACCTATGAATTCTGCTCATTTTATTAGTCTTCATCTTAGTGATAACAGGAAATAGTTGTATTTTACTGCATCAAGTTCTATTGCTTTCAAAAACTAAAAGAAAATGAGTAGGAAAAAAAGATTAAGGTAGTTCACTTAATGCCAGTAGAGCAGCAGTTGGAGAATTTCATTCCATTTTTTGCAAAAATAAAGACAAGAGTGAAATTCTGCAAAATGTCTTATTTTTCTTTTCTTTTTTTTTTTTTAATGAACAGATTTTCTTGACCATTCCCCTTTTTAAAATGTTTGTATCTTGGAATAGCTATATTAAATCTACTGTATGTAATTCCTGAAATAGTGGTGGAACTCCTTAATTGTATGAAAATCATTTTTGTGTCTGAGACCCTTTATGTCTTTTAAATGCAGAAACAAATATATAACTGTGAAGTGAGAGCCTCTTTTCTACCCCATTTTCCTCAAGCCAAATCAGCTGGGAATAGTACAGTGCACAAGACTAAGAGCACCTTGAAATAAGCTAAATTATATAAATATTTATTCATAGAAAATATAAATAATTCTTTCTTGGTTTTAGTGGTGGTTTTTACTTTGCTTCAAAACAATACAGCTACTGAAAAAGGATTATCAATGTCCGAACAACCTAGAGGACAGTTCCTATTGCCATAGATGGTTTGGAAATTTTAACAACTGTGATTACTGGTCGTTGCAAAGGCATCACTTCAGAGAAGATCATGGAATATAAATGTCTTTGAAGTGGTTCTGTGCAAGGCCTTGGATGAAGAGGAGTACTGAAGTGAGGAATGTAGAGATGCTTTGTGGTGCTGTTTCAACTCACTGAATGGTTTACAGCCTCAGGTGGGATTCTTTCTTAACTCAGAATACTGCTTTTATAGGTGAGCTCGTTTGGTCAGCAGTAGCTATTTTTTAAATCTTCCAATTCATAGAATAATTTGGGTTGGAAGAAACCTTTAGAGATCACCTAAACCAACTCCCTGCAATAAGCAAGAACATCTTCAACTAGATCAGAGCCCCATCCAACCTGACTTTGAATGTTTCATTGCCTGAGTATCTCAAAACTGTGCTTGAGTGTCATTCTGTGTCCTTTCTCCACGATGATACCATGATAGAAGGCACAGCACTCTAACAGAGAAAATCCTTCTTAGACGACATCTGATATTTAGCTGTCACTGTAGGTTATAAATATTATTATAGTCTCAATTTCTTAGAAAACTGCTGGGAGATGAATATTCATAGGAATAGAAATTATCTTGTGTGAACAGCAGTGTAAAAAACTGCTTCATTACTTAGGCACCTTTTTTTCAGGAATAAAACATGAAGGACTTCTGCTTGTTATGGCATGTAAGAGCATATTCTACCTATTATATCAAGAAAGAAAAGATAGATAAGCTTTTCCCTTGTACTTTTACTGTGTCAAACTGCAGTGCTTTCTCCAACAGGATTCACACTTAGTGAGACTAAAGCCTGGGAGTTTGTAAGAGCCAAAGAAGCAGCTCTAACTGGTGTTACCTGCATAAGGCACTTTCTGGGTCTTTGCTTAACTGTATCATACCATAGCAGCTAAAATAAGGTTGGATTTGCTTTGATCTAAAATGTGATCTGTACGAGTGCATCCTCACCTTTACATGGAAGTTCATAGTGTGGTTTTAAACAGATTCATTCCACCAAAATTTAGGCTTTTAATGGAGGGTCCTTACTCAACTGACTTAACAAGCATAAGGATACAATTGCCACAGCTTCCTTGCTTAATTTAATGGAGAAGGAGAAGAATGTCCTAGGGAAAACTCATAAATTAATGAGAGCTCCGAAAGATTTTTAGTCCTCTCACTGACTGCAGGATGAGCTTGAGTAGACTCCTAACTCAGAATCCTCATTTAAGTGCCCAAAAGTAGATGGACTGAATCTGAACCAGAATCTCCTTATTGCAGGTCACACTCTCTTCAGTGGTTATCATTCAGCAAGTTCATTCTGTATGTGGATGAATGAAAATGATGTAAGTCTAGAAAGGTCGGAATTTAAAAGTCTTTTGTCTGAAAAGACATGAAAGGAACAATACAGTCACTAACATAAAATACAAATGAGAGCCTTTTGAATACATCTATCCTTCCTCTATATGAATCGTGGAGGCATAACAGCATCACCTATTCTTCCTACACCTCTATCCTCTCTTGAAAAAAAACAATAAACCCCAAAAAAACACAACCAAAAACATCATATGGAACACTTTTATGTTACTGAAGTCCAAAATATAAGTAGGACTGTAATGTAAATTGTTTCAACTTGTGCCTCTGTTTTTCATTCAACGTCCATTAATTTAGAGTAAAATGCCAAAAACAATTAGAAAAAAACCCAGAAGTGTTCTAAAAGCAAATATATATAGTGTTTTTGCATTTAATCTTAGCTATATATTTCAGAAATAAACATGGCTTTTATTCAGGACATGCATTTGCCAATAATACATTTGATTAAACTAGGAAAATTAGACATACTATCAGTAGCTTGGTCCCAAATTACACAAGAAGAAATTAGATACATTTTCAGTAGCTTGCTCTCAAATTTCTACAGTCTATGAGTCACCAGATTCTTCCTGCCAAACTAAATATGTCTGTGAAAGGCTGGAAACTTTAATGGAAAAAAACATAAAACTTGAAATAGGTAGGAAAAACTAAGTTTTTTTTCATGGAAGACCTGTTGACTAGTAATTCAGGAATTTGGAGGATGTAGAAACAAATTGTTACAACAATATTATTATTTGTCCACAGAAGTTTCAAGGTAAGAAACGTATTCAATTCAAACCTGCTATGTTAACCTAAAATAGATGGCCTTGTTAGCTTTCATGTGATCTGAAGTAATCAATGAAGACTTACAAAAAGAAGCTGTAAAACTTTCATTATAAGAGTAGAGGCTCATATCCAGTCTTTTAACTCAGGGGCTGAGTTAAAAGAAACCTTCACTATAGGTAATGCAAGTCTGAAAAAAATATCCCTCTTGTAAATTGGATTTATTATACATGGTCTGGAAAAACCATCAAACATAATTAGGAATGTACTTATCTTTTCAGATTCACAAGCAGAATGACATCTTCCCTACAATATTCCCCACAACACTAAGACTTTTTATACCTTTGCATAACCCATGCATTTTAAAATTTTCTTTAGAATACAGACTTGTGAAATACAGAGTTTCTGTGCGTAATTTAAGATTTTATCCATTGCCTTAGAAGGATATGGCTGTTAATGAACCTTCTTTAGAAGTCAAACCAATTTTCAGTAGTATTTGTTTTACTTAGAACCTACTGTTTATAGGATTTGGGGGTATTAAGTGTTTACTTTTTTGGAGATAGAAATAGTATTCCTAGAATATTTGTTTTCAGAAAGAAAACAGTTCACTGAGCTGGATTGAATCAGAATGGTCTGAGCCAACCCCTTCTTTTTTCTGCATACTCAACCTTGTGCAAATTCCTGCCCAAGACACAAAGAAACAAACAATATAAACAAATAGTTCTGTATAAAAACCATCATATAATTTCAGGTTTGTGTGAGTCACAATTTCCCAAAGGAAGTCCTTTAACAGGACGCTCTTTCCCTACTTCCACACTTTTATGGGCACATAAGGAAGCAGAAGGGCCTGCTGTATTCTGGAAGCATCCTCTTACTCTAGAAGAGTTATATTACATAAATGGAAGATTGGGATCACAGCTGAAATTCAAAATAAGATGGGAAATATTTAAATACACTCTAGACTCTGGAAAAAAAAAAAAAGGAAGAGACACATGGGCCCTAGAAAGTATCTTTGATAAAAGGAAGCTATCCCAGTTTTCACTGGCAAAGGATTTAATGTGAGGTAAACAAATGCATTCTGCTCTGCCTTGTAAGACTAAGAACACTGAAAACATAAAATTTCTCTGCATGTGGGATTCAATCAGCAAACAGAGCAAGTATCTCAGATTTGAGTTGGATTTTTGTAGGAATTTAAGTAACTTTCCACAAGCTGGAATCACCCACTGGTATTCCCCTCCAAATACTATGGATGTGTTAAAATTCTTGTTCCCAGAACCTCATTTACTGAGGCAAACATGAAATATGCCTGTCATTTCTTAAAAGTTAGACCCAGTACTTGGGCTTTATCTTTCATAATGGTTTTGCACTAAATGTACCACATAGAAACTATGAATTAATGGCTTTTTCTTCCTCTTGACGTTGAAGTTCCTGTGGTTATTACCAGAGATAAATTTAGCATAAACTCTTCAATAAGTATACATTTGTGGTATTTCTTTTGTCTTGCTTTCTAGACTGAGAAATTACTTAACTGTTGGTTATCCCTTGCATTTGTTGTCATATTTTTGAACAATTAAGCTTGTGTCACAGGGAAATACTGACATTACGTTATGGTTTAATAAACAAGTCCATATCCATCCTTTTTTAACAATGCTCTGAGATGAAAGTGGCTTTAAGTCTTTATTTGATTTTCAGTGATGGGAAAGTGTTTGAAACATGCATAGGAGCTGAAGTGCTGAATAAGCCCTAGAGAGACGGCACTATGAACTTCTGCCTTTGAATGAGCACTCTGTACATAATGCCCTTTATGCACAGGTAGTGAATGCAAAAGGTTTTCATTAGCAGAGTGTGTGGTTCTGCTAGACTGAACCATTTGCTTTGTGGCTCCTGCCGCTGTTGATCAAGAATCGCAAGCTCTTTATTGATACCAGAACAAACAAAGAGGTCCATATGCAAAGGTTTTGGCCAATTGCACAAAGCATGTGCCAGGGTTGAAGTCAGTGAAGGGTTTTTCTTAGTATTTTAGATTCTGTGGAAAAGTAAGAGGGGAAGCTATGCCAAGAATTAATGTTGATCTTGCCAAGTGCTTCTTTGAGTGACTTTACCCAACATGAGACTAAACAATGTATTAAATACACATATAGCAGTTAGGGAATCAAATGTCAAGTAACAGCTTTCTGTTATTTGAGACCAAATTTGAAGCTTCGTCTAGTGCATAAAAAAAGTAAACATCATAAAAAGCATTAACATCTCTAATATCTACCAGCTAATAAGGACATACATAAATTGAACTTCTGGAGAAAATGCACTTATTTGGTTTTGGTAGTAGGCACTTTTTTCAAAGATGTTTCTTGTAGAAATTTTGACCAATGATTTGTTTCCAGTCACTTCATTAAAATTATCATCACTACTGCAGTCCCTCTTAAGGAACAGGTTAAGGAAAGTTATAAAATCCTTGGTGACCTGAGAAAGTAGCTGTAGAGAAGACCTGTTTGCAGGGACTAAATTTAATGTATATCAGAGTCTAAATCTTCCTAGACTCATTCTGCAATCCATGGAGAAAGAAGAACCTCTCTCTCTCTGTTATTAAAGAGGTAACTTAAGAAGATAAACCTCACTAAACGAAGGTTAGCCTTTATAAACACTCTTTACCCTTTCTTAATGTGGTAAAAAATGAGAAAATTCTTTCAAAGACTGGCTCATTTTCAGAGAACTTCCTCAGTGTTTACGACCAGGGGCAACAAAGCACACATCCAACTTGTGTCAGCTGTTTGACTATACAGTGATATCATTCCAGAAGTCAGAGCTTTTTTTTTCTTACAGAGATACATCAGTAGCTGTGCCTGTAGTTCTGGTTCCCTATGCACTGACCCTGCAGACCTGGCTAAAGCACATCTGAACTCCTTTCCAGGTTAGCTTTCCTGTAAGAAGAAACCTACGGACAGATAGAGGAATACACTCAAATCTTCCATAGATACAGTATTTGGACATGAATGGGGCACATAGCCAGACCAAGGAACTTAAAAACACTCTCAGATCTTGCTGTGTGAACACAGCCAAGATGACCAGCATTTGTTTGCAAAGATTTGTAAGACTGTCAGTGACACCAGAGTCTGTGTGTGTCCGTGGCAGCTTTTCAGCATGCCTCTGCTGGGCTTCTAACATTAACATTCCTCTCAATCAGGGATGCAGAGAGGAGCTAATGACTCATAGCTCCTACAGGTATGGAGTACTTAAAGAACTGAGTGCCATGCCATCTCTTGTAATTATGCTGATAGGTTTGACAGGCCTAGAGACTTTAATAACATCTTAAAAGCAGACTTCCTGAAGTAAACAAGAAGCTCTTAACTAGAGGGAAATGGAAGAAGCAAAACGTAATTGCCTATTGCTATGCTGCTTGTTTCCTCTTTCCTAAGGCAGCAGTTCCTCCACATATACCTTAGTTCTACAAAGCGATGAGATCTCATGACAGCTCTCATTACCCAGAATTATGTTCATGGGCTTATCCTGATTTTCTGATGATTATAAACTAATAGTCTTACATTGTGCACAGCTGGGGATTTTCCCAAGAACAACACACAATTTTGATTGTCTTAGTGGACAAAAAAATGTAGCAAAAATCTGCAGTAGTTCTCCACAAAGCAGTTGACACAGGGAAAATTAAGGTGGATATTAGAAAAGCCCATCTTTTATGGGATTCACTGCTTTACACATGGAAGCATGTGCTAGATCATTGTCCATTCTCTGAAGAATATCAGAGGAACTCCAGTGTCTCAGGTACCTAAAGTCAGCTCTTTCTTTTTTATGCAAGTGAGGGTTAAGAAGATTCACCACAAGACTAAAGCAGTGTTTTTATCAGGAAAAAAGGTGGAGTTTTAATTCATGAAGTTGATTGCTGTAATTTCAAATAAGTATTGCCATATAACTTGGGTTTTAGAAAACTGAAAATGTCTAAGGAAATAAGAAATCTGTTTCTTTATTGACACTCATGTATTGTTAGCCAGACTGCTATGTATTTATTGTAAAAGGAAAAGGTATATTTTCAAAGGAGAAGAAACTAGATAAAAAAGAATACAGCATTTTCTCCTTAGAATAAGCTACCTGATCTTTCCTTTCTCATGGTAGTAATAGTCCGCAGAAAACAGCACGAGTAAGAATGAATGACTGTCCAGCAAAGTAAAAATTTATGAAAAAGAATATTTTTTTTTTTACTAATCTGCAAAGTAAATTCCCGTGATAAGACTAGACTATTTCAAGGAAAATTTCCCCCTCTTAGGCTATCACATCTATAAGTTTCCGGTAATTTCTCCTTTTAGTTTTTCCAACGTTTTCTGCTCTCAGCATTGTTTGGTAATAAGTGTACCATGGTAGACATTTCTAGACATTATAATTCAAATGAACGTTGAAGCCATCCCACTTTGCTTCACAACTGTTGGATCCAGAGGTTTTGAGGGTGGAGAATCATTAAGAAGAGCTGTGTTTAAGTGTAAGCACTTGTGTAGCTGTGGCCAGGTTCTCTGTCACCTTCTCCTAACAAAACCTAGCACACATGAGGGGTTAAATTCTCCTAGAGGATGTCCCAACAATCTGCTTTTCTGTGGTAAATCACGGGAGACAAAAGGCTGTCTGAGGAGTAGCCGGTGCTGGTTGGAGTTTAATATGATCAAGGAGAGAAGTCGATGCTCAGTTTGGGGATTTGTGCTGTGTTTTCCCCTAAAAAACTTTGAAAAGTGCTCCTTGTCAGTCTATCTCAAGACAAAAGAGAGTGGTAGAAACCACATTTTACTTCCTCTTGAAGTCAATACTTTTATTTGTGTGTGGTAATAGGCAGCTGGGGCATCTCCTCAGAAGCTGTAAAGAGTTTCTTTTTATAGCTAGAAAGTTGGGCAGAGTAGACTATATAAAGGAGACTTTTGTCTTCCAGTCCTAGCTATGGATACAGCCTTGTGGTTGGGAAGTACAGAGTTTCAACAGAAAGTAACACAATTATTTCTATCTTCACTTCCACCCACAACTCCCAGGGAATAGTCAGAAGCTTTGACCTTGACTCTGAACCAGGAATTCCACCTCAGCCAAAAGGTATTCTTTATGTTTGGACTCTCTAGTGAAATACAGAATGATGGAAGAAAAAAAATTTTCACAGCTATTTCCTGTGCAAGTTAAAGGCAAACACTACCATTGACTATACTTTATTTAAAGGAACCTGAGTATGAGAATAGAAGGCTTAAAACACTACTTTTATTGACATACTCTTTACAACAAAAGAAAAATTTCACAGGGTTTTTTACCTCTGCAAATGATGTGGCATTCTTAAAAAGTCCCAAGAAATCAAGCAACATTTTTAACTTCTAATAGTATGCTGCATTCTGTGCTACATTTGATATGGGGATCTCAGTTTGTTTTACCAGGGTTACTGGGCTTACTTTCCTCTAGTTTTGTGTTTTAGATTGAACTCTAACAAATAAGAGGGAGAAGGTTAAAATGGATTAAATTTCTTCCTCAGGAATAAGAAGTAGTCAGGTAGAGCACACAAATTACTTAGCATCCAAGGGGCCATATACATATCAGCTTCATAAAATTCCTATTGAATGATGCAACTATAGCCTATCAATTACAACTGTGCAAGACTTCCCTAAAACAGGAAGGTCATTCATAAGTAAAACCTTTTCCATATAAAACAAGGTTGACATTTATGGTGCTGTTACATTATTTTAAGTGAAAACTCAGAATGTCAGAAAACAACCAAGACTAGAGAGAAAGTCTAGAACTGACAACACATAAAAGTCAAGATTGCAAAGGTAAAAGGTAGTGATCTCCTTTGAAACGTTGGAAGCCCATCCTGGTATTTTAAATTAAGGATGACCTAGCTTAGTGTAGAGATTTAAAACAGATTGTGAAACCTTAGAATAACTGAGATTGAAACCAAAGAGAGTTATTGCTAATGATTAGCATTTCACATGACCTCTTACCTTGAGGATCACAAAGTACACACAACAGTAGGTCTGATTGCTCAGCAGTAACAGCTAATCTTGTGGAAAGCAAGCATGAGAGGTCTCTGAACCAGCAGCAAACATTTTGCTGGGAGAGAAACACCTGAGATACATACACAGTAAAAGAAAAATTGCTCTGCTGTTCTAAGAATGTATTATCTCATCGTTTTCTGGTGCAGAAACAGGAGGGGGAGATGACAGTCTTTACATTGACTCCAGCAATAAAATATTTGTAGGAAACTCAAATAAACCCTAACTCCGCTGCTAATAAATGCAACAGACTTTGGTGTACAAATGAACACCTGATGAGTTGGTAGAAAAATGTAAATTCCTGTACGAGAGATTCTAGTAGTTTTAATATTGTGTTTAGCACCAGAATACTAAGCTAAACAGCACCTTGGAGTAGGTGCTTATCAACAGTAGCTGAGGTGTTAAATACAGCAAAGAAGATTTCTTTTCTGAATAGTGGATTACTTTACATACATGAAACTAAGGTTTCAAAAGTGAACTTTAACAGAATGTGCCAAGAATATAGTGAAAATCTCTACAATTTATACATCGAGGAAATTAGGATTTTCTGTAATTTAGAAGTGCAAGAATCTGAATTTCTGTTTTTATTGCAAGCAAGGAGAAAATATTGAAAGCAATGACTTCATGAATAGAAATAAATGGGAGTAGGATGGGTATGATCAGAAAACCAAAAATGCTAGCTTAGAACAGAAGAATCTTCAGCCATGAAGGAACATCAAGAATATCAGAGAAATGCATATTGTTAGTAAAAATAAATGCTAGCTTCAGAGGCTATGAGAGCACAAATTCTATCATGTTTTGAAAAATTATATTAATGAATGTATTCAGAATGAATATATTCCTAGCTAAAAGTTTCATTAACTTTATTGTTTAAATAGCAAATAGCTGGAAATCAGAAATAGATTTCTATTACTTAAAAGTTGAGTATTTTTTGATCCTCAGTATTGCAGAGTTAATTTTATCTGTTGCCTGTACTGATGTTAGTCTTTATTATCTCACCATGCATGAATTTTCCTCCACCTGTATTTAACTGATGAAGCATGTGCATACTTGGATGTGGTAACTTTCTGCTTGCTGCCTTCCAGCTCTTCTTTTTTTTTTTTCAAACCAGATGTTGAAGCTTAGTGTGTTTTTAATATGATACAGTGTGTACTTGAAGTGTTTACTAGTAGTCTGACATAACAGGTACATGTAGTTCTGCCTCATGAATGTCTTGGGTTTGGTGTGTGCTCTCATTCATTTAATTTCAGTGACAGGTCAGTGGAAAGCAGTACTACAGCAGGTGGAATAGCAGCAGCTGGAAAGTGGTGAAAAACAATAACAAGTCTGGAAATGAAAATTTGTCAGAAACTCAGAGAGGTTGAACACAGGCACAACTTTATTCTTTACCGAGGCTTCACGGTAACTGAAGGCTTGAGCATCTTCCAGGTATAGGATACCAGTCCTAGTTGGCTGCCTCGATGATTATAGCTAAGCTCCTTTAGAGCAGTTGCAGACTCCAATGGGTTACATGAAAGCTTTTAGCAGTTAAATGAAAGAAAGGGTTGACTTACTGAAGTAAAAGCCTCTGTCTCCACACACGAACTGAAGAGCATCAACCAGCTCAGCACCACAGAGTGTTTCCGGGCCAGCAGCAACAGAACTGGTTAAGGTAAGCAAACACAGGCCAAGGTAGAAGAAATGGATGTAGGACACAGTGTGCATCTTCACCTACCAAGGAAGCAAAAGCAGTGTCAGAATTTCCCCAGAGTCTTAAACAAAATGACTCCTGAACCCTTGTGAATGAGAATGGATATGTACTGTGATTTCTTGGACAATAAACATGGTATCAGGAAATGTCTCACCATGATTTTGCAACTACCTACATGTTCTAGTCCAGGTATTTTGCAAACTGGTAATTTATTCTGGTGAATATTCACAGTTATCATCATATAGTTAGGGAACCCTGTAGTAACTATGACTTACATTTGCTTTTGCAAAAGGGGCATATGGAAGAGGGAAGCCTGGAATAGTAGGAACAAGGAAAACAACCTTGAACTGGTTTTTCTCAGACCAGATAAGCGAAGAGGGAATATGCCAGGTGCCTGCAAATGAACTGTGGGAAATGGGGGTGGCATATGATGGAGAAGAGCTATTTAAACTAAAACCAACATTGTCACAAGAATAAATGGCTCTAAACTTGCTGGAAGGAAATTTGGCCCAATAGGAAAAGAGCTCATTATTATTACTACACAATTCTCCAACTACCTTGAAAAGGAAAATACCAGGACAAACCAAAAATTTTGCAACGTTCAACTTGCCAAAGTCACAAAAGTTGATGTGGGATCTTCTGTAGCAGAGGCACATTCAGAGACTCTTACAGTCTCCTGTTACTAGCAGACCAACATTCGGAAACTTTTGAGAAATTACCAATAGCATGAGTGGGACCATTAAAGATTTGAATTTTTACTTGTTGCAAGCAGCTATACTTCCCTGACCTTCATTATACCCTCTTAGGCAGCTGTGGCCATACACAGAGGTGATAATTCTTCTCTCATTTACATTTGATTACAAACTATCTTTTTCCTGTACTTATGATTGAAGAAAGGCCAGTTCACAATGGGTGTAACATTGCACCAATCCGTTTATCCACTTCTTTTCGTATCGCTTTATGTCCACCTAATTTCTTACTCAACATGCAAAGAAGATAGTTTTTTCTTTTAATAGTAGGAAAAGCTATGTATGCATAGTAGCAGGACACTGAGTAATGTGCTTAATGCATATTCTGAACTTATTTAGATCACTTGCCAAAAAGGATAGTTTTGAAAAGTGTAAATCTGCATTTAATTTCATTCTCTTTCAAGGTTAACATTAGCATTGCAGTCAGGTAAGAAGTTACAAATCTGTCTTCCACATACAGTTAAACTTGGCTTAAAACTGCTGTATGTTAGCAGTCTAGTGCAAAGTAATTGGAGTAAAATGATTAATCTTCCCTAAAGTTTCTTTCAGGGTTTCAGGGACCATTTAATCTTTAATATTTCTTCACTGAACTTTTGAAAAAAGATGAAATTATTTATTTTCTGATCAATTGGGATCTGATCCAGTGGGGTATTGAGCCTTTTTTAGTCAATAATTTTTAAGAATTCTTATTTTCTTGGCAAGAGATCTTAGTGCCTTGCTGGATGAGTCCCTTATTTCCACTGTGAAGATAACGAACAATTTAAAATCCCATGATATATCATAAAAAAGAAAGAATAATTATTTTCCCATTCACAAGTGTCTTTAACCAACTTTGCCATGCAAAACCCAACAAGATTGAATGCAGGGACATGACTTCAATGGCAGATGGAAAAAGATCAGATTATAAATGAATGATGATAACATGAGGAACTATTTCCTGTAATGATTCTGTATCTTAACAACAATTTCTTTTTTCCTTTGCCATATTTTTGAATTTATAAGATAAATGTAATGCACCTGCAGTTTAAGATGGTTCCCAGTTCTGAGGAGGTAAAGCAGAAAGCTGTTTAGCACACTGCCTCAGAAAGCTGAAAGACATTACAAATACAAGAACATTATGTATTTAACAATTTGTTCTCGTATAACATTTGGTCCAGAAATAAACATAAATTTTAGACATTTAACAATTTTTTATTTTTCAAGACTTCTCAGCTGGCTTGCATTTTCAGATAAATATCAGTACTGAACTACGACAAAACAGATTATCTACTGTTTTTCCTTTAGTGGAAGCCAAAAAAGGCTACACAGTATAAACCACAGAGAATTTCTAACTTTATCTCCAAATTTAACAACACACAAGAACTTTCAAACAAGTAAAAAGTTTGCAGAAAAGAAAACAGGCTCACATGTTTCTAGGGTTCAATCAATTACTTGATAAATTAAGTACTGTTTCATCAAAGCAAATTCCAAAACATAGTTTAAAACTTTAACTTTACTTCATCATTTTAATTAAACACAACATTAATTGATTCAATATGCTTGTGATAAAATCAAAGTACCCCGTTATATCTGAGGGGAATATTCTTAAGAAAATACAAAGTTGTAATCCAATATTGCTTCAGGTTCTGTACAATCAAACAGAGTACTTACATTATCCTCAATTTGACTAGAAAGTTGAGAGCTTAAAAGAAAACGCATTGGCATGTGGGTGGGGTTTATCGAAGCATCTAATTACATTAGGAAATTGAATACAGGTTCAAGATGAGCCTGGTTAAGCACTTCTTTTAGTTGCATAGAATGACTGACCATATTTTCACAGCTGGAATTTCCTCTTTTTTTAGTAAAATAGCCAGCTCTTGCTACATTCCTCTTTTAGTAGTCCAGAAGAGTAGCACCACAAAGGAATGCTATATATGAACACCCTACATCTCATTTACTTCTTAATTCTTCTATGTAAGCCCCCTTCATTTAACAAACTATCACTTGACACAAGTTGTGCATAAGAATTCTTCACATGCTTGGTCATTTTAGCAACATGTAAGAACATGTGCAATAATTATAAGTATCTTGAAGGAGACAACATTTTTTTGGAGAGTATGTGCTACAGCAAGAAATCAAGAGCTATATATTCAAAATTACATTTTATTCCAGAGGGGTTGGGCCTGGTTATCAAGCCATAGTAGAAATGTGTAATTATTATGAAATATCAGTATTCACTGGTAATTATTATATAAATAAAGCATATATACTCTAGAGCGGATCAAGGTTTAAATACTGTTAACTTTGAGTAAGGAATCTGGGCTACATGCTAACCTAAATCAATATGTTCCATTGATTCCAAGGAAGCTTGGCAGGATGCACAGCTGAGGAACTAGCACATTACTTTTATGTCTCTTAGTGCCTTGCTCAATACTTAAAAAAACCCAAACCTTCATCTTTCAACTATATTGGAAAGGATGCCCATTTATACATTAAGGGAATGATTTCATCCCTTGCAATTACAGAACTGTAATTAGGTCATTAACGAATGAGATAAGTGTGTTTTAAGTGTAAGACCCTCTAAAAAAAATAATTAGGCCCTAAACAATTAAAATAGGATAATTCTTTCAGCTACATAAATGTTCTTGCAAAATATTAAGGAAAAAAGTTCTTGAAGGATATAAATTTGCAGATAATGGAAAGTTGGACTGGAGCCAATTGACAGAAACAGAGGTCAATGCACCTACTCAAGTCAAATTTACCTTAAGACAGTTTATATTATTGTGCAGAAATTATAGGGTCATAACATCAAACTTCACATGCAAACTTTCCTGAAACAGCCTTCCCTAGAAGGGAAAACTTGGAGATGAACATGTAAGGGAATTTCCTTTTTCTTTATGTACAATTGCTTAAGCTGTACAAATATGCAAGGTCAGCAAGAGTCGCAGCTGGTTTCTAATGTAGAAAACAAACTGAACTTCTCATTTACTTTTAATTTATGAAAGCAAAAACCAAGTAAATGCTACGATGCTGCCAGAAGATTGCTGCAGTGACAACATCCCTTAAAAGTTTCCCTGTGAAAGCATGAACATTTTCTCTATAATTGTGTATAATAAAACTGCAGAAACTTAACATGTGAATATTACCTTTTTTCCTATAAAACCCTGCACCTGCAGAAAACAGCTAAAAGTTCTTGTTTTCAGAAGCATTCATTAACAATATAGACAATGATGTAATTGGACCTTTTAATAATGACATAACTGAAATATTACAAAGTTCTCTAAATAGAAGTGAAATTTAAGACATGTATTTGCAATAGTTTACCCTTACAGTTATCTATGTAATTGCAACTATTACATACAGCCATTTTCCAGATCACATAAAATTGCATGTTCAGCAATTTATAAATAATTCTCTGTTCTAAAATAATGTTATTAAAAAGTGCACAATACTCTTCAAGCCAGAAGCAGATAATACACAGCAAAATAAAACTAAAACATTATTTGAAATAGTAATAAAGATTTACCTTCAAGAAATCACACAAGCAGCACTTAACTAATTGTGTTGAAAGACTGTTGATTTTTTCCATTGCTTCTTAAAAGTGCAAAGTCTGGAAATGAATTTGTTAGCAGTAATGATGAGAAAAAAGAAATCCAGAGAGATGTGAGATGTTGAGAGCAATGTCACATTTCAATATTGAGGACTTTATTCCATTGCGCAGGCTCTATCTGCTCTGATTTTAGCAGTGACAGTGAGATTTAGCAAACAGAAGAGGGATTTAGAGAAAATCCTCACATTTATCTACATTACACAGACACTGTAGACAGGAAACAGCTGGGGGAGCATTTGCCTCTCTCTCTCTCCCTCTTCTGGCAAAGTTACCGAGTAAGGACTTTTTTGGGCATGGTGACAAATAACATCATACCTTTGCATTTTAAAACTAGAGCACAGAAGCATATTTTTTTCCCTTTAAAAGAATGTGAATTAGTGACTGAGGGGTTAGCAGACAAAAAGAGCTTGTGCTGCCATGAAAAATAAGAAAATGTATTCTGGTTAACTTTCAGGTAGCTATGTGTGCATTTGTATTTATGTGTGCGTGTCTGCATTTCAAATATATAAAAACTTACATATGGGCAATGTTTGTACATATGCATACCTTTGTGTATATATATGTATATACATATTTTATTTATGCATAGCAGCATAGGTATTTTATGTATGTAGTACAGAAAGGCAGGCAGGCAGTTATCTACTTTTCCCTTAATGTGTCTTTACGTTATTAAACTTGGCACGCCTATATGCTGAGTAACAATTAAAACCTCCAACTTTCTGTGCAATTAACCCTAAAATAGCAGTTTGTAATTTGCTAAAAATAACAGGATTGGTGAGAACTGCTTGTAAATAGGGCAAAATAGCTTTGTGATCTTTCAACAGCCACACAGGAGAAATAATGTAATTTCCTAGAGCTTACAGTACTGTGAATATAGTAACACAAGTAGCCCTTGTAGTTTGGGGGGGCCTTCCATGACGTTTATCTTAAATCTGCTGGTGTAATTATAAAGTGATTACCCCCCTTTTTTAGTAGTAATCTTCAAATTTCTCTTGATAACAATTTAAATGACACTGGGAAAGAGAGAATTCAACTTTATTAGTTCTGCAATACCTAACTTCTGCCTTTTTATTTTTCCTCAATTATGAGTATATTATAAATAACACCAGCTGGCCAGCAACATGCTCTCACGGGTTATGATGTCATTCAAATCCCTCAACTGTGTTAGTGGCTTGCAATGTGCTCCAAGCCAGCTGTTTTTCTATTTATAATGTATGCTTGCATTTCAATACTTAGCTATTGAGAATAAAGTTGTGATGTTGTTTTATAGATACGGTTTATACTTGTTACCCTTTGGGTTTGGAAGATGGCATTCAAAAGCAGAGGACTAAACAAGACTGCAGCTCCAGAGACCAAACATATGTCACAAACAGTGCATGATTTCCATAAAAGCTGTTTCAGAACATTGCATTTTGTCCCTGTCCGCTTGCACTAAGTGAGAGTTGCATGCTGAGGTGCTAGCTGTACTTTATTATTGAAAATAACAATTGAGATCATGTTGGCCCAGATCCATTCTCAGTTTTCAGATCCACCTTGAACTATAGGGTGCTTGCCAGGCAGAAAGGACGCATTTAGTTATTTGTATCCTCTATGAATGGCTAATACTCTGCTTTGTGCAATTTTAAACAGTGTATGGTTAGTTAAGCTGATTAATCTTTGGAAGAGATTTCTTCTGATGTAACATAATGACAGAAGCACAGGGGGCTTTGAGGTAAGTTTCCTTAGTTCAGGTAATACTAATATTTCAAGTATTCTAGTACACATTTGTGCTACAGGTGCTGTATTTTAATATTCTGGTCTGTTCTATTCTCCCCTCTGCATTTCAGAGGTCATGGAATGGTGGCACCATTCTGCACGTGGCTTCATGAAGCCTGCTGCAACTTGTAGCACATGCATCACTTATTCCACTAGCCTTAGAGAAGAATGTGGGAAGAAAAATTAGCAAAGCTCTGACAATATTTATCTTTTTATTTTGCTTTTACAGTATTCCAGATGGGTGCACATACTTCTGCCTTTTTCTTCCTAAATAAGAGAAGGAATACACTCATTCATGACATCCCTGCTCCCTGAGCTTCAAATGCTCTTCTCACTCCCCACTGCTTGCTTTCTCCTAGGTTTCACCAGGCCTCTCTTGGTCATGAGGGCAGCATTGAGGCAGAAGATTCCACTTTGGGCTGCCAGGGTAATCAGAGAATCACAGGGTCTCTAAACAACTGGTAATTCTGATTCTTTCCACAGAGCTGTTCTCAACACCTTTCCTTAATGCACCTGACCAGCCTAAAGTTCTGTTCCACTTCATTTCTCTCTTTTGGTTCTTGTTTTAAAGTAGTTTTGTGAAAAGGCAGGAAAACAGTAGAGATTCAACAAAGGTTTCCATTAGTGATTTTTAAACTTAGTGCAGTGCTTGTCTTCACTAAGAAGTTATTCCATTTTTTTTTTAACAGAAAATTAAAAATCCCTCAGGTCATACTGATCTGGGGACCACTAGTTTCATAAAATATAGCTTCTATGCTGGTGGTAATATTCCAGTCAGTATAACAGTCAGTTAACTATTAGAGATTGGTTCATTTCTCCCTTGTTAAATATAATAACTTTTTAAACCACTTAAAATAAAGTACTTTATGAGTGCATGCTTATACAGTTGCATACATTCCCTTGAATAAAATGCACCTGTAAACTCCAGAGTTTATGGCAGTCTTCAAAGTATTGACAAAAGATGTCCAGGTCAGAAAAAGTAATCTAATTGGTATGTATGTGGCTATTCTACATGAAAAGGCAATAGCATATATGTCCTTCTTTGGCTTCTTAAGTATAACCTTCAGTACTACAGTAGACACAAAGATATACGAAATGTGTGAAAGATGTAATCAGGTATTTAGGGATTTATGTATCCTGATCCTCATCTTTTGTACCTTAATACTCCCATGATTTCACTAACATGCTCTAATGCTATAGAGCTCATGTGTCAGTTTTTCCAGGGATATCTGTGTTTTATAGATGATAACAATTATCCTAATTAATATATTGTCTCTACTTAAATCCTTTCTTAAAAGGTAGGAACATTGCCACAATGACTGAAAAAGCCAGAACCAGCTTGCTTTTGCCTTACATTCTTCTGTGTTAGATCACTCTTACCTATATGCTATTATTTGTAGCTGTTGTTTAGTTTTTTTACACTGAGATGACAAGTTTTCTGATAGAAAATGAAGATAGAACCGCTCTAATAGATAGAACCGCTGTAACAGATATCACCACTATAACAGATATCGCCAAGAAGGTGATAGGGCAGACAGCAAGGTTTAGGAGAGGATGGAAGAAGACCTTAAACACAGTAGCTGGCAAACAGCTGTTCTTCATTATATAAAATAGCAGAGACAAGTTTGTCTTTGCAGGAAAAGATGAAGGGGAGTATTTTATTAATATGGAATTCTGTGTTGAAGTTAGTGATAAGTATATGGTGGAAAATTCTTTTCATCAAGTTAAAAGTTGGGAAGTCAAGAAAAAAACCATTTTGCTAACTGATTTGAGCTGAAGAAATTTTTTTTAAAAAAAATCTCAAATACCTTTTGTAATGGTGACCTAAGAAGCATCATCACTAGATGAAATGAAAATAAAAAATTTGATGGAAAGGACGAGGGCATGAAATCTGAGCTGTCATTACATTGCCAGTATTGAAGAGACACCAAGGAGAGAGCAGTGCCATGAAAAACAGCTTTTTATTTGGGCAAAACAGGGAGAGTGCAAGCTTCATGATTAAGTTTTAGAGAGGGTCACATAAACTGAAATCCTTTGTATTTTCTCATCCAGAAAAGCATGAGGGTTTCAAAGCAGGTTGGATGTGTGAGAAGCTCAGTCCAGAATTATGACTTATAAGTAGCAGTGGTAGAAAAATCGATGTTAGTAACAGCTCAGAAGTAATCCATGAACTTGTAAACTGAAGGTGTATGGTGAGAATGCTGTGATGAATAAAATAAAATTACTTAATCACTTTAATGTATAGTATAAATTAAAGTAGCTACTGTTTTGTAAATCTTCATATTAACATGGTGTTTTCCTTGGTTTTAGAAACAAATGTGCTGAGAGTAATACAAAGCCAAATATTGATCTTATGTTCCTACACAAATGAAACATACATCAACTATTGGATATAATTGTTCACAATTTGAACAATTAGTTTTTTAAAAATCATAATACATTAAGGAAATTACACATTAATTGACATGAAATGAGCTATAGTTACGATTGTAAAACAAAAATACAAAATACGAAAAGTAATATTATAAAAACAAAACTGAAAAGCTCAAACAAAATGTTTCAACATTTTTGAAAGCATTTTTTTAGGGTTTTTTTTTTTTTTTATTTCTGCTTTGTGGGAAATTTTGAAATAGTTTGTTCTGATTCAGAATAATCAAAATACCAGCGTTTTCCATTAAACTGGAAATTCCCAGTTTTAGCTGTTTTTAGTCTTGCTCTCACTTTCCCAATGTTAAGCCCTGATTAGGTCATCTTTGCTCAAAAAAGTTGCTTACTTTCTTATTCCTCAAAGCAGCACAAAGCCAGAATTAGTAAAGAAAGAAATTTAGGAGATATGACTGCATAAGCTCTACCTTTGCATTCAGAGAAAGAAGGTAAAATAAGTGAGACCTGGGATAGGCAACTGTTAACATATATGTGTATGAGGGGTGATTTCCTTGAGTCATCTAAGTGCCTCTATCACAGGAAGAAAAATGCATGACCTTAGATATTCCCTTAATTTCCTAGACTGTTTCTTCCACATTTAGGTGATATGTAGAGATATATTAATTTTTTTCCTGAGTCATCATTAGCGTCAAGGCTAAATCTGTGCTCACAGATTTTTACAAAAAAGGGTCTAGCACATACGTTTAATGGTATTTTGCTTTTTCTGTAAGTTAGACACAAGAATGCCAATGCCCATGTGTGATTTTTTAATTTTATTTGCTGACTTAGGAAGAACCCTCACAAGAACTGAATACTGTAAATTTTATGACAAGCAGGTTGTGTATGTCCATACAAAGCAAACAGTGTAAGTACATGGCAAAAATGCATATCTATTTTACCTTGGCCTGAAGAGAATTTGCATAAGTTAGAGGCTTCAGAAACTACTCCTTATTGCACTTATAAGCAAACTTTATTTGGAGATGAAATAGGATGTCTCAAAAAAACCCAGAACATCTGCTTCGTCCATTTTTAATTTATTTAATTTACAATTAATCTGGTTCTTACTGTATTTCTTTGGACGTTTTCTTCTGGGTTCATTTCTCTTCACTCTCATGATTTACTACTCAGAAGGGGCTTATCCCATTAAATTTATACAGTGTTTTGTGGACTGACGCCAATATGTTCTGCACCTTCAAAGGCTAACCTCCCTCACTGACATTTTTCTGTGTATTTTCTTCAAATAGAAGTTACAGATAAATCAGTCCCCTCTAGTTTGGCTTATTGATACAGTGATACTCTAGTTTATTTTGAACAAAACATTAAAAGCTAATGGAAAAAAAATTAACCTAAAGCCATAAACAACCTCATCTCATTATGATTTTTAGATTTTGGTCAACTATGCTTTCATTAAGAAACTGCTGAATAATTTAAGTACTAATAAGAACCCACAGAATGTCAAAGTTGCTCCAAATAAAAGCTATATTGACTCTGATTCCTGAGTGCTTCTCTGATTACAGACTTCACTGTGTCATTTTAAGCTCAGACTTCAATCTGCACTGTAGTGCTAGGATATAGGAACCATCTCCTCAAGTGTCGTTTTGAACAGAACTGTCTGATCAAATGACCAATTCTGATTTCCTTTCCCTATTTTCATCTTAAAATATGAAGTACGTTGAACTACAGCAGAATTTTCTTAACTCATGTATGGATTTTGTGGTTCTGAGCAATATCTACTTAGTAAGCTTGATGTGTTTTACACCCTTTATTTTTACCTGCTTTGCTTTGATAATGTTATTTTGCCATCGGATGTGGTTTTAGGTTTTTCTGAAAGGCGGTGGCAGCTTAGACCATTGAGACTGATTTTGCAAACCCGTGGTTCTGGGTTTCAGGGCATCCTGTGTGTGAATGAACTAAAACAAACAAAAATGCACCTTTGATCTCTAACAGATCTTAAATATGGTTGCGTTGAACTTGGCTCTTATCATAGTTTCTACCTTTGAATTACTTGAGCCACTTGAGTAGTTTCTCCAATCAGTTCCATGTTTTCCTGTCTGTGAGATAGGAATAACAGTTACTTTAGGTACTTTGAGACTCATAGAGGGAAAGCAGAGCAAGCCATACTATGTATTTTTTGGAAAACGTTATCATGGCTGAAAGAACACCCCTGTATGTTTATAGGAAGTGACAAGCTACTATGTTAGCCTTGCACATATTATGTCTCTGTCATCTTCCAAATGTGTTAAGCACAGCTGGAAGAATTCCCAACAGATGCTTCCTTTTACTTATTTTCCTATTTTTTTCTATTACACCATTCACAAATGTTCTTGTCAAAGGCCTACTTCACGAAACTTCTTCTGGAATGATTGTTGTACGATACAAGTACAATCAGGTATGATAAAAGTTTATGCTTCATTATTATGCTGCTTAAAAAAAGCAAGGCTGCTATTTAAACTGGAGTAAGTGAGGAGTAACATCTCTAAAAACAGTGAAATGTAACTGGAAAGGGAACTGCATCCCATGAAGTGGCAGACACCAATGCCTAGTTAATGTATCACTTAAGATGTAAAGGAACAATTTAATAACGTAGTCTAAATAAGGACACATGACTGGTTTATAGAATAAGACCCTGATTCTACAGACTCATTAGCCTGACATTTTTCCCAGTCTCTGAACCTGCCTATGAATCGAGCCATGCCCCTGTGCAGAAAAAAACCCCCTTAATGGCAAGGAGGTTATGGCTGGGGTGCTTTTCATTGGTAATGAGCACCTGCAGTGCTGACTGGACTTCTTTTGGTGCTACTAGGTGGTAACTACCCCTTAAGACTGGTAAGATCATTTTGAATCCTATGTACACTTTCTGTGATAGTTCAACCTCTTTTCCTTCAGTGCTATGTAGAATTTTAAACTTAAAAAAAGAAAAAAATTAAAAAATCATGAATATGAAAGGTTTTGTAGTA
This sequence comes from Ifrita kowaldi, assembly GCA_013398055.1. Lineage (NCBI taxonomy): Eukaryota > Metazoa > Chordata > Aves > Passeriformes > Cinclosomatidae > Ifrita > Ifrita kowaldi. Next base: position 1,101,861 of record VZRS01002803.1, read on the forward strand.
TGAAAAAAACAGAAATAAGAAAGTAAGAAAATATGTTTTAACTTTGTTAAAGACGGTCAAATCCTGTGAGGAGTATCATGGGCTAAAAGTTTAAACGATGAAGAGAAATAAATCTTTAGCTATTTTGTTTTATTGTTTGGAATTTTAGCAAGAGATTGAGAAGGAGAACATATTTACTTCATGTTCTCTGTTATCTGCTTAAACAGGACTTTCCTGTTTCGATGTCTACTTGTCAGTTTCCTAAATCTTTATTTTTCTTGCTTTTTTTTTGTTACATAGGATATTTCCTATATCAAAGATTATTATTGCTTCTTTAAAAAAATGTTACTGTTTGAAAGCTTTCTTTTTTATGGGCCACAGCATCAGCATTATGGTAAAGAACTGAATATTGGGGCAGTTTTGAGATCATCACACATCATCAATGTTTCGAAACACTCTGAGGTTTGAAAAGCATAGCAGGTTGTACTGCAAATTTTACCACTGGAGCAAAAATCTTTGCTTAGTATTTGGTTTTAAAGGTTTCTCATTCTTTATAACTTTCTATTTCCATTCTTTTTCCTTTTGACATAAAGGAAAGAGTACATGCCAGCACAGTATCCACCTATATTTTGCAACGCTGGTATTTATTTGGGGGGTTTTTTTTAATACTTTTCTGTCTTCTGGTGAATGATTCATATTTTAACAGACCTTTTTTCATGTGCCTATAGTCATTTTAGTGGACCTGTATGGGACGAGGTCATTCAGAAACACAAGTCTGAGCCAGATCAGCTGTGAACACAAGATCTCATTTCAGCTAATAAGGCAGAGCAGAATTCAGCGTTGATGTGGTTTTGTGCTGGTTGCAGAAGGAGGCATGGAATTTCATTCTTCGTAACACTATAGGGGTAAAAGCAATTGTTATATGAGCTGGCATAAAGACTGCAGGTACAGAATTAAACTGTCAAAACTCCAGCGAATTTCAACAGGCACACTGAGTTTTGTTTGAAGCTTTGTGTCATGTATGCCTGTAATATTTTTATCTAGTATCAGAAGCCCTAAAATTCAGTACTAATAATTGAACCGTGGACTCTAGCAATATTAGAATATATTGGCTTAGAATCAGTTGGTTTTTTAAAATTCTGAAATTATCTTTGATTCTCTTTATAGGGGACTACAGTACTCCGATAGGTGCATTAAGTTTCTTCTATTCTAATATTTACTGATAATTTTTTATCATTTTCTTCTACTCTTATTCCAGAAACATTTTTTACATGGAATCAAAAAATATGCCAGGTGCTTTTCTGTCTACTTTTCGTTGTGATATCTAAATATGATTCTAGTCGTATTGAAATACATGTAAACTTATTGTTCAGTTCATTAATGGAAAAACATTTGTGTATTTTGCCAGTATTTCTTCCATCATAAGAATACAAAATATTGCTACTGCACAAAAATAACATCTCTTTCATGCTAAATTAAATAATGGGATCTTAAGGTCAAAAAATCAAGCACAAGATACGATAAGAATAAGATACAGTTGCACCTGAACACTTTCATCAGCCCCCAGTGTGCATTCAGTTTCTTTCCTGAATGAAAATTGAATATTTGTTGGAAATACTCCATGGCTTTGTAATTACAGGTTAATGAAAGGATGGACTCAAGGCTACCTGAGTGAGCACATATTTGGCATCTCCAAGACCACTTTCCAGCCTTGCAAAACACCTGTCTGAATAGCAAGCATATAATTTCCTGGGCTTTGAGCATGGAACTCACACTTTTTCTTCGTACTTTACTCCTCCTGCCACGAAAGTGGTATCTCATTATTACTTAGTAAAATTGTTATTACTTCTCTGTGGATGCACATGGCATGTCGTTCCCAAAGACTGGAAAACCATCCTGTATTGTTGTGTTCAGTGCCACACTTACCAGCAATGTTGGCTTTGGGGGCTGTGCCTACACTTCATGGGGCAGACAACCCAGGCACTACCTTTCTTTGGAAATCACAGCAGAGAAGGTCTCACAGCGTGCTCAGGTCTTGACTTGAGGCTCAAAATGCACATCTCAGCCGAGGAACTCGGAAGTCCTTCTCAGTTTCGCTGTCCATATGTAGTCACAGGAGCCTCACGGACTAAAGATTGCCTGGGAAACAGCCTCCTATAATTTTTATGTGTCTCAGTCTTCCTGGAGGCAACCATTTCGTGACCTTGCACATCAAAAAATCTGATGTGATCCAGAGGCAGTGTGTACTAATCATTTGTATTTGCCAACTATTCCTGGGTTTTCTTGGCTGTCAGGTGAGCTGAGAGGTCTAGAGCAATCTTCATTCCAAACAGATGAATTGTTTTCATAGCTCAGCAAGCACATGGCCTTTGACTGTCTCACTACCATATATGACAAATTAACCAGGGTGTTCTCATTACATAGCTGGGAAGCTCTGTCAAGGAGGTTTGTCTGCTAAAAAAAAATGGCTTAACCAACACTTTTATTCTCCCTAAAGGTGTGAAGGCATACATTGATGCCAAAAGCAGGTGTTAATGACAGGTACTAGGTCCCCAATATTATCCTTGTAGTTGCAGATGGTTTTTTTTTATTTTCCTTCCTGTTTTGAGCTGGTACATCGTGCTGTGCATAGTGAGAAAAGGCCTGTCATGTTCCACTTGGGCTTTATACAGGGAGATATTTTTAACATTCTGACATAATCAAATCTAATGAAGTCTGTATTTGATTTTTTTTTGATCATGTGTGCCTCTTTTTAAAAGGCATTGTTTGAATAACAGGTGAGACAAAATGGTTCGACAAAAAGAAAATACTTTACTCTTCCATCCAAAGTGGTTGCTGACTTCCTTACTACGTACAGAACTGTTAACATGTTTACATGTCAACTTAAATACTGTTCAGTGTTATATGGGTGGTGAAATCTGTCCTCAAAACAACTGCTTGAACTGGTAAGTAATCCCAATATTAATGAAAATGTTTTCAGAGTCATGTCTTACAATACAGTATTTTAAATATGCATTATGTGTACACGTCTGGCTTGAGTTGATTGTGTGTTATAAGAACCAGCTGAAGTTCATGATGTAACCATGTTAACACTATTTAATAGCTTTTTGAGAACACAACACAATTGTGTTAATGATAATCAGTTAAAGATTCTATTTGTTCCAGATGTTACTTTTCCAGGCAAAAAAAAAAAAAGAAAAAAAAATTTCTTCCATATCCCTGCTTAATATCAAGTAGTCAGAAAAGTCCTAATGTGAACCTAATCTCTTTCTTTAGATAACATACTACTGAGCCATAGCTTGAATTGGATATGTGAATACAATTGTGAAAGAAACATAGATGCCTAGAAAAGCTTTTTTTTTTTCTGGCATGGTTCTTTAGTTCCCAGTGGCCTAAAGTTCCACACCACAAAATCACTATAATTGGCATGGCTGGCAACTTCTTCTCTCATTGTCAAACAGATCTTTTACAGTAAATTTGTAGGAACTCTGAAACTGAGCTAATACCAGAAGTATCAAAAGAGAAAAAAGAAAGCAAACCACACACAGATTCAAGCATAACATTAAATGACTGACTTTTGATAAACCGTACTATTAAGTGACCTATATTAACAGAAAAAGAAGCATTTATTTATTAGTTGCTTATGTTTCAAAGGGTCATCCAAGACAAACTTGACATTTAATGCCTCATCGATAAGGGCATACTTTACTAGACTTATGATGAATAGGCATGTTCAGGCTTGTTACTAATGTTAAATAAAGATTGATCTTAAAGAATATATCTTCAGGAAAGAAAAGACTCTGGAATTTTGGAGGTGGGGAAACATTATGCATGTAAATCTGTGCTGCAGTTGTAGCTGGAAAATATCTTCAGTCATTACAGTGGATTGCAAGAAATATCTGTTTCTAGGGCTTTTCATTCCTGCATAAAATAGGAATAGGTATGATGGCCCAGAAACTCTCCTGCACTAGGACAAAGAAAGGAAGGGTTCTAGATGGGTTCTAGATTTCTACAGTTATGCACTTCTCTGCATTGCTCCAGAGGATCTCCCCAGTAAAGATATCTCAGCCAGAGGACATATACAAGACCACAGTGAATATATGACCACATGAGATGACCACATGAGATGACCACATGACTTCCAGCCATGTCATTCACGTTCACCGGATGCCCTTGGCATAGAGCCACCTCTTGTAAGGATACTTCCTTCTTTCTTTGCTCTATACCATGAACATTCTGTGACCCATCATGCTGCTTTTCATAAATGAGCCTTCCCACTGCTACCCTTCAACAATGCCATTGGCCTTTCTGTGACTGTGTGTACTGCTCACTGACTAACAATGTTGAAGAAGAGTGAGGAAGGAAGCAGAAGGCTCCAAGCTGACTATACTGCCCAGAAGGAAAGCAGGATTATTCTGCCCTGGCACTAGTCATTCTGGGCATGCTTTGCCAGTATCCCTACCCGATGAGGTGACTAAAAGGAATTTAGCTATCCAGGTGCAGCCTATCTGCTGAGATTTCCTCTAATTTAGTCAAAGCACAAAGGCATTGCCTATGAAGCAGGTGGACTGGCAGTGTGGAGAGTGCTATAGGGATCACTCAGGACTATAGAGCTCTTCAAAATGCCTGTGGGGAGAGCATGGATTGTCACTCTTTATACGAATACAGTGAAGACCTTGACCTTGGTGGATACTGCTCATGCAAGGTAAGGAAAATATACCATCTGTATCAACACATATTGGGCATTAGGCCAAAATAATAGTCTCTTTGCAAACAGCAAAACCATTTCTTTTGGTCAAGTGTAAAAGTCACTTCTGTTTCGCAGTTTCACTTCTGTTTTACAATTTAAGATGATTTTATTAGCTTTACATGGGGACAAGTGTTGTAAAATGTAGTAAAATCTGAAAGACGGGCCTTTTTTTCCTCAATTGTTAAACACAAACACTCTTTCCCAAAAGGCACAAAATTATTTTTGCCAATACAGACAGAATCTATATAAAAACGCCACCCATATTAATCACAGTCAGATTAAGCACTGACTTTTTTTAGAAGCACTATAACATGTTTATGCCCTTGATGGGCTGCCTTATTTTGATGTTTTTCTGGTGTTAGAAAATTTTTCAGTTCAGGGAAAACCAGAAAATTTAAATACCCGTCATGCAGTGACAAGGTTGTTTTTTTCCAAAGTATTTAAGAAAAAAAAGCATCCCCTAACAGCCGTATGTGTTCGTGAAAGAGCAATGGGCAAAGAGTGAGTGCCACTAACCTTCTCTGTCATGCAGACTGTTGAATTGTCCACTGCGTGTTCATTAAAAAATGTCTGTTATCACATTTTCTGTACTTGACTGTGAACAGAATGTCCTGTGGCCATGTAGACAGGAGAGATGTTCCACTGCCCCCTCATGATTGTAGACCTGGGTATCTGCTTCACTGAATTTGCCCGGCCAGGGAATGATGTACTCCACTTCCTCTTGCTTGTCCCAGATATCATGGTCACACCTTGTCTCCAAAGGAAAAAAATGCTTGCCAACGAGTTTGGTCTGTTCAGCAGGGTTTTGGAAAGGACATATCTTACACAGAGATACAGGGGTTAAGCAGTCTGATATGAGATTGGGGCAGGATGGTCTGTGCTGTATTTGGCGTGATGTTTTGGAATACTGGGGTGGGCTGGCAGGAATGCAGATCATCTAAGCTGTGTAAGGAATTCAGAGCATGCTGGAGAAGAACTCTCTTAAGGTTTATTTCTTGACATTAAAATTGCAATGCTCTCAGTTTCACATAGAGGAGATGTGAAGTGCTAGACAATGTGGGCAGTCAGAGAATCTGGTCTTGAGTGTGTTGCTGAAACTGTAACAAGGCAAACTGTAACGGCAGCACAGCAGTTGACTTGACTCGTCCTGGCCATAGCCCTGGCATGGGTGTTTTAACATGTGCCAAGCTGATTATAGTCTGCAGGAGACTATGTGCCAACTGAGAATTGCTGGAAGGCAGGCCAACATCAAAACAGTTAGAGGGTAAACTGCTTGTTGACTTTGTGAGTGACTTCTGGGAAGAGGGGCAGCCTCTGGCAGCCTCTGAAATTGCTGAGAATGGAAGGAAGTAGTGTCCTCTCAGAAATGCAGTTTAGGGTGGTTATGAGAAAAAATAACCCTTGTGCTTCTTTGAGAAAAGAGCTGTGGGAAAGATAAAGTGAGTACATGGACTTAGTGTGGGGGAAGGGAATGAAGAAACTTGCTGGGTTTGTTAGGAAATTGGTTAGTTTTGCCTTGTTCGCTCCAGTTCAGTCTGGAGGATTGGGACCCTCTATTAGCCAGTGAAGTCAGGATGGTTTGGTCCTTGTTTGCCACAAAAGGCAAAAAGAGAATGTGTATAAGTACAACCTTTCAATAAAAATGGGCACACATCATGCAGATACCCTTGCACTTTACTCTTTCTGCTGGTAATAGGTTGACCAACACCACTCAGCTTATCCTTGCCAGTTTTCTTAACAGGGACTGAAATTCCTACGTCATAGCTGTATTTCTTGGCTTTGGTCTGTGCTTAAAATTGTTGCAGATGGAGCCGGAGTGGATAGGTAAACTTGTGGCACTTAAATCCAGGCACTAATTCATGATAAATTGCATTTAGTTCATTAAATCAATCTCTCTGAGCATTTTTTCTTCTGCCCTCAATTCCCTGTATCGCTACAACCAAAGGGAGTTGTAGTGTCTGCATGTTTTTAAAATAAACAGAAAAATCCTTGATGGTGCTGGACTAGATGTTCCTGATAACATGTTGCCAACAGAAAAGTTCTCATCCTTGAAGAAAGTTTTTCAAGTGGTCATGACACTCTCAATCGCGTAAGCCTCTCTTCAGAACAGACATTCGGTGCCCTCAAATGACTCTTCAGACTTGGCTCAGAAACAGGCTGACACAAAAGGGGCTAATTAACACACACATTTTCATGTGGAGGAATCTAGTTTCCAAACAGATTTTTACCAGTAGTATAGCTGACAAGCTGAATCTGCTAGGACTGTTTCTTCCGTCCAATTTGAATGAAAATGGGAACAAGGGATAGGAGAAAGAGACATTTCATTCCAGTGACAGTACAGACACGATGAATTCCTTTGAGCCCAACTTCTGTCATGTTATGCTTCTTCTTAAATGGAGCAATGCACAAAATATAAGCGGCAACAAATTAAAATACAGATAAATATTGCATGTGCCATGTACATATTTACAGAAAATGTGGGTATGAACATTTCAGGAGTATGTATGCATTTATGGAGAAGAAAGAGAACAGGGCTAAAAAAGTGGTTCTACATTATAGCACTGGCACATTATAAACTCCATTTTTCACTCCTGCTATAGACTTCAGATCCTGTAATTCCCTTATAATGGTTGCAGCACTATAGCCCTACTCTGCACAAAATATTTTAAGACTGTCTGCGTGTCTGTCCAGACAATTGTAAACAGGACTTTGAGGCAAAACAGTGCAATTAGTAGAACCCAAAATTCAAACACTTCCTCAACTCTCTCACACTCTCCCAATACCAGTTAGGAGAACACATCTCTAATGTGCAGGGCCTTGGGCTCTCCTACTTACTGTCATATTCTCTCTGTTCTACCTAGATTGATTCTGAACCAATTATTATTCTACTGTCTCCTTTATGGAAAATTATATATATACACCTTTCTCCCACCATAGCAACAACTACCAAGTGTTGATAGCTAATTGCTCCAGACTAATCCACTGCCTGCACCCCTGTATCTGGCAGGCTATTGTAGTGGCTTCTAGTAAAGGGCTCTGCAGATAAGAACAGATTTTCACATGTTTTGGTGAAACTCACAAGGAGTCCATTGTAACACTGTGCCCTTTGGATTAAGATTAAAGAAATGACTTTTTGTCAGTTTATCAAAGGAAAATTAAAGTTCCTTAGACATCAGATACATTGAATCTGAGCCTTTAATCATACTGACAAGAAAAGATAGAGAATTTGAGCTAAAGAATGTGTTCATAGCCTTAATGTTGGATGGTTGGTATTTAACTCTGTGTAAACTACTGATTTTTACCAGGAAGAGTTTTAACTCACCAGAGTTATGTACTTCTGCATCATTTCAGTTTAAAGTATTCTACCCCATATCATTCTATACATTTATTCCATGTGGTAGACTGGATCACTCCAAAGACTGTTAGATAAAATTCTGGAAATGCTTCATTCGCAAACCAGTTTGGTTTGCATCCAGCAAAACAAGGAACTCGAGCAGAAGTTTAGGGGGAAAAAAGGTTGTGATTCTCGATGACACTGCCTGGGCAATCTTTATTCCATGTGAAACTCTATTTGCAGTACTACCAAATATTAATATACTGAAAGCTGTTATAAATGGGTGCTGGACCAACTCCCAGAAAAACCTTTAGGAAATGCTTAATGACAAAAAGTGTTGAACTTGGGTCTTATCTTTGAGAAAGTAAGAGAATGCTAAGTGGAAGTCATATGCAAACAGAAGGTGATCTGGTTAATACATGAATTACTATGCAGTTATTTCAGCTTCCAGGCTTTTCCACATCTGACCAATAGAAAAATGTACAAACAAGTTATAATTCCAGAAAGAAAGCCTCCTGGACAAACAGCTGGGGGTAATTATGAGACCGTGACCAAGCCATCAACAGTGTAGGTGTTACTTTCAGTTCGGAGCCAAAGGGAAAAGGAGGCATTTAAAAAAGTGCCTTGGGGAGGAGTAGGATGGAGCTGTAAATACAATAACAAAGGGGGGCCACCTTAAAAAATAGTAGTAGCAGTAGCGAGCATACGAGGAATAAAAAATATACATGTTCAAAAGAAAAACAGATTTTTAGAAGCAGTAAAATGCAGAAATAGCTTAGGAGTTGTCCGAAGAAAAGCTGAATCAGATGTTACACACCTCCCCCCTGCCCCCCAAAACCTAAATAAAGTATGTATCTAATTTTTTCTTCAACTCTTCCTAGAGTGGGTTTGTGACACTTTTTAAATCTCTTGTCCTATAGTTTTCTTTTTTCTCCTTCTATATATTTTGCAGTGCACCACAAGTTTTGTGATTCCCCCCTTCACTTTTATTAATGTGCACTTTCTTGGATTGTCTGCCTCCTTTAGCATGAATTCTCCTTTTCACTGCTATTTACTAAATCTACCATATTGAGGGTTTGGGATAATGAAATTTAGGTGGAATGAGGCATACAAGAGACTTTTCTTAAGAAAGCTTTGCTTCTAATTAAACAATTTTTTTTTTTTTTTTTTTTTTTTTTTGCTATGGGGGATGTCCGGTCATTGAATGCCATGGGTGGTAACTTCTGCCATATAACATGAATACATATTCACTGGAAGTCTAACGTTGTGGACAGATACAGTGATACAGTCATCTACTGGACATTTATCCTGGCCTTTACTCATCAGAACAGTGTTAAATTCAGTATTGCTAGGTAGTTGAGAGAACTGGAATTGTCAGTTCTGCAGTGATGTAAGATGCAGAAAGAGATTTATCAGTGTTGTTGATGCAGAAAGAGTAATTCTTCTTTCTAAACCCTTAAAAATGTAAGCAAGACTGACCAGTTCTGGGCCCTGGAGGAACTATGAGATGAAATTCAGTCTCTCATTCAGAGCCAAGGAAAATAATTATGAGAGAAGGTCAGTATGCATTCATACAAAAAATGGGTAATGAGAATCAAAGAGGCTAAGTCTTGTCACTAAGTCTCATCTGAAACACTTGGCGCAAGCAGATCTGCAGCTCCCTAGTTTTGTTGCAACTTGGTTAAAGTACGGCTGAATTTTGGTTGATTTTGAACGATAGACTTTCTGCTATGTGTTCTACCTTCAAACCAGTTAAGTTTGTTTTTTTTTTAATTTAATAAATTGCCTGTTCAAGTTTTGTGACTTGCTTCTTGCCTTTGGACCTACTGGTTAATGCTCTGAAATTCTGGTTTATAATTTGATTGACACTAGGAGACATCAGGTACACTGTGTGTAGGTTTTGAGCATTTTTTAGCCTAAGTTCTTGAAGAAGCACCATACAAACATCAGAAAATCTTTTGACAAAATATCTTGAAGGCTGTTAAAAGAAAATATTGGGCTATGGAGAACAAAATAAAAATATGTAACTTTAACTTGTTATGTTGGTGTGGACTGAGTATGTATTCCACTGTTTGGGAGGTGTCAAATTGAGCATGCTGTCTTAACCACAGCCCTTTGTAGTGACTGAGGTCTAAACTTGACCCAAGTGCATGTTTAGCCAGATGTCACTTGCGATAACAGGAATTTGGACTGACTTTCAACTAAACCACAAACCTGGATGAATGAATGTTGTTCCAGATGTATTATCTCATAATCCTAAAGAAAATAACATCTCAGATGAAAGGACTATAGAACTTTCCTTTGTATGAGCTTTGAAAGCTAAGGCTAATCCTGAGATCATTGAAAAGGTTTAACCTACCACTCTATGAAATTTTAGCCAAACAGAACTTAAGAGCTTTAATACTTTTAGAATCCCCTCAAATTAGTAAAGGAATATTCAAAATTAATTGAACTGGAAACAGTGATCTTGAAACTTATAACAGTTTCTCACTTTAAAACATCTTAATACATTTTTGTGTTAGCTTACCTTGTGCTAGTAACATCTTGATCACGTATGGAATATGCTTAATTGTAGGGAACCCTTTATACATACTATTATCCAGAAAGATCCCAGGGATAATATAATCCAATAACCACAGAATCTTTTAGGTTGGAAAAAATTTTTAAGATCATCGAGTCCAGCCATTAACTCACTGTCAAGTCAAAATTTGTTGACGTAAAGACCTGTATTGAATATCTGGAGAAAAAGGAACTGGGAGAAAGACAGTGAATGTTTTGGGGAGTTCCAGTCAATAAATAGCTGGTGTACATTTCTAATGATAGATATGTGTCTATACATATGATTAAAATTGTTGCTCTCAATCTTACTCTTCTGCGCTCCAGAAGACACTCCAGGTTACTAGTCTAGTTACTGACTTTTAGCTTAAGACCTTGGATGAAATCTGCTCCCTCAAAAAATATTCCAGAAGACACAAAAATAAGCAGGGCTTTCAAAGAGACGTGTAAGACCTATTTGTTCAGTGCACAGCTGAAGATCAGCTATAGTTAATACTGCACTATCAACCTGGATTTCAAGTCAGGTTATGGTGTGTTACCATGCTGTCTTCTATCAGCTGAACTATTGCAAATCTAAGTGGGTCTTCTTAGCCTGTAGCATGAACAGAAATGAGTCTCAGTTTTAGTTGTTTTCCTTGCAGACTGATCTAAGTCACAGTAATTTCCCGTTGTTTTTGGCAGAGTGAACTGGCAAAGAAAGATCATGTGTTGTACAATAATTTGTCAAGCAACTTGATGGTGTGTCTGAGTCTTTATTGAGAGCTATCTGAGATATTCTAAAAAAAGTATGCCTGGTAAAACTTACAGAGCTAGCTGATTTATATGCAGATGCAATAATTAACAAAAGCAGGCCCATTTTCTTAATGGTGGGGCAATTTGTTGGATTACTGGAATAACAGAATTAAAATAGGGAGAATAACCTGTGTTATTTCCTAAAAGACTACGAGTATCATTGGTTGATTTCTTTGGTGTGACCAGAGTGGTTACTAGTTTTTGAACTCCAGTTGCAGGAGCAGTCAGAAAATGAATGGATATAGAAGTATGTGAAACACTGGCATGGGCTAAATGTACACAAATTGGAAATCAGTTATGCTGAAGATGTTGCTGTTAATCCCTTAGAAAAAATATTTGGGTTTGCTCACAGTACGTATACCTTTGAGATGTATGTATTAAGCTAATGATGAAGGATTAGGTACTAAATTAGGTAGCTAATTCATACATGCTTGTGTCAGGAAATAAGGATATTGTCTTAGCTGGAATCTGGCACCTTGTTACAGATAATTTAGAGCGTATGAATGTATCTTTTTGATGTCAAACAGAAATCTCCAGTAATGGCCAGCATTGTTACAATGAGCATCACAGATTTGAGTAGCTATTCCTTCCAAGTATACCCTTTTGTAAGAGAAGTGAGAGTCTGCTAATATGATACTCAATTATTTCCTTTCCTTCTTAAAATTTAACCTGCAGCAGCCAAGTAGGTCTCTTCTCATTGACTATTTACATAATTAATTCTTTCCCACCATGGACAATTTAAGATAAATAACAACTATTCAGTGAAACAAACTTTATTCCGCTTTTGTTTCATGATTTATTTAAACTCAGGTGATGCTCTTATCATCTTGGGAAGAATAGGGAGAATAAGCAGTTACTGGCTTTGCTGAGAATAGTTAGTGCAAGAATCACTTGAAGTAGATTTAAATTCTTTACCTGTGCAATATAAATCTGAAAACACAGCTGTCGCACAATTTGACGGTTTTTTCCCACATATATATATATATAAAAATTAGCTACAGGAATGCTTTGATACTGTTCTCCAAATGTGGTGTAACATTGCTGAGGAAATAATCATTTAAGAGTGCTGGGGCAGTTATCCAATGTCATTGCAAGGCTGCTCTAAAAAAATCTTTGACAAGTCATGGCAGTTGGGCAAAACTCTCAAGGACTGGCAGACAGCAAAGACACTCCTGTTTTCAAGAAGGATGAAAAAAAAGAGCAGCTGATATTGTTTATTTTTACTTGCACAAGGCTTTCAACACTGTCTCCTATAACATCTGCATAGACAAACTAATGAAGTTTGGATGACATAGGGAGGTGGATTGAAGGCTGGCTGAACTGCTGGGGTCAAAAGGAAGCGGCATGAAGTTGTACTGGAGGGTAGTCACGATTTGTGTGCTCCAAGACTGGGATGGTGGATCTGATACTATTTAGCATCTTTGCTTGTGATCTGGACACGGGACAGAGTGCACACACAGCAAGTATGTGGATGATGCAAAATTAGAATGATTAGCACACTAAGTGGTTGTGCTGCCTTTTAGAGAGACCTTGACAGGCTGGAGATATGGGTCAACAGAAATCTCATAGTTTCTAACAAAGGGAAATGTAAAGTCCTGTGAAGCTTCATGGTTTAGAAATGGTATTCTCCAACTTAATTATTCCCACTGAAACCACTCCAAGATATGTACCTCTCATTTGCTCCTTGCAGTGGGCTGGAGAGGAGAATTGTAGGCACAAAAATTAAAGATCATGGGTTGAGGTAAGAACAATTTACTGTAAGAAGCTATGGCATTAGTAAACAAACAGTAACAGCAACAATGCTAATGGCAGAGGGGACAAGAAAAGAAAATGTTATTGCTCACTGTGGCATCGCCATAGACAATTCCAGATGGCTGCTGCTGCCATGCTCCCCCCACCGCTCCCTCTGGCTCTAACAGGCCTACCCCCACAGCTCCCTCTGTCATACTTTGACATGTCCGTTTTGTCATTGCAAAAATTCAACCCTGTCCTGGCCAGAATAAGAACAAAGGAATAACCCCCTTCAACCAACTCAGGCTGGAGACCAACCAGTTGGAAATCAGCTTGCCAGAAAAGGCTTTTGTGCCCTGAGGATTCTGGTGGACAAGTGGACCATGGGCTAAGATTGTGACTTTGTGGCAAAGAAAGCCTGCCACGGTCTGGGCTGTTTTAGCCAAATAATTGCCAGAGGATGGAGGGATGTGACCCTTTCCCTTTTTCCACTCCATTCCTGGACTCCCCTATATACAAAAAGGATATTGTTGTACTGAAGTGATGCCATTAAAGGGCATTAAGATGATTTAGGGACTGGAGAATCCGACATGTGGATGAGAGACAGAGCTGTAGAATTGCTAAACCTAGAGAAGTCTTAGAGGGATCTTGTCAAAGTGGAAGGAGGGAGAAGGAGCTAGAAAGAAGTTGGATTCTTCTCACTGATATCCTGTTAAAAGATAGGAAGCAATGGAAACAAACTGAAACACGATATATTTAGATAAAACATAGGAGAAAGGTTTTCAGATTGTGTTCAAAGGCTGGAAGAAGTTGCCCACAGAGATTGCAGAGTCTCTATTCTCGGAGACATTCAAACCCCACATGGACATAGTACCAAACGAGGAGCTTTAGTTGACCCTACTCAAACCAAAAGGGGGATGCACAAGGGGAGAACAGCTGATATTTTTAGAGGATTGATAGACAATATCCAGAGGTTGCTTCCAGTTCCAACGATTCCATCATTCAAGATGGAATCGTTGGGACTGGAACGACTTTCAAGAACTACACTTCCCATGCACTGTTTGCAAACTGTGAAATCTAGAATGCCAGCTGTCAAGACTTACACGACTGAAACAGTCAGACAATGCATCTGATTAGGCAAAAAGTTGTTTTGTGAACCATAGTGCACTAGAATTTAACCCCAACCTTTTCCCTGAGGTTGTGACAAATTGGTTGTGTAAACAGGTAGCAGAGAAGAATGGCCAGGGCAGTTCTTTGGAAGAAGCCCGTTTTGTTTCTGCTTCTAGCCCGCGAGAAAGTTTTGATAGTTGTCTTGGCATTTAGTTGTTTACAGGAAACAATACGCAGGACAGGCAAAGCAAAAGTCTGAAACTGTTGAGCATTCTTCAGTTTTCAGGACACTACATTCCTACAGAGAAAGTAGACCACGTATATTGATTTATTAATAGGTTGGAGAATATTTTGTCTCTTAATAAATAAGACTTCTGCTAAAATAGCAACTCCCATTCCCTGTGAAATACCTTACAGGGTATTTCAGAAATTAAGAAGAGCTGCATTTCTAGTTCTCAGTATTAACTTATTTGGGATAACGTATTTTTTCTTGTATGGAGACAAATAGCTGGGTAAAGCATACTATTATTACTAATTTGGCTCAAGTCACAATTATGATGTTCAAAACTAGACAGTGCTTCTACAAATATCTTGCTTTTTTTTTGCTGTCTGAAGTTTTATATATTTTAACTTTCATCAGTAAATATGTCACTCATCCAGAGGCTTTATCCAAAAGTCGTAGTTGGCACACACTCCATTACACCAAATAATACTAAATAATGAAGAAGAATGGAGACTGATTATTAATGCAAAATGGCTTGAATAAGCGAATGAATAGAATGACAAAAATAGATTAAATAATTGAGTCTCAGAAAGGATGTTAAAATGTACGTCTTACATAAATCAAAAATGAAGTGTGTACGACACAGAATGAGTCATCCTGTGAATAAGAGGAAGATGAATTCAAATGTTATTTGCCAGTAGTAGATGGTACCATTCTGGTTCTGCCAATCTGCTAAATAATAAAGATGGACCTAATACAGGAAGTCAGTAGGAGTTTTGCTTGGCTAAGGAATGTAGCATAGAGCACTAGGAAAGCAATGAATTTAAATACGAAATATCTGTTGTGTTGGCCTACATTCTAATCCTGTCTCTAGTGAATTAACTAGCTAAATGTTTATTAGCATCACTGAGAACAAGGAAGGACCCCCTCTCCTCTGGTGCCAATTAATTTATTTGTTAGATGAAAAGTAAAATTTAAAGTCATCTGCAAATAGCCTATAAAATGTTAATTTTCATCAAAATAGTAAAATCTTTAACAGACTTTTTTTTGTAATGTCCATCAGTGAAGGACAAGGTAGAAATGCTGTTCATTTTAGAGTCAGTAGAAATTTAAAATTCTATCATATGGCAGAGTATGCATGAAAGAAATGGCAAACCTATAAGACATGAGTTTTAAGAATTAGCATTCAGACAATATCACATTATCAAATCTGAATTATATAAATAGATATTACTACATTACTAGCATTGAACATTTCATTATTGGATTAGAAAATGTAAGTTTAATACCAAATGGCATTTCCATATGAATTTTTGACTATGCATAAGATACCACAGATGAAGCTTGAAAGATGCTATTGTTTTCAGCCATGTCCAGATTGGATCAGTTTTTAAAAGCCTCCCTCTTTGCTCTACATATTAGGCTGAAATAAAACAGGACAATGACTGCAATTTTATTGCTCTTACTAATCTGAATTCTCAAGTTTTAGTTTGTCACTGTTAAAGGGAAAATAAAAGAAGAAATAGTTGCGTCGTTTTAGTGCACTAAGAGTAGAAAAAAAAGTAGAGAAGTAAAAAGAGGCTAGAGAGACAGAAGGGAAATAAACTTGGCAAAAAAAGTCTTGAAGTGCAGGAAGGTCAGAACAGGAGAGAAAGCTTGGAGGAGACAGATGTGCTTGGGAACAAAAAGGGTAAATGCAATTTCTGGAGTAGAGCGAAGCCTTGGACTCATTAAAGCACAGCAAAACAATCAAGAAGGAGACTTTGGGGAGCAAAGAGAGCAATCACACCTTGGAAAGAAAAAGAGAAAGAAACTGGGAAGTGGGCCTGAAAGAGGAGTGCAGGGGAGAATTGAGAAATGAGGTTTTGGGAGAAGAGATAGGGCTTTGTTAGGATGGAGTTAAGCAAAAAATATTGCTAAAGGCTCCAGCTCTCTGAAATGTCAGCCAAGGTGGCTGTCTGTAAATCTCTGGGTTTATTTATTTGTCTTGCCACAATATATAAAGGAATTTATTTAGTTAGTGAGATGCATTTTTTTTGCATTCTGCAGAGCCTATTCTCCCTTTAGTGTACATGCTAATGGGAGATTGTTGTATATATCGATGGGAGAACAGATGTCTCTGAGTAGTTTTCCATTGGCAATTTTTTCTAGCTATTTAGAATTTTTAAGAATATGCAAACTTTTGGAAAAGTTTGCATAGAATGTGCCTAATTAATGCAGGCTAGAAACTCAGAAATTTGTACTTAATTGTGAAATACAGAGGGCTGACAAATGGCTAGATGATATAACCCCGAATCACTTAATCACTAACATGGTTAGATTGTCCATGATGTTATTCCACCAGAAAGTGCTCCCCTACGTGAAAAACAGTTGTACACTGTATTCCAAAGGCTATCTTGGACAGTGAATTAAGGAGTCTGGGTGATTAATGGATTTGGTGAACGCTGGAATAGATTAATCAGTCTTTGATTATGGTGTTCAGAGAAGTAAAGAAGTTATGAAAAAAAGGACATGGGCTCTGTTAACGGTACAGTTCTTCCTTTTAAATATAGGAAGTTTCATAGAATTTGTCCAATTATACAATCAGATGTGTCACATTAGGAAAAGAGTGCTTCCTTTGCTCATAACAATTAGTATGTCACTTTTCAGGTGGGATACCTGAAGGCAGCAGAAGGCCTTGAAAAGTAACCTACTGTTCTTCACATAAAGAGTAGGTAAGGAGTTTAAAAGTTTCTTTCAATATTTTGCTTTTTTTTTTTCACTGTATATCAGCACATTGCTTTGAAAATTTTCCTTCCTTGTTTAATCTGACTGTTGGCTTACAACGCTGAGCTGCAAACTGAGCTAAACCAAAGCAACCTAAACCCCACTGAATGTGCAGTGTTTCGTCTACTAATGCCCACATTTTGTCACAGGTTTCATAATTAGTTAAGTACATAAGAATGTGTTTGTACCTGTTGGCAAACCTATAGCTGATCTACTCTGAAGACAAAAATAAGGAATACAAAATATTTTCACAACAACTACCAAAAATACTACTTTTCTTCTACTCTAATGTGACATTTGTTTTATTTTGGACGAGGATATTAAGAACCAAATATTAAAGACTTCTTGTACTTAGGAAACACACCTTGTCTGGGATCCTGATGGTCTAATTCTGTTCAGTTTAGTAAAAATATACATAAACATGTTTATATAAAGTTCTTTCCCTCGTTGAGTGTTACACTGACACATGCATGCATAAATTAACCTGAAAAAAAGAAGGCGGATGGGTTGCACAAATTCTTTTAGGTTGTTGTGATGTGGGTAGAGAAGACAAACCATTCCCAAAAACTAGAAGGATAAGGGTTCTCTGCCATGTCATTGAGGGGAGGAAAGGACAGACTTAGATATATTAGATGCAGGAATTGTCGGGTTCCATGTGTTGAACCAGCTGCCATGAACAGAGTGGTTTCTGGCATCTGGTCAATCATCTGCCAGTGGCTGGTACATGGACTCATAATCATCATATCAGAAAGAGGGAAACTTTGTCTGGATTCCATTTGAATGCTGACTGTTGCAAAAGGTTTTTGTCTTTAGCAGGGATTGCAACCCAGGATGAATAGAATTCTGAACTATTCATTTAAATCTTGGCTGCAGGAAAGATTATTTTCCATATTTCAACTAGTCTAGAAAAGGTGGATACAATCTTTGGTTTGAATTTTGCCACTTTGGGGTACCCATCTCAAAACCAGGCTGAGCAGCTTTTGTCACGATACGAGTGAGTGATGCACAAAAGAGGCTGGTATCACAAGACTTGCCTTGCAACTGACCTCTGTGAGACTGCATCCACAGCCTCCCATAGGGATCTGAGTGAATACTAGACCCCCAACAGGTCAGAGAATTCTGCCAACTTGCATCGAGTTTACATTAAAACAAGAAAGGAAAAATACATTTTCAAACCTTTCAAATGGAGAAACATTTTGTGAATTAAGATTTATTACTTGGTTTCATAATCTGTTACTTGACAGCAGCTGGCTATACAAAGTGTGGAGTCTATTGGATTAGTTTATATAACAGATGGTTCTGTTTTCAAATTTACTCCAAATGTTCAGATGCTTTAGTAAATTAATATTTCCCATCTGATAATAGCTCATGGATTCAGCTTTAATCTTCGGTCTTTCACAAAAAAAAAAAGAATTAAGAAAGACCACTGGGAATCATTGACACTCAATTTGAAAATGATAGCCTGGGGAGTGACAGGACTGGGGCAAAATGCATAAGAAATGGCAGTAAGAGTACTGTACCGAGGTTTAACCTAAAATCACAATGTATGCAGTGTTAGAGTGTATTTCTCAAAATATTTTTATTGGAAGATTTCAAGACCTGTTTCATGTCTTAGACAGTTGTGTGTGTTTTTTGCGCTATCCATAAGTTCCACTGATATAAAAATCAGTCTTAAAAGAGCATAAATAAAGCAAGACCAGGACAATAAATTCCTTAAGCTTCATGAAAGTTCTGTAAAGTTGGTGAGATAGTCATCGTAGTGCAACACCCTATTGCAGTATAATAATTATAATGAATGGCTCATCCCATATATTTTTGAGTCATTGGAAGAAAAAGAAAAAAGAAATCCAAGACAGCTTCTAAACACCTGCAGGCAGTACAGAGTTGTCTATTTCTTACTCAGTAGACATATGGAGATGTTCTATGACTGCATGTCAACCCTATATCAACTTTCAACAATTTTCTTTCTTTGTCTAAACTGACATCTGAAAAAAACCTTAGTAAAGGATGTGAGGAAAACAGGAACTGCAAGCAGTGAAGTTGCTGTTTCAACATAAATTTGCTCTCTGTATATAGAAGTGAGGTGACACCTGTTTATATTGCATAGCACTTTTAATTAGGCAGCCCACTTTTTCTACAGAATTCCAGCCTCATTAATGACTATGACAAGTGGTGCTCATTGAAGATTGGTCTTTATTTGGCGGTTCTTCACAGTCTCATTTTTCAATATATGACCATATAAATTATTTATCATGTGCCATCTAAACCCTGTCCTGAATATAGAAATTTTACTGTGTGCAGAAATATTTCTACCGGGCCCTTGCATTAGCGCCAATGGATTAGTTCAAAAAGAATATGTGACTGCAGACAGGATTTCAGAACTCTAGAGTTATGTGCCCAAGCTCCACATGTGATGTAAAGGGAGAGTAAAGAAATTTCAAAGGACTGTGTGGATTGACTCTCAGGTTGAATAGACTGCTGTCCAGGGATGACACATAGAGAGTTACTGAAAACGAAAAATGCTCTTAAAGTCTTTCCACTGTGAAAACTTAAAAGTCTTACTCAAGAGCTCATCACACATCCTTGAACTTTGGACAGAAGTCTATCCCTCATCCTTGGTGAAGTATCTAAGGTCTTGCTTTCAATAAAGAGCAGGAAACATTATTATTTCAGAATTCGACCAGAGAAGGAGGCAACAAAGGATTTGAGGTGCTCTTACTGTGATGTTGGTTGTGCAACAGTTTACTTGGTTAAGTATTCACTTGACATTTTAGAAATCCAGGTTTCATTATTTTCCATTTCACTCTGATAGAGGAATAAAAAGTGTGCTCAACAGCCATTCCAGGGTGCACTAAAGCAATTTCTACTCAATAAAGCATGAAAGAAGACCAGGTGTACCAATATTTCTTAATTTAATGGCTAGAGCATGCAGTTGAGAATGAAGGGCGAAAGGAGTGAGCAGCTGCTACCCAAAATAGGGAATATATATTTTGCTGCTTTTTCCTAATGTGGAGTCCTTAAAAAAATATGAAAAACCTACAATTGAGTGCAGGGCTTTCTGATCCAGTCCTGCTGTTGCCTGGAGCCTAAAGCTTGTCCAGAAAGTTTATGAACATCATCCTTTCAAGCTGTGGCAGAGTTTCAAAAGGAACCAGTGTTCTACCCTCCCTTCCTTGCATTCCCCAAAGTCTATTGTGTGGAAGCTTTGAGTATGACTCACCTCAGAAGAAAGGGGAAATTGAGACTGTACCTCCTACATCCCTGAGAAATGCCATATTGACTAGACTGTTGCCTAACAGGAGGCACCACCTTCTTGGTCAGTTAGGTTTTAACAGAAATCAGTGGGAGTAAGCTTTTTAATAGATATAGATGGGAGTTTCTAGAGCCAAATCAAGCTGAGGAAAGCATGTTAGATTGAAATAGGCCCTATTTACAGTGACATACCTCTCAGTGAATAAGCAGATGTAGAATTTTAGACACTTGTTACAATGCGAGGTTATTGAGACTCCTACGGAGATGAGGTAATTCCAAGACTGGGTTGAAACAGACATGGGTGTTAGAGGAGCTCAGAATGTTTTTATCTTAGTGACAATCCTGTCCAGTAGGGACTATTTTTATCAGAGAACTATGACAGACTATAGATAAAACAGTGAAAGAACATGAAGTGGCCAGGCTGACCGTTTAGTTGACATTAAGAGCAGTGTAAGTGAAGAGTAGAGCTCATCCTGAGGCCTCTTTGGTCTCACTGATCCCAGTTACAGGAGTAAGAGCCCAGTAAACTTGCTGTGTGGTTTCCTACTGCACAACAAACTAAGAGCAGCCATGTTTTCTACTTCAGAAATATTCAGATCCTTTTACTTTCCCAGCAGCACTGAGAGATACAATAGGAGCTAAGACAGAATTAATTTACCCTTGGGAAGCTTTAACTACTCTAGCCTTGAGGACATCCTTCTGCCTCCTGCATGTTTCAGTCTCAGTGTTAGGTTTTATGGCAAAACTCAGGTAGCTCTCCTCATTCAACAGACAGCCTTGAGTACCATGCACTAAATAAGGCCTGGCTTCATTTAGAAAAACTACGTTGTCATGGACTCTGATTGTATCTATGGATGCACGAGGCAGGCACATCACAGCTTCCTAAAGCAGTTTGCAATGCAGTGACACAGGAACAAAAATCAGACTGAAAAACCGCTGAACATTCAATCCTGTGAAGTATGGAGGATCCTCACATGGGTCGTCAGTGGGTCTGGGTTCTTGATTTGTAACACAGCTGTTTAGCACTTGAGCTGGCAAAGTAATTTGTAGTAGCAGAAGACTTTTGTCTTCCACTAGGGGGGAATGGATACACATACTTTGCTGGTGAGTTAACAAACCTTTGCTAGCCCATGAACAAATTATGAGACTTGGCGGTAGTAGGTTAACTGGTCCTAGGGCAAGGATTAAGAAAGTCTTAGTCTGAAAATAGAAACACACCCCAAGAATGATGCCTCGTCTCCATTTATCTGTCTGTATTTCTGTGAGCTTTTGGAAATGCTTAGGTCAAACCTTTTTTCTGTGACTAAGAGGGGAAAAAAATGAAAAAGTAGGACTTTAAGGAGAGCACTATGTATTGCAAGATGCACAGTAAAAGTGGATGGATAGGTGAAGCAGATAATTTTTTGGTGACTGAAAGCTGAGTTATCCGTTCCAAAACCCTGAGCTGCCTGCACCATAGACAGCAGTTCCTGTGCTACTCACAATGGCTCAAAGCTCCATCAGTCCATTCATCACAGTCAATAGCAGCTGACCAGACAAACCATCCCAACTGTTTCTACACCCAATTACTGTGAAGCAAAGGTGACATGACCTGACATATAGTCAGAGATCTTTCCAAAATCCAAAATAGTGATGTGAAGATCCCAGTTCTTGGATCTTTGGTGGCTGAGATCTTTTGAGTTTGGGTCTCAGTCAGGCCCTCAGTCCTGTGATGTGCCAAGGGCCCCTGGCTTCCCAGCAGCCTTATATGTGGATGCTCTTCTGACTGTGTCAGCTTGGGCCTCAGTTACCACTCTCAGCTTTTAATTTCCCTATGCCTGTTCATTCTTCTATTAATGCCAGTTGTCCACCCCTTCCCACCCTCGTGGGAATGAATTTTCATTCACTGTGGGCCTCTCCAGTTCCCACTGTGCTCAATGAATGCTTTGCCATTGACTTCCATGAGAACAAGATCTGGCCTTTCCTATTTTTTCTCTTCACCCACCCACAGCTGTCGTCCATCTATTCTTATGCTGCTTCTCTAGGCTTTTATTTTGTAATTCTGTGTCCAATATTATAAACTTCATAATTTTTTAAAATATTTCTCTGGCCTCTTTATGCACTGTAATCCAAACCCTTTGCTCTAAACCTCCCTAACTTTTCACACACCCATTCCCTTGTCCCGCTTTCATTTTGTTTCTTTTCCAGCTTTTGGCTTTCCTATTTTAACCTCTCTGACTGACATAGGAAACAGAAAAGTAAACGAAAGTACTAAGACTTTCACACAGTAGCTGGATGAGGTGGTGGTTTGAATTCATCAAAGGGTATTCGTTTTTCAAATTTTAATAGCCTGGGTAGGAATCTTGTTCACTATTAATCTGTGTTAGAATTGTAATGAAACACTGTGGTGGTGGTAATTAAATTTCAAGACAGATGCTTCATAAATAAAGAAGCATTTCATAAATATCAAATTATGCCACTATCTTAACATGTGCAGGTTCTCTGTCATTACAGAAATGTGATAATTATCTCTGGTTATTCATTACAATTTAAGAATGGATAAAGAATAGAAAATATAGGCATGAAGGAGGGAAATACCTGTAACATTGAGGTTGTACCTTAGCTCTTCTATATGTGAGTTTTAGAGGGGTTTGCATTTTTAATTCAGTGCTCATTTAAGCAGGGAAAATTAGTATGTAGTTAAGTTGTACCTGTCTTCAACAGTACATTTAACTGTATGTTTCACTAACTGCTGAATAGCACTTTTCCTTGCAACAGGCTCTCCCTTTGAACACTACTCTGTTCCCACTGGTGATTTCATAGATATGGTCTACTTGAAAACTTATTTTGTTGGGTTTTAAAGTCTCTTGAAGTGAGACTGACAGGCCTGTAGTTTCCAAGGTCCTCCTTCTTGCCCTTCTTGAAAACTGGGACAATGTTTGCCAACTTCCAGTGAGCTGGGACCTCTCTGGATTCCCAAGACCTCTCAAAAACCATTGAGAGAAGTTTTACAATTACTTAAGTGTTGCAGTGAGGTCCATTTTGAGAATTGGAGAGAAGTTTCAGTTATGCATCACCGGCACACAATCTTCCTCTAGCATATTTGCATATAAACATAGCAATAGATTCGCCCTTGTATTGTATCCATGTTAATATTTTGTGTCTGCAGAGGTGTGCTTCATTGTGTAATTCCAAATCATGTGGCAAAGTCCAGTCAACACCTTTGTGGATTTAAATGCAAATCAAGTAGTTCTGGCGTTTAATTTTTATTAATCACAAAGTACTCTAAACTTTCTCAGAGTCTGATCTTTTCATCCTAAGCTTGTTTGATCTTCATCCAAGTAACCAGCATGATTCAGTATTCTCCCAGGATATAATATTATAGTTTGCAAAGTGATTGTTAAATGCATTAATAATTTCAATGGGATCATTAATAACATCTCTTGTCAGCAACCTAGCTCGGATAATAACTTTCTTGTGACTTGCATGAAGTAAATTTTTTTTCTGGGGGGAAGGGTATTCTTTTCCAGAGGTTTCTAGACGTCTTTCAGTTGTTTTTCAGTGGCTGAAATAGCTTTTAACTGTGGTATGTCTTAAGGTTTATGCACTCATTTCTAAGAAAATGTGATAATTGGTTAACCAATCATTCCTCTGTAGTTGTCCTGATTGCTTAACCTAACAACTCCACCAATATTTTCTGTAAATAATGGTAATTATACGTGTTTTTCATAATAATATCTTGTTGATACAGAAGAATTTAAGGTAGCAAATGTCTATTGACAGAAGTCATATTAATGTGCTAAAATAGTCTGGCAAAGACATATCTGATGGACTGAAAATTAATTGGGCAGAATTTCAGTTTATAACAGCAATGTATCATCATTGCTAGTATTTTCATGTCAAGATAGTCATAGGGTTGCAAAGGGTAGCTCTCTGGCTGTTGGTATATTGTTGAGAACCCCAAAATGCAATGTAACTTGGAGAGAGAGAGTGATCATCTTTGTCTCCCTATTTACCCCTGCCAGACTGATAGATTGCTGTCTGGCTACATTCATCTTGCAGATCACCATATCCTCCTTGAATGACAGCAATCTATCCCAGTGCATCTCTACATTCCCTATATTGCTGTCTCCTCTCTACTGTGTGTGGAATAAAGCAAATCCTACTACTTGCTGGCCACAGTTCAAGCAAGAATCACTCTTCCTGCTTTATCTACCTTGCTATGATGTGTAACAATGGAGTCAAGGGCCAAGGTGTCATCCTTTATCAAAGGAAATAAGTTAATACAAAAAATTCAGTTGTGGAAACAACAATATATCCTGTTAAAACAATGAGAGGGAAATCCCTGCCAAATGTTGACATAACTCACTAGCAACCAGTTCTGTAAGAAGTTGCCTCTGTGCATTGTCTGGGGTGAGCAAGTCGGATTTCAGTGTCTTAGGAAGATGAAAAAGTCCTTAGGTAGGTCTGCTTGTAACTGTCCTTCACTGAAACATTATTCTGGTTACTTTTCTCTGCTGACTCTTTCTATCTGATACATCGGTGTTGTACAGCTGAAGAACAAGATTTATTATGTGTTATCAGCAGCAGTCCCACCTTTGGGTTTTTTGCACAGGCATTGGAATGGCAGGATGGGTCCATAGCTGTAGACTACAATGGTTACTACGGTTTGCGTTCTTCGCGTAGTGAATGAAGTATATTTACAGGCGCAAGATAATTCATTTACTGGCAGTACTGCCATCCCTGGCAGTGTTCAAGGCCAGGCTGGATGGAGCTGTGAGCAACCTGGTCTAGTGGAAGGTGTCCCTGCCCATGGCAGGGGTTTGGAGCTAGATCATCTGTCTAGTTGGTTGGCCTTCAACCCAAACCATTCTATAGTTCCATGATTCTATAATTCTATGTCTTCTTTCTAAGCCTAGAAATTTTAAATAACATTTTTCAGAAGCATATTGTTATAATTGTACTTTTAGAGGGTTATCTTCAATCTATTCTTCTTCAGTCCATTCCCTAGTCAAGGTAGAGTCACCCGTAAGAATCTTCATCTTAAGTCAGCAACCAGTGGGTGCGACTGAACAGGTTGTAGCAGCTGGGAAATGCAGGCATTCCCACAATGACCATGTCATTGTGTGCATTGGCATAAGCATCACTCTTGGAACTTTGCCCTGTTGTGCTTACCCTCTTCCCTTACCTTTCACCGAAAAAAATGTTCACCATGTAGTGGTTGCTTTACTCTCCTGAATCATTTCACTGAAGCAATGCCTAAACAAAAAATAGGGGTACACAATTAGCTAGAGACAGAATTTTCCAACAAACTCCAGTTCAGACAATGATTAGTAGAGTGGAAAGAAGGATATTCAATCTGGCCTTGTTTTACACAGTCCCTATAGGTGTTATTTATTATCAAGGTACTGAACAAGATGCTAATCCAGCGTTGTAGCTTCACTTCTGTGAAGTTTTGTATCCTGTAACTTTAATTCTTCTTTGCATGCAGGCAAACTGGGTAAGTATTTATGTCTTCTATTCAGACGAGAGGTTGAAACTTATGTTGTTAGCATTACAGAATCATAGAAATTAAAGATGGAAAAATTTTATTAGATCATCTACAGTAGTAGTTCATCATCTTGCCAATACAAGCATTTTACTATAGAACAATGACTCCTTGCCCAAAGCCGCAGAGAGAATCAGTGTCAGAGCCAGGATTAAAACTTAAGGAGTTTCTGGCTCCCTGTCCTCTACTCAGACGGCAAGAGCATACTGCAGAAAAGCTAGATTGTCCAAACATTAACAAAAAACAGCAGGGATGATTTGATTAATTCAGATTTGTTGCTAAAAGGCCTGTAGTGTTTTTGATTAGCTCTTGGGCCCTCATCAGGCTTAGAGGGGTGTGTGTGGTAAATTTCCTTTTACCAGTATGTAACCTACAAGATCCTGAAGTGATTCGTATTCTTGAGAAACCTGCAATTAAAACACTTCTTCAAGCAAATCCCTATGAATACATGGATCGGCATCTTTATGTTAAATAGGTCAGACTTAATCCTGTAAGCTCTTAAAGACAGGGGCTATGTTTTCAATGTGTCCATACAGTGCCTTACTGGCCACTCTGAAAAGTACTGTGATATGTATTAATAAAAATATATATTTATTTACTGGACATGAGAGCTAAAGTTAGAAGTTGTTTCTGAGGGGTAGCTTCATTTTTTCATAAGAAACTGCACCATGAAAATTCTATATGCTTACTCTGCAGGGCTATACAAAATACAAGTTATTCTGCATCCCATACACATTTGCAAGGATGAGCAGTATATGGAAGGTACTTAATATCGTTATTATTACTGCATAGAACTCAGTGTATATATTTTCATAGATGCTCATGTAGCACCTGCAGAAAGAACACTTAAAAAGTCGATATTTGCTGCACAGCTTGGTTTTCGCTTCCACACCAAAATTTTCACACACATGTTTCTACAATAGAACTATTACTATTGGTACTGGAAAAAGTGCCTACTATTACATATTTCAGATGTATCTCATTAGAAGGTCTTGTTTTCATTAGCTAAACTTTAACTATGTAAGGAAACTTTTCATTTATATGTATCCACCTCAGATAGGAATTTTTTGAGAAAAATTCTAAGAAACTGAGAAGAAAAATTGCAACTATTTTAGTGAGATCTGAATCCCTGTGTTTAGTAACAGGAATATAAAATTTGTCAAAAGGGGATCTTTATGTTAGATGTCTGCTTTCTTTCTGCTTTGAGCAAAGTTTTCAGGATATTCTGAGATATTCTGGAAGCAGTTTTTCTTCACTTAACTTTTCCCACTTAAAAACGAAGTTTTCCACTGGTCTTATTCTGTTTGGTCTTGAACACCAAGGTTTTTGCCTCTTCAGTGCTCTTTTGGTCCTTCCCCCATTGTCAGATGATTCCTCAGACACTAAAAAATGACACTCAGTGTTGAGTTTTACATTGCATTTTAGCAGGAATCTGAGAATGAGTGGTTACACGCTGTGGCAATGCAGAAGATAATGAGAATTAACTCTGCGTGCAGCTAAGGTTGTGCTTTCACAATCACTTGAAGATGATCTAAGTAGATGCTTCTGCCAAAAGTGGTGACCTCACCTATCCCCAGACAATGGTGGCATATTCCTGCTTCTTGACTTTGAGAGAACGGATCCAGATGAGGACTACTGACTTTTCAGTTGAATTGGTTTCCTGACACTATCCATGAAGACGGTAGCACAGAAGTCTGAGTGAGATTGCTTACTTCTGGCAGGGACAGGAAATGCTAGCTCATACAGGCAGCAGCTGGAATTATCTTTACTTAGTACTAGCAGTCATGTCCTCCTCACCTTTCCGTCGATGATATATAATCTTTAAATTCAGTCAGCAGTCTGTCAGTATAGAGATTAGTTAATAAGACATGCTTGGTAAATGTCAACGACTTTTGAATATGCTACTTATCTGCTACTTAAAAATTATTACGGATATTCATAGGGACTTTGTTGTATGCCTGTACTTCCTTTATTGTGTTATGGACCGTCTGAGTTGCACATTTAATTTGGCTGTGGAGGATGGAATTCATTTTACTTTAAATGTCTCTAATGTAAAATTTGAAATAGACCTGACCACCTAGGCTCCCTTTAATCATCAATGAAATGTTTTTTGGAATATTAGGTTGGGACCTCTTTCAGTAATCTGTCATTAGGATTAATCATGCTCTAGAAATGCTTACGTTGCTCTATCAAGTAAATAAAAAAATTAATTCTCTGCAGATGAGTAGTCCCATGACAACATATACACTGTAATGTGAAATGAAGCCAATCAAAAAGCCTGACCATCTAACCTGGTAAACCCAAGGTCTGGTTAGGCAAGGAGAACGAAAAGATAAGGCTTCCTTACGGGAGTATCCATGCTAACATTTCTGCCCATCATCTGAGTCTTACCAGTGCAGCACTGCTGTACCCTTCAGATCTTCTGGCTTACTTGTAGCTGTAGTGTCCAGGTTGAGGGTAATTAGAGATAAAGAATAGATTCTTCACTATGAGTGTCTTGGAACACTGGAACACATTGCCCAGAGGAGCTGTGGATGCCCCATCCCTGGAAGTGTTCAAGGTCAGGTTGGAGTGATCTAGTGGAAGGTGTCCCTGCCCATGACGGGAGTTTGGAACTAGATCATCTTTAAGATCCCTTCCAACCCAAAGAATTCTGTGATTCTGTGAGATTTGGCCAGAGGGACTGGAATTTTTTGGCAAATTCATGATGCAGTTGGGAATAAATGGGGCTGAAATCAGAACAACCAGTAAGAACAATCAGCTACCAACTCAATTCTTCTAAACCATAGTAGTCTGTGCCATGCAGCAGGGTGTATCAGCCCCATTCATGACTCGTGGGTATCAGAATAGTGCAATGTGATGGAAGTTGCCATTTCCCTACTTTTTTGTTTTAAAAATATAGGTATTGATTTAAAGTCAAGCACTGGAAAGTGAGAATTACCATTAAGTTCATCCCTAAATGATCATCATCTATGCTACATTTTCTGTGAAAGAGAGATCTCAGGTGGGAATCTACATTGTTCCTGTTCAAGTTTAGCATATTTCCTTGAATTTCAAGGTTATACAGGCCTGTGAAAAAATCCCCAAATCCAGATATGCCTGGAAAAATTAGTAGCCTCTCCCCACTTTTCAAGAAGAAGAAAAAAAAACAGGCAAGAACATGTAAGTCAGTCAGGTATGCTGTTGTACGGCTGCATGCAAATACCCTGAAAGTATTTAAACAAAAAGAAAATATTAAAAAGAAAAACAAAAAAACAAAAAAACAAAACACTTTAGGATGAAAGAATCCTTGCAAAATAGAAATAACTTTCTAAAACATTTGCAAATATTTTTGTTTGTTTTTAAACTAAATCTGATGAATGCCACTGTGTAGAGTAGTATTGTCATGCTTTGTTTGGTGTTATGAATCAGAGATTTAGCTATACAACAAAAATTAAACAGATTTTAAGCATTTGTCAAATTGAGGCCAAAGCAAGTAAAGTTAACATACCGTTCAGTTAAATTACATTTTAAATATAAACAGTAGATATGTGTTAACTTCAGTTGAGTAATATGTAAGAAATAAACAGCTCACTTTCCAGCTGGGCATTTACAGCCTTTGGCTGGTAACTAACAGTAGCTTCAGAGAGATTTAAGTGGTCAGGTTAAGTGCTATGCATGGGAGCACAAGGCGTGAGAAGAGCTTCAGCATGTGAGAATGGGGGATGATCCCAATGAAAACCACATATGTGCATTTCATATCCTGTGAATTCTCTGACTCTAGTTGGAGATCATGCCATTGTTTCTAAACAGCTCTGATATTCCCCTCTGTGTAAGTGCAAAGCATTGTTAAAGTTTAATACTACTTCTGTGCTGTTCAGTCTTTTAGTTTTCTTGGCACACTCCACTGAGGAAGAGGAATGCTCAGGGCTAAAAATGAATAACTTAATTACTGGGCAAAATTCTGAGTCCCTCAACTGAGCAGAACTCCCACTAATTTGAGAGGAACTTTTGTTCAAGTGACTACATAACTTGAATCATTGTCCCATGTTAACCTCTGGTAGCTTAGTTGGTCTCATTGTAAGATACATTGTAAGGGAAAACATCCTGAGGAGCTGAGTCTAAAAATGTGTCACTAAAAACGCTCTTCTAAAACAGTTGTTATGTTCTAGCTTCAGTTTGATTTAATATTCTCAGCTGCTGGTGATGCAGGGTACCTCTTCTCCACTACGCAAAACTTTAGTTTTGAGTTATACTGCTGCACCGTGGGAGAGCAAGAGTAAAATTTTGGACTGTTTTTTCGGTAAAACAAAATCTATTTGGAAATAACTTGCATGTTCTTGCAAGATGGTTGCTTTTGCTAATCCAGCTAACTGCCTCAAATTCACTGTAATTTCAGATGAGCAAGCCACTGGGAAACTTTGTTGTGTTGCACTCAAGGATGGTTGCATTTCACAGATGGATAATACAGGGGGTCCTCCCTCCTGTTCTGTTTACTACAGTCAGTTAGCGATATGTTCTGTAATATTTCTGGAAGAAAGAAATAGTGCTGCAAGAAATATGGCTTAAAAGACTGTTTGTAAAGGCTTCTAGTCTGGCTGCATGTGTGGTTGGTTTGTTCTCAAAGCAGAAACACCTTATGTGAGAACTATTACTAACATTTTTATTGCTTAAGGAATTTACTATGTAAAGAATGTAAAGGAGAAAACTAGACAGCTCCTTGACAGTTGACAGCTTTTGTGACAATAAGGGTAAGACTTTCAGAAGCCCTCAAATTTACTTCACACTATGCATTTTCAGAAGCAAAAATAACATTACATTTGATGGAGTTTAGATTAGAATGAAAAAAAAATCATTAGAAATTTCAGAGAAATAGAAAATTTCAGCTTGAATTGTCATCTGTTGGTCTCACATACTGACATTTATGGGAGTATTTCCATTCTGTTTTTCATGTCTTGTGACCGATGTTATCACAATCTTATTCTAAATCTTGTCTTAATAACCTTAGTGTTAAACCCCTTTTGATGGATTTAGGAAAAACAGTTTAAGACATTTGTTTTCATTCAATGACTTAAAGTGGTGAATGATTTCACCATAACACTTCTAAGTTATTTGTTATTATCTTGATATTCCAAAACATGCACCTTATTTTTGTTCTCAATTTGTCAAGCTTCAATTTCCAGTAATTAGTTCTTGATATTTATCTTCTTTAATTAAAAAAGAAACCCAACAAAACTACTACCAAAAGTATTCTTATTTAATCACTAATAAGCTATTATCAGGTCATCTAGTTATCCTTGGACAAATTGACTGGACTGAGTTGTTCTGTTCTGTCATTCTATGACTAATTTTCCACACTATGATTCATTCTTACTTTGCTTTCCTGAGCCCTGTACAATTTTTTTAACATCTTTGTTTTAAGTCTGGACATCAAGAACTACACACACTCTTCTAGTAGTGGCCTCACTGGTGAGAACCACACGTGAAAATCACTACAAAATGCATTATTCAACTGCTGTTGCCACAGGGGCCAGATAGTACCTAGCTACCATGATAGATATAAAAGCTGTAATAACATTCCATCCCAACCTTTTCTTTGGTTTTGGTTCCTGTGGTTCTATGCACTCACCATGCCCATTTAGCTCTGAGTTTTGGTTGTTCCAAAACTGTAAAGAGAAACTCATCTCAGCCCACAGTTATTCCCTTTCTGCCCCCTGAATTTTGTGCTGAAACTATGCAAAAATGTGCATTTTTGTTATTTTTATTTAAACAGCAAAAATAGTTTGGCTCAACTGTGCTGAAAACTGGGTCATGGCTTGTTCAAAATATTTGCAGCCCTTTCAAGGAACACTGGTTGTATTTAGGGCTTGTAAGGAGCTCTGAATTTAACAGTTTTAGGTGGCAGG
This sequence comes from Ifrita kowaldi, assembly GCA_013398055.1. Classification (NCBI taxonomy): domain Eukaryota; kingdom Metazoa; phylum Chordata; class Aves; order Passeriformes; family Cinclosomatidae; genus Ifrita; species Ifrita kowaldi. Next base: position 1,133,766 of record VZRS01002803.1, read on the forward strand.
TGAGAACATTGTCCTGAGTTAAATGGTTTTGCTTTTTAATGTTTCACAATGTGCTATTGTAAGATAACTCCTGTTCATTTTCTTCCAGTGAGTTAATGATTGAAGTTAAAATATTTTTGTGTTCAGAAGGCAAGTGTCACATTGAATTTAAACTAAGTTTACTGAATACGAAAATCTCTACATAAGGAATTAAACTCAGGTCTGTTTGCCAATGACACCTGTGCTTGTGATTTCGTGAAAGCATCGCCTTGTACAAACTGGGCTCAGCATGGTTAGGCTGAGGGCTCACAACAGTCACATTAGTTTAACAAGGCATCATGCACCAGCAGAGCAACAGTTACAGCACGGAGGATGTCCTCAGCTCAAAGCAAATATAAGGTCATCCAACAAGAATGTTCAGGCACATGGTTGAATTACAGAAGCTTTTTTAAGTCTTGGTAGATGAATTTGTGTGTCCTCTCAGACAGTCGGTCATAAATTAATAAAACCTAGCTTAAGCCTCAAGGAAAAAGTAGGAGGAAGGTTATATTGCCTTGCATGCGAAGGAGGCTAGCTAACAAGACAAACATAAAATGTCATAGCATTTCAATTGGTATATGGTAACATGATTGTCTATATGATGTAATGTATAACAGTATGCGGATTGCTTTAAAAAGTGTATCTTTTGTGGTATGTGTTTAATATAATGCTGGTAAATGGACTCCAACTCATGGATTTTAACAAAATCTTTTTGGCAAAATAGACTGGATTTCAGCAAATATCGTGCAAACTTTTCTTTGGAGGGGAACTGTGTAAAGTCTGCCTATTTCAGCTTTTTTTTTGCTTTTGATCTGACACAAACTTATAGGCTTAAATGAAAAAAAACCCCTAATCTTTAGCAACTCTTCAGTCTAGCTCTGAATGCCGAATTAATCTGGATTTATGGGAAGAGCAGGTTCCATACTTTATCTTTGAATGTGAATGGGAGAATGGTAACAACTTTGTACTTACATCATTTTCACTCTGAGCATGGGTGAGAGAACACCAGCTAAAATGAAGTTGTCAGTTCATTTATGTTATTTTTCTAAATAGATGGCAGCATGTTTACAAGAATTCAGTTTGTTCAAGGAGTGAGGAAATCAAACCTTAGGCATGTTCTTTGAGATGATAGTAATTACCACAATTTCTGATTAGCACTGAGAGATTTACAAAGGTGTATTTCATTTATTAAATCTTTATGCAATGTCTTGAAATTAAAACACAAAGTAAAACCCAAGAGGTATGCAGCTATCAGGCATGACACGGAATCACAGGTTGCTGTATTTCTCACATGAAGAAACAAGGAATTAAAACTCAGCAAGTTTTGAAAATCATTGTGAATTCTAGACCCATTCCAGCTCTTTGAAATCCTTCGGAAACCTTAAAGTAACTTGTGGTCCAACTTTTTGGAAAGCATGAACCAATACCTGAGTGAACTTTGGGGACCAGATGCCACATGATTCTGCTATGATGAAGTCACTGGTGTTCTCCTCTGCAATGCAGTGGAGGGGTTGAAGGGATTTACAGTGGCAGGGTATCTACTGGACCCAAACCAGTTGTTATTGACTTCCTTAAAAATAATGCAGAACATGAAACCAAAGTCCTGTGTAAATTTTTTTGGTTACATTATTAAGAGTGTGGAAGAATTACAAGTCACCTGAGTTCACAATACTTAGGAAAACCCTAGCGTAGGTGCCCTTATATCACCAAAAAGGCACATTTTTCTGTGTAACTGCACCTCAGAATGTAACGCATCTCAAAGACAAAGTAATGAAGTATGGCATATTTGCAGGGATGCAGGAATTACTCATAATATTTACTAGGATGATTTAAAGGTTGGCCAAAATCCTATTGGTTAAAACCATGACTATTTCTAAACTTGTGATAGCAAACATGCAAAATCTTTGGGTGCTCCGGAAAGCAGTCACTCTTCACTTTAGCGAGCATGAGACACAGATGCAGCTAAATAAAACATATACTTAAATTTCTCTGTTTCTCTTCTTTACACCTTCAACTCAAACTGATACAAGTCATATTTTTCTAGGGTATCAGACAAAAGTCTCCTTCAACTCACTTTTATAGCTGATTTTCTACTTCAAATTGCTTCTGGAGCTCATCTCTTAACCTGTTGTTATTTAAGTGTCCTTTTGTTGAATCTCATCACTTTAATCTGGTGATCACATATTTTCCACTAGAGATTCATTGCTAATTATCAATCCACCTTGCTTCATTGGTGTTTTGGCTTCTTTCTTCAGCATATTCAGATACCAGGCACTGTGATCACTCAGTCCAGAGCTGTGTATGTGACACAGGTTTGTCCACTACTCATGTAAGTCCCAGCAGACATCTCCAAAAGAAATCACCAGTCAGAAGTCCAGGAACATGGATCACAAAGTTAATCAGGTAAAGGGATGTATATTATTAACATTTAATGAAGAGGTTTATTTGCCGTATAATCTTCCCCTCCATGAGAAGGCTTTGTCAGCTCTAGCATAACAAGCAAACCCTACCCTGCACAGATAAATACCAAATTTAGAGCCATCCCTTGTAAACCAATACCATCATGCTTCAGGTAGCTCTCTTCATATCTGCTGTAATACCTAAACAAAATGGGGTGAGTTGAGGACAGAGTTGCAGCCCTAACTCTGAGTTTCCTGGCTTTTGTGGGCTTAAGTCATACCCTTAATGTTATTTGAAAGTATTTTTTTGTGGTTTAATATATACTATAACTTTTTCTTTTGTGACAACTGGATTTATACTGGCTTCATCCCTAATACCACTGGAAACTGGAAGCAGGTCATAGTGTGAGCCTGTCTTCCAAATATTTTAAACAGAAAGTCACCATTCGGCACTCATCGCTCTTGTTCTCCAATAAAAGTTCAGTGTTCCATTTTCATTAGAATGATACCTCTTATGTCAATACCACATCCAACTTGTAGACCATTTGTCCTCCTGAATGCTAAAGGTGAACAAATGAACAAAAATCTCTTTGTACTCTTCTGCTTTCTCTTTTATTCATATTTATTCATATGAAAAGACACGGATTTAGTGAAAAAAAAAGAGATTTTTTTTCACTAGAAATTCTTTTCTTGTATTTTAATTTGATTTTCCTTGGTTGATTCCATAGTCACTCTATTCTATGGTCAAATATTTTAATGCTATACGCTGCATCCACATTGACAAAAATCTGGGTATCTCACCCATAAGTGCTGTTTAATGTCTTCATATTAAAGCCATAGTCCTTGGTTGTCTGAGTAACGTTACATCACATAAAAAAATGAGCTCATATGAAGTTGTTGATGTCAAGTCCTGCCTCCTAATGACTTCTCAGGTCACAGTGCTGAAGTGTATTGCTGGAGGTCAAATCACTTCCATCAGAATGCTCTTCCTCCCACATATGTACACAAGCGTTAATTTAAAAAAATCCTTATCACACCAATTCTGTGTAGCACTAACTGCCTGCAGAATGCTGTCATTTTTCTTTACCACTGAATGAACTGTATCATTCTCATTCATACACCGTTCATTCATACAGCCTCGGAGAGAAGATGGATAAGAGGAAGTGTTCCAGAGACAGAGAGGTCAGAAAAAACCTTGAACAGCTGATCTGCTCCCCATCTGATCAAAAAAACTTTGCTGAGGTCACTTTTGTAATTCAAAAGCTTTTGTTATATATCCAGAAAGTCAGTAGACACTAGCTTATATTTGGACAGGCAACTGTTGTTTGCAATTTGCTTGGTTCCTTATATTTTCATAAAGGTGTAATTCAGCATTTCACAGGTTCTAAAATTGATTCTCTCAAACTGGTTTGATTTTCAGGGCTTATCTCTGTTTTGCCAGGAGAATACTGTTAGAATTGTTTTCTACTTCATGTAAAAATTGATAGGATGTAATTTTCAATGGGGGGCACTGTGATGAGTATATAATTTGGGGATGTGTTAGAATCTGTCTCTTTTAAGGCTATCTGCAATTGTTTTTTAATTTTATAAATTGAAAAATCAAGCAATAATCATCACTGTCACATAAATGGAAGGCTAGATTTTCTCTCACTTCAAGAAGCTGAGAAGCTGAAACAGTGTTAGCCCTATGGAGAACGGTCAAAATTAAGTTTTAGAGGACATTACCTCTGTGCCAGCCACTGTCTAAAAGAGATTGCTCAGAAGACTGTCTAAGGTCTATATTTGCAGGAGAAATCCCTTTTAAACAGATCTGTAATACTGTTCAATAATGTCTAATTGCATTAAAGAGCACTTAAGAAAGCTGCATTTTTGCAGCTGTCTTAAGCGTTTCCACCATTGAACTAAACCTGTGTAAACACTCTCTTCCTTTGTTGTCTGATGCAGCTTTCACTTTGAAGAACATCTGTAATAAGGAGGAGAAATACCACCATTTTACTCCAGAAAGCCAGTTGTGAAATTTTGGTACTTGGTAGATTAAGTGTTAATTTTTTTGTCATCTTATCTGCCCCCAGTTTTTCTCACCTGTTCTGAGGTCCACTTACCCCTCATATCACTCGTGCTTTTCTGATAATGCAAAGAAGTTGAGCTGTTTTGAGTTTTTGCATGGGGGTGTTTCAAATTGATTTGGAGATTGTCATGGTGAACCACATGATCTATTTCTTCCACCTTCCTCCCTTTTTGGTGGCTAGCAGAAGTGTGCACACGGCTCTTGAAATTCCAGACTGAAAAACTATTTTCCTAGTAAGCAGTGTAAGCACCATTAAACTTAAGTTTTTCATCTGTATTGTTTTGCAGAAAGAGCAAAAGTTCACAAGACTCTGAATTTGTCAAAAATATGGTAATGCTTTGGTAAAGGGGACACCTGCCCAGATTTTCAAAGTTAAAAAGTCTCCCCAAAATGACAGTGGTGATATTGTGGCAGTTGAATAGTTGTAAGGTCATTGTCTTGCTGCATGTCCAGGTGGCAGATCATCTCTTACTCATCTTGTTTCCATTCTTTTGGGCTGGTCTCTAAGTAGCAAAAGGAGCTTGTTTGCTCCCTCAAAATACAGTACAGAGCAGAGGAATGTGTGTGTCTATGTATGGACACACATAAGTGCACAAAACCACAGAGGCTAGTTCTAATTTACTTTAAAATGCGTAAGTGTACTTGGGAGATGGAAACTAAGAAAATTCATAATAAGACTGAATGCAGTCCAGGAGCCTTGTAAGATTTGAGAATAGAAAGCAGTTTTCCAATCTTTCATGTATGGAAATACCAGATGAGTCAATGGGTGTTCTCTGAGCTAGGAGCTTCCAGGGCTACTTTCTCTATGTCAGCAGCATTGCCTTATAACTTGTTTTTAAAGGCCACCCAGTATCTACAGCCACCTCCGATTTAACTGGAACTTTGGGTGCTCAGTGCCCCTGAAACTGGGCTTATGGCAGCCATGGTGCTTCTGGAAACCAGTCACAAAAAACACTTTAGGGAAATTAACATCTGGCATTCAGGTTAATGTGAGACTTGCTAAAGGTGACAATTCCTGGTAAAAAATCACACTGGAGATTTTAAAACAAACAAAAAAAACCCCAATGAAACAAAATGAAAAAAACAACAAAGGAAAGAAAACCTGACTTACTCATCGTGTAATAACACTGGGCTTTTAAAATGCTTTTGACCACAAACAGTTTGGAGCAACCAACTGCAATCTATTAAATTTCAGCACACAGGGATTTTACTTTTTCCTCAACCATTTCTTGTACATTATATAAGTATTTTTAGGAAATTCACAGTTCTTATTGAATTTAAAAGGAATATCTAGCTTTGTGAGGAGAAAACAATTAATATCTGTAGCTTCTAAGGTAGACTTTGGAAACAGTGGAGATTTTTCACTATTGATTGATGGATGTGTTCTATATTAAATTATTTTTCTTTTTCCTCCTGGGACTTATTTCATTTTAACTTTAGGGTAAAATCCAGCCTGATTTATGCAAGTGTCATTATGTAGAATGCTGGAATTTTTATTACATTTCTTTCTTTGGGATGAATATAATAAGTAGAAGTTGCCTTGGAGAGTGTGTCTATCTAGAGAAAGATTTTTTTCAATATCTACCTTATATGGGAGAGATTTTTACATACAATAATTCATGAAGGATGAATGTGTAAGTAACACAGGCAATATTTAAATGCTGTATAGCTGCTTATAACTACTGTAATTCTTTATCCACATAGACCTTTCAGGGGTTTCAATGAGAACTGAAAGCTGTTCATCTCAATTATTTTTGCAAATTAATAAAAAAAATAGACTATGTTGTTTGGGTAATCTGTTTTGGAAGTCAAGAAGCAATGAAATCTAATGACTAAATCATTCCTTCATAGGTTTTCAGAGGCAGTCCATTATCAGCTATTCTACTTTTGTAGGGTTTATTAAATATTTTATGGAGAAGTCTCATTTCACATTTTATCGGGCTCTGTTAGGATGGTGGTTCTTGTATCTAGGAATAGACGTGCTTAATGGCTAGAAGCGTTCTATAATGCTTCTTGGAAGCTGTTTAAAGACAATTAGTGTTTGCTTTGGAGCTGTGATGTTTTTAAGTCTTTTTAGAGAACTAATCTAATATCCTTCCTTTCCCCACCATGCCTTTTTTTTTTTTTTGGCTATGCCAGAAATAAACAGCAGAATGATTTGTGATATGAAATTTATGAACTAATTTTTATCAAAGTTGCCATCCAAATAATTTTGAGGGTGTCAGAAGAGATGGGGACATGGGGGTGAAGATTGGGCCTTTCCTTACGTGGAGGAAATAGTGGCTTTCAGGTAACAAGTCCGAGGTGACAGGATCAGGGAGAGAAAAAGGAGCTGCTTGGTGAACCAAATGTCAATAGTCCAGTCCATGGGCGAAGGGGCAGTAGGAACAGGAGGCAGATCTAGCTTGGGAACTACTTCTGATTTTGATACCTGATTTAGAACGAAACCATTTTCAGCTTGGTCCTTGTAACTAACTGTTGGAAGAATTAAGAGAAAACGTAAGTTGGGGGGGGGGGGGGGGA
>VZRS01002803.1:1140804-1188035 GCA_013398055.1 Ifrita kowaldi
GGGGGAATAACTTGGAAGCATCTCTGCCTACCTATTTTGCCAGGAGAATACTACTGGATTTGGTTTCCATTTCATGCAAAAATTAATAGGATATAATTCGTGATTATGGGCATTATGCTGAGTATGTAATTTGGGGATGTGTTAGAATCTGTCTCTTTTAAAGCTGTCTGCAATTATTGTTTTATAAATTGGATAATTAAGCAATAATCATCACTGTCACATAAATGGGGGGTTAGATTTTCTCTCACTTCAGGAAGCTGAGAAGTTGAAATAGTGTTAGCCTCATGGAGAATGGTCAAAAGTTATCTGTACTATGCCTTCCACTTGAAAACAAAAGAAATATATTCTTGAGTTTAAGAAATAAATAAGTAACTCAGTGCTTACGCAAAACTCTCTTGATTTCAGGGGACATGCTCTGTGTAACAGAGTGAATGAATCTTCAGCCTTCCCATTTGCTTTTCTGGGGATAAATTTGGGCAGGGGTAAGTATGTCTGATACAGAGTCTATGAACAATCATGAATTAACACCCTGCAAAGCATTCCAAATCAATATTTTTCTGGGAAAAAACTTCAGTGTATATTATAATGAATTATTGATACTACTGTGATTTAGTGTATTGATAAGGTAATTTTAGTAAAATTCTTCTAGTTATGAAGCTATTCTAGAGTTAGGCTTTGTCTTGTAGTTCATGGAGCTTTATTTACTGAAGAATGAAGCCAAAAAATAAGCTTTGCAGTTATTGGAAAGCAGGACTTTTGAAGAGCATCATACTAATTCTGTAAAGTTTAGCAAATATTTCTGAGATTTCCAGGAACTATCTTCCTGCGTAAAAAAGGTGGTAAAGGAACATTTTCTACTGGTACTAAGGTTACCGGGGAAAGTTCATGGACTCAGGGAGGTTTTCGGGGTGATTAACCTCAGGTGCTAAAGTTGATCCATAGTATTTTTTCTCTGAGAAATAACTCATACTGATCTGATTAGATTAAAGAGGGTGCAGCAGAACATGTTCTTACAACTGTCTGTACCAACACTTGTGGAGGAAATATTGTATATTCCAATATAGAACAAGGCTCTGTATTAAACAAAGAGACAGGTGGCAAGGTCTGAATTTAAAAAGGCTCTCCAACGCTTCTTTTTGGGTTCCTCATGTAGAAGATGATTACCTGCCTGATAAACTAGATCTGCATAGAAGATCTTCATTGCTTCATGAATTGTTGTCTCTGAAGCTTTCATTGTTCTGCGTAGATGATAACTAACACACTTACTGGTGACTGCGTTACTAGTCCTGATGTTGTCCCAGTGAGAACATGGGTAAAAGTTCCTCCATGGAGTCAGCCTTGCAGAGATCAGCTCAAAGAGCCACTGGCTCAATCTCCCCCTGGATGGAGGGAAAATAAATGTCTCATTATCAAAATATTGTATCATTTCAAGATTTTAAAACTTAACTAGGACCACTGAAAGAGACGATGGATTGGAGGTGCAATAACCACAGAAACTGTAACAGAGACCCTCTGGGACGCACCAATCTGTGAGAGTTTTGTGAAGAGGAAAGATAAAAGAAAGGTTAGACAGGTCTTCAGTGGGCTGAATGTCTCTCACATTTTTTTATAGAATAATATAACTGAACTGTGCTTAACTCAATTTAAAATTTTACTTTGTGATTGACCTTTTCCAGCTTCATGACACAGTTTCAGTGGTAGGACACAGGAGACATGCCAGTTACAGTGATTAAATTAAAAAAAGAAGCCCATTAAGAGAAACCGTGTATATTGTTGCCTAGCAGAGAACCAAAACATTGTTTTCCTGAAAGCCACATGAATTTATTTTCCGGGTGTTAAAAAGGGCATTGGACATCAATAGAAAGGAACTGGAGGAGAGAGCTGGTTTGTAGTAGTTGACCTTTGGATGATAATTATTATAATATCTCCAAATTACTTTTATATGAAAATAAACATTGAATTTGAAAAATAGTGCCAGATTTAATAGTGTTAAGGTCATACTCCAAGTAGATATTTTAAAATGTGCTTCACTTTACTGACTTTAATTACTGTCTCTCTTTACCTATTTCCAGATGTTACCTCAAATCTGATATGTATGAATGAAAACTTAATCTTTTCCCTGTTAATCCCTTTTGCCTTCTTTCTAATCAGTATGAATTATGCTAATCTGTTTACTCAGCCCCAGAATCCAGGCATAACCTTTGGGTTGGGCTTTATTCCAGACCTTCACATCCAGGCTCTGCATGTGTCTTTGCCATCTGAGACCTCTCTTCTGGGTTGGGATAAATCTGTCTCTGAACACGTCAGTTTATATACCCTAACTATATATAGACAGCAAAAGCAAGAAGTTTAGATTAGATAAATTTTTAGCAGGCCACAGTTGGATAAAGTGAATCCGTAGATGAGATGATGTGGGCCTGGATCAAGGATTTAGCAACATGTAAGAGTAGAAAAGGTGGAATATGAAAGATTATCTGGAGAAGGAACTTGAAGGCATAGCACCATTTTGAGACGTCTAGGCAAAAAGGTTGTTTTTATTCTGTCTGGAATTAATAAGATCTGCCTCTTTCTTTTTTTTTTTTTTTTAATTTCCGATGAATGGCAATCCCTGACTTTTGTTCTCTTCAAAACAAGAATTAAGATACATGTGTTGGAAGAATATTACTGAAGTCACCCAAAGTGTAAGTATTCAAAAAACAATGAGCTTTGAAGATGGCATTGAAAAGCACAGTTTTTACACCAGGCAAGGAATAGGTGCAGTATATTAAACCTCAGCCAAAGGATTCTGTTAACTTTTGCTAGTAGAGGCAATGGGCTGATTGTGATAGTTCATATTCTCTTCAGTCCCTGAAGACTTGAAGCTGTAAGAGTAGGCTACCACCTGGAAAGATTATGCTGGCTTCATGGCCTAGAATGCAGGCTCATTTTCCTATGATTTGGAGAATTGCTTTTGGATCAATGAAATATGTTAAGCACAAGGGCAATTCTTTCCTTTTCGTGACACTTGAAGTGAATGATCTGTCAATGCAAATGCTTAATTTTCTAAATATGAAGTCATTTGGCGTATAAACTGGATGGATTTTTGCTTGTTTCATGTCTATGACATACAAAGTCTAAATCTGTTTGCTAGATGGAGGGGGAGAAAGGTCTCTAATTTACTCCTGTTTTGTATTTAAAATGTTCTCTTACATTCCTGAGCGAAAAAGTAGGGCTTTTAATAATAAGTTTTTGCTCTTTTGTTTGTTTCTTTATTTGGGTTGGTTGCATTTTTTTTGTAATTTATTAAAATGAAAGCTTATTTTTAAGCAGGAAGTAATCAACTTAATTATTCTGTCATTTCTTCGAAACTTGATGACAAAATTAGCTATGGTTTCCTGAAGATCTTCAGATAGCTTCCTTCCTTTATTTTAATTTAAATTTTGGGTCATTGTTCTGTCCTCTCAAAGAACAAACAAAGATGGTAAGCATCCTAGCATCAGTGGTGCACTTACTAAACTGAAAATATGGTTGCCATGTCCCTTATGGAGGCATTGCTGAAATGCCCCTGTACAAGGAGTATATCTAGTTTGCCTTCACACTGTTGATATATTTAGTGTATATCCATCTTTCTTGTGCCTGGGTGTTGTGATTCCTTCTCAAATGCAACTATTTCTGCTCTAAAATTACCCCATCAATACAAGCAGAGGTGGTTCTACCTCAGATTTCCATTTCTTCAACATCAGGGCTATGCGTATGGGGTGTTGGTTTGCAGTTGGAGATTATTTTTTTGCCTTGCTTATATGGACTCCAACTACAAACAAAATGGATTTTTATTTATTTAAAGAGGGCTATGAATGTTCATAAGATAGATATTTAGATTACCTGCATGAGTACCATTTCTGCAGGCAGAAAAGACACATATATTTAGTCCATGTTTCCAGGTTTTTTTCTACTTCTCTGACAATTTGAAATACAAAGTCTCATCTGCCTCTTTCTGGTGTTCATCACACTGGGATAAAAAGCCCAACAGTACATGAAATCGATTCTTTTTTTTTCCTTTTTGAATGACTATTCAAACAAGCTGTGTTGTTCAGGTATCCGAAATCTCTATGTGGTATTCACTGCTAAGGATAACCTGATTTCAGGAAGACTGAAAGTAATAGATTTCATGGGCATTACTTAAGTAAAATTACCACCTAAGTGACATGGGAAAACATCACATGAAAACCAAACAAAACTGTCTTGTTAAAAGATGTCTTCAGCCCAAATGAATTAAGAATACAATTGAGTCTAGTTAAAAATCGAGGTGAAAAACTGGAAGAAATTTGCAGGAAACTTTTCCATTTTGCTTTACAGAAAATGAATGGATATGCTCCCATTCCTGTGGAAAATTTTGGAGGTGCCTCACATAATTTATAATTGATTTTCCACTAAACTGTTGAAGAATCATTTTTGCTTCTGTTGCTAAAGTGCAACACCAGCAAAAAACCTGCAGAATATGTTGGCAAATTCTTCAGAAATTACCTCTACCTCAAAAACCTGAAACTATGATTTTTTTGGTTTGTTTTTAGGGTTTCTTGGTTTGTTTTTTGTTTGTTTGGTTTTTTTGTATTTGAAAAAGAAAATACCATAAACATGTGGAATAATATTAGTTCCATCATTCAGTAGTCATAGTACTGTAGTACATTTTAGCAGAACATTTCAAATGACACTTCAAGGTAAATTGTATACTTTTTATATTTGAAATTTAATAATGGCTTTTTAGAGCTCTTAGATCTAATCTGTGACTTAAAAGCCATACACAAGCAAGTGTCAAACCTACACTTGGTTTGCTGTTTCCTAGATTTCCAAGAGTCTGGATATTAGAACTTTTAAAATGATCATCTCATGAGTTTTATTACTTTATAATAAGTCTCTCAGCTTTGAGTTGCTGCTGAATTTTCTGTAGCAAGAAATATGCTTTATTATCTGGAGAGCAACTTAAAGAAATCAGAAATTTCATTTAGTGTGTGAGAACTTTGCCCACAACTTGAGTGCAGTACAAAGAGTCATTAGAGCCAACCTGAACTGACAAGTTCACTAGAAATCAAGGAGATATTTATCCTTTAGCCTGAAGTACAATTTTATCTGCACTGTTTTGGTGTCTCATGTTTGATATAGATGGGAGTGAGATGTCCTTTTTTTACTGCTCATTATTGTAGTCATGCTGTGGAGGACAGTCGTCAGCTAAAGGTGAAAGTTCTTTGGAATTAAATACACATTTTACTGCTGATGTCAGAGAGATTAGCATTTTGCCCTTAGGTTCCATGAAAATCAACCTGGAATCATTCCCTGTTGTTGTGATTAAACCCCAGTCAGACATCAAGCCCCATGCAGCCCCTCTCTCACTCCCCCCGCAGTGGGATCAGAGAGAGAATTGGAAGGGTAAAAGCTGGAAAACTCATGGGTTGAAATAAAGACAGTTTAACAGGGGAAGCAAAAGCTGTGCACACAAGCAAAGCAAAACAAGGAATTAAGTCATCTCATCCCATGGGCAGGTAGGTGTTGAGCCATGTCCAGGAGAGCAGGGACCCATCACACCCAAGTACGACTTGGAAAGACAAGCTCCATCACCCCAAACATCCCCACTTCCTCCTTCTTCCCTCTACTTTATATAGAGAGCACGATGTCACATGGTCTAGAATATCCCTTTGGTCAGTTTGAATCAACTGTCCCACCTGTGTCTCCTCCCAACCATGCAGGCACCCCCAAGTTCCTCACCATCCTGGCGGTACAAAAAGCAGAAAAGGCCTTGGCTCTGAGTAAGTCCTGCTCAGCAATAACAAAAATATCTCTGTATTATCAAACCGGTGTTCAGCACAAATCCAAAATACAGCCCCATGCCAACCACTGTGAAGAAAAATAACTACCCGAGGCAAAACCAGCACACCAATGCACTACACGGATTCTTCAATCCTATCTCTGTAGCATCTTTTGCAAAATTACTTACACAGTAGATTGTAGAGACAGCTAAATGAACAGGTTTCACTCGTTCTCTCAAGCAACAGACATTAAGCTATGTTTTATCTCCTAAAGCCCTTGAGAACATGTTTTAGTTTAGCTGTGGTGTTAGTGCTGGTCGTATCACTGATATGAGAAAGAATGTGTAAGATTAGTTTCACTGCCAGTACTCTAATCTATACATGTCACTTGGCACTGGTGAGATTTACAGATACTCTTCGAAAAATATTTCTGCCAGTATTTTCTGTTGCTACAGAGCCGTTGTACAGCTTGAAAAGTACTGCTTAAGACATAGGTGCATACCTTTGTTTCCCTTTTCCTAACAGTTAATATTAGATCACGCATATTATGTTGCTAAAACCTACTTTTACTCAAGCTCATTTTCAAAATGCCCATTTTTATCTATGTCTGGATACACAGCCAAGACTGGATATTATCAAGTTTTTTGACTTGAAAACCTTCAAATGAATGCTAGAATTTTATCTGAAAATTCCGAACTGAAATAATATTTACCTGACAATATCATTACCACATGAGGTTCAAGCCAGTGTTGACTACTTTCTGCATGTGTTTTATGCCTATGAATTATTGCCCGGTTCTGCACTTCAAAGAGAGTATTTCTAGTTTAGATATATTCTATATTTAATAAGTGGATTCCTGTCTTCAAATTTTTTATTTAGTGACTGATATTGGAAATAAAAATCTTAAAAAATCCTACTTCATCTTTGACATATAATTTAGGTTTTTTTCCCTTGCAATGTATATCTGTTATTCATTTTTTTGTTGATTGCTGATCATTTCTTAAGCTCTAAACACATGTCTATATAATGCAGATCAACTGAGTTTCACCTTATTTAAGGTAATATCTGTCTTTAAGACAGTAAAGGGGAAGCATGAAATCCGATTTCAGGTTAGCAATCTATTACGGTATTGTTTCAGGTTTCAAAATAATTGTCATGCACTCTCTGGAATTTCAATTAATGACTCAAGGCTTCTATGCTCAGGTATGTTTGCCATGGTGGACTTCGGCTGTGAAGCTTCTCATGCTGGTATTTGTGAGTGCAACATGGCTTTATTTCCTGAAATGCCATTAGAAGCTTATTTGATTTATGGGACTTATTTGTAATTATTTAGGATGGTAATTCTAGTTCTTTAAATTTGCTGAGCTGACAGGTTAGATGGGTACATTAAAAAGGACTCCTTTTCATTTATTAATTTTTTAATTTGGTAACAATAGAATGCCACTTCATAAATAAATTGATCTCTAAGCTCTCAAAGACAAAACCATCAAGGAAATTAGTGGCAAAAGAACTCTTACCCTTTCCCCCTCTATTTAAAAAAGGAATTATATCCATTTTCAAGATAACATATCCTAAGGGAAAATTGCTGTGTAACCTCTCTCTCAAAGAAAGCTCTTCAGTTAAAAAATAATGGCCAAAGATTTATTCTGTATCTCCTGAAGGTCACTTCAATGCACAAAAAAATAAGAGGGCACAACTGCCTTCCTGTAAGCTGAGTATTAGCCTTATTTTCACAGTTTTATGAGTTCTTTTTAGTTACTGTTAATTTAGACTTGTTCAGGTGGGATGATTCAGATGCAGGTTCCTCTGTGTAATTTTTTCTGGTTTTTGGTTTTTTTTAAAAGAAAAACTTTTCAACATAATCAATTATATGCTGGAAGATACCTTTGTCTGAGATAAATACATGTGTTTGGAGTAGAAGAATGCAATTAGATGTAGGACTTGAGAGTGTATGGTGAGATCCTTGGTTGTTTTAAACATGTGTCTGAACAGATTCAAATGGATGAAAATAACCCTGGATGTAAAAGTGGTAATATAAACTAATCCGCTTTTATTTTTTTATGAAGTAATTTAAGTGCAAAAGAAATTGTAAATACTCCAGACTAAGTTATCTTCCCTTCTTATCTCCCACATTTTCCTCTGCTGCTATGTCTTTTAGGAACACAAATTCATTCTAATTCAAATTTATTTTTCTTTCTTTCCGTTCTGATTTCACCTAGCCTTTCACCACTGTTACTCTTTTCCAACACACAGTCTGCACTGTCTATGCTTTTGGAGCCAGTGATTCTCTTTGACCCAAATTTTTACCCAAGGTGCTACAAACAATAAGATGCAATAAATATCAAATAATATAATATTCAATTCTGCGCTGTGATTGGAAACGTGGAAGGAAAATTATTAGTGTTTTGTACAGCATGAAAGAAATTGTTGTTGCTTAGTTGTGTGCTGCAGAAATTTATACAGATAGCTGAAGCTCTTTTGACATATTAGAGGCACCATATGCAAGAAAATTCTGACATTTTCCATTATAAGGTGCATTTTTTAAAATTGCTTTTAACTTTACTAGAATTAAACTGTTGGAGTTGAGATTTTCTTGTCTGACCGGAGCTGGTTTTGTTCCTTTAAGTTTCATTTTCACAGAATATAAGTTTTACACATCATCTTACACTTATTGCCATGACAATGATGATCATGAGTATAGACTTTGGAGCAGGGACTTGATATGTGAGAGAAGAATGTTTTGAGTTTTAGGGATGGATCATTTACTTGCCCTTGAAAATTTGTTCAGTTTTGGCTAACTTATAATTATTTGAATAGTCTTAATTTACACATCCTCAGTAGAGTTTTGTTAACAAATTTTTGCACACATTTTATGAATATTCCCTATGCTTTAGGCACACTTAGTCTGCTCAGAGAGTCAATGGGCAATTTACACTGTTTGAAACATATTCAGTCTCATTGGGGAAATATCTGTTTTCATTGTTTTCGGGATACTGCATGAAGAACATCCACACCATGCAAAATTTTAGTGTTTTCCATGCTGGCTTGGAATGACCAGATGTATCTGCATTGCACAGAGCAAATGCAGTTATTCTTGCCTCTGCACAGTGCTGACCTTCACTGCTTCTGATCCTGGCTTAGCTAGCTGGTTTAGGTATCTGCATTTTCCTCCCTCACCTGCTGTAATTATATCCACCACCTATCTGTAGTCTCCATAATCTTGCTCTTGCTCCCAAAATGTCATGGAGAAGGTAGAGGGGAGGAAGGGTGTACAAGAAAGAGAGCGGAGGCTAAGGCTGATCTGCCCTGATGAACGTAGCTTTGAGCAATTCCCTTCAGCAAATCAGACTTTTTACCGAGGTCTGTAGAGACAGTACAAGGGGCAGTGGTTTTAAAGTGATAGATTTAACTTGGACATAAGGAATTTTTTACAATTACACTGATGAGACACTGGAACATGTTGCTGAGAGGAGTTGTGTGTGGCCCATCGTTGGAAGCGTTGAAGGTCAGGTTGAACGAGGCTTTGAGCAAATTGATAGTGAAAGATGTCCCTAGGGGGAATGAACTAGATGATTTTTAAAGGTCGTTTCCAACTCTCACTTTCTCAGCTTCTTCTCCTGCCATTTATTGCATTAGCTCAGGTTGTAAATGACTGTGTTGTGATTCTAAAAGTTGTGATTCAGATGAGGACCAATAGGCTACTTCGGGTCAGACCTCTAGTTTACAAGATAAATTTCAGGAAATTACACTAAAAATACTGCAAGGGTGTTGTAGTTGAAAAGTCAAATACTTCAAAACTGTGCCAAAATTGAAGATACTTGTTCTTTTTCCAGTAGAGCTGCGTGAATACTTTACAATGCTACTTTTAGCTGTGTTTTTGAGTACTAAACAATTTTCTTTGCTCCACTGATGAGGCAAAGTAGTTAATGAATGGTAAGACAAATGCTGGATATTTTGACTGCTGGACAAGATGGATTGAAAGTGTCAGAAAGCAACAAGTGAGGAAACAAGAGAGGAGGGGAGGGGCATTTTTTGCTCTTCATTTCACTGTCAGATGGCAAGGGATAAAGGGGTGTGAGGGAAGGGAAGCTATTGCTATTCCCTATTTGCATTACTTTGTTTAAGACAACTGCACTGACCCATCTGATTATTCCATGTGGGTCAGAAAGGTGCCCTCAAAAAGGAAGGCTTTTACCCCTACTGAAACAAGAGCTTCTCTCCTTGTGTTCCCTTTTTTTTGCCACTTCAGTGAAATGATTAATCCACCCTGTGTTTATGCTTTTGGCTGAAGCACCTATTGCTAGAGCAGCTACGCCTCTCCAGCCTAATGATGGGCCATTAACACCCCATGGCTTGCATACCCTGCCTTAGAGGTCCTCACAGCTGGACCTCCTCAGTCCCAGCAACTACCTCCATCCTCCCACTCACAGTGCGTTCAGGAGCCAAGCTCTCTGCATGCCTATTCCCCTGCAAAGTCAGAAAGGGACCACTATTCAACAACCCATGGACCAGGCATGTAGCTTTAAGCGACAGCCAAAAATCTGAGTGGGAGGAACACCTGCAGCTGAACAGGAATGTGTCAGCAAAAGTGTTCAAACAACAAATTTTTATTCCCTGAGAAGGCAAACATGACCCATAACTTGCCAGAAGATGAAGAGGGAGGGAGATTTGGGGGGGATGTGAGTGAATAGGAAATAGAAAAGGGATTAGGGTAGTTAATATGCCCACCACTCAGAAATTCCTTAGTAAGGTAACTTGGCCCACTAAGGACTAAAACCCTCAATAAGCCAGTGTAGCAGTTCTTACACGTCAGGATTGTTGAGAGGACTAGAAAGGCCGCAGTAGATGCCCCGCTGAGTAAATCCTGCTGACATGTCTTGCTTCCCTGGGCCAATTTGGAAGCATAAAGGGTGTTTCTGAGTACTGAGGGTAGAGTGAGACCCCACCTAGAGTACTGTGCACTGTTCAGGTCTTCCCAGCAAAAGAAGGACATGGAACTGTTGGAGCAATTCCAGAGGAAGGCCATGAAGTCGATAAGAGGACTGGAGCATTTTCCCTTCTAAGACAGGCTGAGAAAATTGGGTCTGTTCAGACTGGAGAAGAGAAGGTTGCATGGAGATCTCACAGTAACATTCCAGTATCTTAAGCTGGACTACTGGGAAGTCAGAGAGGGACTCTTTGTCAGTAACTGTAGCGATATGACAAGTAATGGGTACAAACTGAAAGAGGGGAAATTTAAGTTAGATATTTGGAAGAAATTCTTTACTATGAGGATGGTTAGATGCCGGAATAGGTTGTCTGGGGAGGATGTGGTTTCCCCAACCCTGGCAGTGCTCAAGGCCAGGTTGGATGCGTCATTGACAACCTGGTGTAGTGGGAGATGTCCCTGCCCATGGCAGTGAGGTATGGGACTAGATGATCTTTATGGTCCATTCCAACCCGTTAACATTCTATGATTTGATCCCATATCGGGATTCAGCTGACCTTTCTTCTCTGGTGTCTCCTGCAGCTGGCCAACACATAGTAGCCAAGGGAGCAGGATTTTGGAGGAGGACCAAAAGTGTCATAGAGGCTACTGTTTACACAATTTCTCCAGCCCTTCCTGCTCTCAAGGAATCACCAATTCTCTCAGACCCAGTAGCTGTTGTACAGTCAGCCATGACGATTCTACTAGGGAATCCTGCTGCTGGAGGAACGTTTGGACCTCTCCCAGTGGAGGCTGACAGGTGTCATGTCTTTGGAGGCTTAGGGGACATCTTGAAGGTTCATCAGAGAAGATTCCCCTTGATACTGGGGAAAAAGAATTTGAAAATGTGATGGAAGAGCAGAGAGGATAATAAAAAGAGTTTGAGCACAGGAACAAAAATACCAAGGTCAGGTAAAAAAGAAGGGATGCTGAGGCAACCAAAAAGTTGGATAGATGAAGAAGTCCAGTTGCACAGCCTTGAGAGCTAGTGTACAATAGCCGCACAGAGGCATGGACAAATTTCGTCATTTTATATTGTATGAGAATTGATCCGGGGTTTTAGGTATCAACAGTACCAGGGCATTGTGTTATTGTATGTGTGGTTCATACAACCTGGAAGACTTCACAATAATGCAGTCACCTCATCAGCAGTAGTTTTGCACTGGAAGGTTGGCTTCACTATCTGAACTGACACCTGGTAAGGAAGGATAAGAGGGGTATTTGCTTTAAATACCACAACAGAACTCTGATTTAGATGCATACATGTTACTCCTCTGTCTGTCCACAGGGCCTGCTGGTTGATCTGTTTTACTACCAGATTTATCTGCTTTTCGAGCAGGATGTTGCTTAGATTATTGAAATTTACCATTACATTTGCTAAGAGGCAAGAGTGGAAAGAAACAGAACATCTTATTGGATTGGTTAATGAAAAATATCTATGTTTATATTATGTAATTATTGGAGTTGGCACTTGGTTCTGAGTGTCAGTTTATTGTTTCAAATTCAAGCTAGCTGTCTTTGACTACTATATAATACTAAGATGTGATTTCAGACATTTATTTTAATGAAGCTATTTTCATCAGCACCTTTCATCTTTGTAAGGTTTATATGTCTATTTTTTTTTATCTTTGTAACACTTAATGAAATTCTTTCTGGTAATTTTATTTTTCATTTGATTTTATCTCCTGAGGCCAAGTTATTAATTCTTTCAGTGTCACTATTCAGGTGTCTGCAGTTCGCATTTTGCATCTGAGATAACATTTAAAATAGTCCGTATTTTGCCTTAGTAAATTTCACTATTTTGTTCAGAATAATGAATACTAACTACAAGATTCTCTCAATGACAATGCTGACACTTTTCCAATCTTCTTTAATTTTTCTATTTAATTATCCTTTAATGTTTGCCAGAAAACTATACTAATGATTTAGAGGTTTCCTCAGCTAATTGAAGACTCTTGAACCTAAGATACCTGAGTCTGTAAATGTTTAGTTGTCACAGAGACTACCTCACAACCTCCTCGGTTATGCATGGCTAACTATTTGATCTATCAATAATACATTCAGAAGTAGCTACACATCTCAATTCCTTCCAAATTCCACTGAAATATCTACTGGACATTTCTGCTTTTCTTTGATCCCACTTCACCATCCCACTGTCTGAATCTAGCTATTGACTTATAATTAATTCACTGAGTTTATTGCTTCTGGAATACTTTTAAATGCCTTATTATTTAAAATTGGTTGATTTATGAAAATTCATTCATTCATTTGAGTTACTAACCTCATTACCCACTTACTCCTATTTGTATTTTATAGTAATATCATTGGGTTTTTAATTCCCTCTCCATGTATACATGCACATACATGTACTATATGCTTGTGTATGTATATAGCTGTAAATACAAAATTTATGTGATTGCTTTCACCAAGAAGATCTTCTTCATAGAAGTGTATTTTTCTGAATCTGAGGGATCTTGGCTTCTTGGGCATCCAGCAAGATGCTCCTGAAAAATTCCCAGTTGTTTTAGCACTTCTTCATTTAAATGTATTTCCCCAACTCTAATCTCGACTGTTCCTCTCAGTTTCAAAAACCTGCGGGTTTTAAAAGATCCAACAAGAGATATTTTAGGTTGGTGACATATCCTGTTTGCATTAAATAAATCAAGCCTCATTTCATTGGGCAATTTTTCAATTTTTCAATTTTTATAAAAGCCATTAACTGTTCCTTATTTATCATAATGAGGTCCATTATGGTGAGTAATTGATAATGGACATTACTGAGTTACTTGATATCCCATGCAGGATTTCTGTGTTAAGAAAAAATCCATTACTTCTAGAAATTTCTGAAGTTGTATTACTGGCTGTGTAGACTGAGAAAATGATCTGCAGGATGAAAGTCACTTTAGGTAACAGAATTTTCCTTTCTGCTCTTACAACCAGATTTTTTGAGGGGAAGCTCCTATATTTTTGTGAAATGTGATAGTCTGTTGAAGAGACCTTCTAATTTGATTTTGTTTGTTTGGCTAATTAGTACTTTAACCACTAACACTGTGGAGCCCACTCAGTCATCTATGACTTTCTAATCATATAGCAGGATATTGGATGCAAAATATCACCACCACCTGATCCGATTTTCCACTGAAGCTTTTATGGAACACATTAGACATGAAATACAATCCTCCAAAACCCACTGGACTTACCCCATCAGGTTTCTCTATTATTAATCACATAATTTCTTTTCTCCTTCATGACCATTTCCAACTACCCTTATTGACTCTCCAAGCTCCACACGATAGTACTCATGTTACCTCTCGGCATACTTACTTGCTTTTTGTTTTGTCATAAAAAATGATGCTTTTATTTGGCCTATGTTCTTGGATATGCATGTCTTGTTCTGTCATCATGATTCTCTCCTTTCATGTAGTTTGAGTAGATTAAGTCTTCCTGACTACTTCATCTGTCAACCAGAAGACTAGTACATATTTTGCTGAAATGAAAGCCATAAAACCATGTGATCTTTCGTTTCTATAGCGGTTACCTTGCTGTTTTATTGAACCAAAACCTTCTCTTACTTCACCTACCACCCCTACTATTGAACTCCATTATTTTCTGCCTGTTTTTTAATTTTCCTTGCAAAAAAAGAGTTTAAGGTTTTTAAAGTATCAGCTGTGGTAGCTTTTTTCTCCTTTTCTCAGCTGCCTGGTTGATTAATGTTTTTATGAAAATCATCTGAAATAAATAAATAATCCTGGCTACAAACCTTTTAAATTGCCCTTAGTGTTTCCTGTTGGATGGGAGAAATCATCCTGTTGTCTGTTGTGTATTGTGGAATACATCTTAGACGCATGACCAAGATATTTCTGGGGCACTTTTCGTGTCCTCTGTTTTGAGCTGAACATCAGCTCTCTGCATTTTCCTCTGCTAAATTAATAGATTCACTCTTACAAGCTGTTCTTTTCCGATGCCTCACACACTGTCAGGTAGTTATTTGATACTTCCAGCTGGGAGTAATAGACTCTAGAGACTCTCAAAATGTAGAGTGAAAACAGATTAATATTTGTAGTTTCTCACTTGACTCAGTTACTTGACATTGGGAAACTGGAAGATCTCTGTCATACTGACGGAGCTGATCCACTGGAGAATCCCACATATGCACAGTATATGAACCTCAGTATCACGGATTTCTTCCCCATTTTGGCTACCAGCGTGAACCTCATGTAGAGGTGAAATCATTTCTATTCACAAGGAAGGATACAGATAATACTAGATTTGGTGTTGGTCATAGAAAATGATGACTATTCATCTTTGTTGCTATGGCAAAACCTCATGTATACAGCAAAACTTATAAACATTGCTCTGCAAATTCTGATGGAAACTCTGTTGCTATCTGCTCTTTTTGTATTTCACAGTGTCTGTATTAGCTAGCTTTTATTCATTGCTCAAGTCAATCTCATCCTGTGTCAAGAATTGTCAGCAAAGTTCAAACAACAGATGAAGAGCACACACCTCAGATGGTGTGTGTGAAAATCAATGATACATTCCTGTAATTGTTCATGAAACTTCCAGACAGGAGGGTTTTACCGGGCCATATATTCCGCTCTTTCCTCTCATGATGATATACTGCTTGAACTCTGCCTTTGGTCTCTCCCTGTTCATCGTCCTGGCTGCTCTTGAGCTTGGTCCTACTCCTTGTTGTGGAAGCATTTTGAAATCATTACGCCTTTGTTTTCTGAGAAGCAAGATTTATAGGGAAGGTAATATCCTTTATTAGGCTGTTTGGTTCATTTGGAAAAAGTGGGCATTCTTGTGGGGTCAGAGTCCCTTCATTACACTTGTTTTCTGCCTACTTGGTTTTTCCATGTCTGAAAGCACTGCTTAGAGAAAGCAGGCCTGCTCATTTTGTTCTTTTTGGTTGCTACATTTTCTTCCAGAGTAATAGAGAGAACACATGTACTTGTGTTATTTTGTGGAGACTTGTGTTCTTTCGCGGAGACTTGTGTGCTTGTTTTTCCAAAATCCAAAATAAAAATAATAAAACCAATTTTAGGCCAAACATCTGTATTTTGGCCCTGGTGTGTGGAAACTTCACTGCCTCCAGGTTTTTTGGAAAAAGTCCTGGACTGATATGATCAACTTCTCTTTTTTTTTAGATGAAAAATAAAAATCTGCTTTACCAGTTACATAAGAGGCAGAGAAAAACCCTACGGAGAATAGCAAGATAAATGTATTGATTTAAAAATGACAAACAGAAACATTCCAAATATTTGCAAATTATTTGTTCTGCTGCTTACACCCCAACTAATGGAAAAACAATCTGTACTGAGTAAGAGGCTGTAGGTTTTGAATATATTTAAGGTCTAATGCAGTTCTGAATTCCAGACCCATGAAACTTCTCAGATATCTAGCAGAGTTTACATAAGTTTTAACTGATTTAAATACCAATATACTTTTGCTTGACAGCATGGCCTATACATGGTGAGCAAAGAGTCCTTACACTCTTCTAGTAATTCCATTCTATGCTTTTCTCACTCTGTTTACTTCTCCCTGAAATGACCGTGACCTTCTGCCAGATTTTCTTGAAGGTTATGCTAATCTTTATTGGCAAGAGAAACAGTAGCTGGAGCAAAAAAAGTGAAAGAGAATGCCACTTGAGAATGAACAGCATGCAGAGCGTGAGAAGTTTCTGCAATAACTGGAACTGGAGCAGCCTTGTCAGCTTGCAGTCCCCAGAGCAGTAAGTGGGGATGTACACACCGGAATGTTCAAGAATGAAATCTTAGTTAATATTCAGGTACTCAGAAAGGTGTTTGGGATAAATCCTTTGCTGAGGGAGGTGGGTGTCCCTCAGGTACTTTCCATAAAGTTTTTTGTATCTCACACAGCCCCTCATTCGGCCCCAAAACTCTTTTCTCTCACGTTTAAATCCAAATGAATTTGTTTATCTCCCTGAGAGTTCTGTGTACAGCCTTTCACACATAAGTGGAGAATGCATTTATGTGCAGGGTCAAACAAACTTCCGACAGTATTTTCTGACCTGATATAAAATAACCACATCTTAAAACATGGTCAAAATCAAGCTGCCTCATGTTCGATTTGTGCAGATCAGTATGTTTAATGAGATGGAAGTATTCTTATGGAGTGGAGGGAAAGGGTTAATGCCACTCTCTTTAAGGAGCTGGAATTGCTGCTGCTTCCTAGATGATCCCAAGCATTGCAGTTTAAGCCACTTCAGGCTCTTGAACATTGCAACATCTGTAGCATGGTTCAGGGCCAAAATGCAAACAGTTATGTCACATCTACTTTACAGGATGGAACGTGGTTTAACCAAGTTGAGGGGCAAGCATGCTGTAAGGAGGCCCCACAATATGTTTGTTTTTGTAGAACAGATGAACCCTAAATTAGTACCAGATGTCAGTACTAGGTCTGCTGTATGGGGAACACAGCAGGGAACAAGCAATTATGGTAGAGCCACTGTGAGGCCATATTCAAGGTTGCATTCTGTTTTACACTGACAGGGAGAACTCAGTCTTTTTTCATTATGTTAAAACACCATCTTGCTCCTTCCAGCGTTGGTCCATGTGTGTATCTACTGGGGGATGACGAAGTGCCTTCTGCTGTCAAACCAAAGTACTATCTGCCTTTGGAGTGCCTAAACAGCCCATGTACATGCCCTATTTCTATTTGTGCTCTGCACAGAGATTGTGAAGAGTGGTGTGAGCTTCTTCTTTCTTGGTTTGCTTCAACTGCCTTTGGCTTCAGATGTAGCTCTGCTCTCATCACAGGCTGCAATGTTTTTGGCCTTGTGATCATTTTTCTGTCATTTTGCTTGTTAGTTTGTTCATTGGTTACTTAGCAATTTTCTTTGTTTTCCTAGACTTTTTTTGTTGCCAAGAAATTTCCTCTTGGCAAACAGGGAAAAGAGGAGATTTTCAGTTTGAGTTAAGCCATGTGGCTTCCAATAGCCTTATAGTTCCCTGCCTCAGAGCAGTTTAGTCCCCTATCCCACATGTCTTTTTTGTGACAAGGTCTTGCTTGCACTTCCCATCACATGTGTTGAGGGCATGTGTCAGGAAGAATCCTTATTGTCGGCAAGATAACTGCTTTCAGGAAGAATTCTTTATTCTGGAGATTCTGCTGTCTCCAGGTCTTTCACTTGCTCAGATAAAAGAAAAGATCTTCGGTAACATCTCTTGAACTTAATTGGAAATCTATGAGGGTTTCTTCAGACACCGGTAGGGCAATTCAGAGGGTAAGGACTCCGTGTTTGGAAGGCCTTTTTTTCTCATTAATGTCTGAGTAGTTTTCCTTTAGTGCAATAGAGTGCATGGGGAGTTCAAGGAAGATAATTTAATCCAAAGTCTTCAAATAAATGTCTCTTGTTTCTTCCTTGCTTTTTAACTTTCATGACTTAGTGGTCCCACAGGCTACATCTGTAGAAGTATACTGTAAAGGGCCATGATTTAGAACTTGGCTACCATTCTCTTACAATCCACAGTGTCCAGCTGATAGCACACACCTTTGCACAGTTTACATGACAACTATCATTCTCCAAAGCAGCACTCAGTTATGGCTGAGGTTATAGTAAGGGCCAGGGGGTGTTTGTAGAAACCAACATGGAAAAAACCACCTGGTTTGGGGTAGCTGTAGTGCATGGCTGTGAGGGCACAAGTTGGCTCTCAAGAGCATGCCATTCCTTCTAAAGGACAGAAAATGGACCCTGGGATGTTTCATTTGCTTGTGCAGCTGTAGCTACATTGGTCCTGAGGAGGTTCAGATGAATGTTTGTAAGAATAACTCAGTGCCGAGCGCCTGTGATGACACAAAATCATCAGGAACAGCAGGAAGCCTTTGGTATTCACCTACTGGAGTAAAAACTGTATCTTCTGAGGACTGTTGATCCAACTGTATAGACCTTTTTCGTCACTCCAGGACAGCACGGGGACCTGTTGCCATTCAGAGAAAGGTCTCTACACAGTTTTGCCCACTGGAAATTACTCCTCCAGTGACACGTACTCCTTTTACCAGACCAGAAAAACTCTTTCTTTTGATAGAAACTAATTTTATTTCTCTCTTCTCTTCTCTTCTCTTCTCTTCTCTTCTCTTCTCTTCTCTTCTCTTCTCTTCTCTTCTCTTCTCTTCTCTTCTCTTCTCTTCTCTTCTCTTCTCTTCTCTTCTCTTCTCTGCCAAAGAGACTTTTAGGCTGTTGTCCCTACACACTGCATGTCTTCGTTAGTACTGGGACTTCCCTTACTACCATTTAGCCTCCTGTTTCATGACTTCTCCTTGAAAACACTCCTTAAGTGAGGAACAAGTCTTATGGTGTTCACAACCGCATAATTAAACCTGACTCCTCAGGCCCTCAGAACTGATAAAAGGTGCTTTTTTCATTTGAGATTCTCAGAAGAAAGAAACTCATCTTCCCCTGTCCCCTGGGGTCGCTCTTACATGTGCCTACAGATTTTATTAGCCTAATCTTTTCCACAATCAGGCAAACTCAGTGGCACCTGTCAGGGGCCTGGGTTGTGAACAGAGCCTTGAAACCTGTTACCCATCTTCTTCAGCCCAAATGAAGCTGGAGTTTAAGTTTACTTAAAGATAAGTGCCACCTAATGAACTGCAGTGCCCTGAATCTGTCTTCCTCTCCTCTAGATGAGTCTGTAGTCTCTCCTGATACTTAGGAGATAATTTAAAGTGGTTCCAAAAGATCATAAAGTAGCCCAGGCTTTTGTGACCATAGTAGAGGAATGAAAGGTTTTATTGTCTTTTATACTCAGTCTGTTTTTTACAGTCAAATGTTGTATGTCTGTGAAAATTTACAGCTCTTTAATCCATGAATAAAACCTTAGTGGGCTGAAAAGGTTAAAAAAAATGGAATGATGATTGTCTGAGTGACTTGATTCAAAATTTTCTTTAGCATGTTACTGCACACTTCAGAACTGCATACTTTTCAGTCCCCTCTGCCTCAACATTTCAAAAATTAAAAGAAATGTATGGAATGAAAGTTTGATAGATTTTCTGGAGTTAAAGCATATTTTTTCTCTCTGTTAATCAACCAAGTTTTATTTTTTCAGTGGCAATTTTATGTATGCTACAGTAAGTTAATGTTAAAATCATTCTGCTCAACTGTCCTCTGACTCAATTTCAAGAGACAAAAACCCCAGTAATACATTACTTTGGTTGATATGCCCCATGTCTTTGGAGTTAAAACCTAGATTTTGCCTGGTTGGAGAAAAAAAGCAGTAAAAGAGTTCTTAAGTTATGCAAAGAAGACTTTGGTTCTTGAATATTAAAACACTTTTCATGTTTAGGTGAGACAATTCTAAATATATGCCAGCAGGCAAATCACTTGCCCTGTTTGTGAGGACAAAACTTTCACGAATTTTGAGGAAGGCAGCCCTGAACAAGCAAAATTTGCCATGCTATCAGGGAGACATGCTGCTGCCTGTGGAGCAAAGTTGTGTGCCACTGGGAGCTTTACCTTTCCCAGTTTCTTTACTCTGCTTTGTGTTAAATGTGGTGCACAAGTAACAGGTAACACCCTTACGATGTGGTTTTGTGGCACATCAGTCTGAGGGGGCTATGGAAGAAGATGCTGCCTCAGAAGGGGAGAAGGTTCACTTTCAACGTAAGAGATGCCAGTTTGAAGAACATTCTGTTAAGTTTCAGTGAATGAGGCATCTCACCCACGACTACTCTGAAAATAAGACATCTCTATCAAGATTTGAAATTCTGGATCTACATTTTTCTAAGAGTTCTTTTAGCATACAAAGGTGGAGAAATGTTTGCTTCCTCCTGCAGGTAATCATGCCTAGCATGCCAGAGCCCAGCCTGCGTTAGAGGTGTCGTGCAGGGAGATTGCCAAATGCAGACTTCATGGAATACTGGTAATTAGGTTAATGGAAGGCTTTTTCAGGGTGAGAGAAAAACACACATAGCACTAATGCTTGTGAAATATATTGTGTGACTCACCCTGAGCAAATGCTTCCCAGCCAAGGGATTGAAGAATGGGATTTCTGATACTTCTGCTAATTAAATGAGGGGTAGGGTGCTCAAAATATTGATGTCTTGGATGATACTCCAGTTGATAACCATGCAGATGAATGAGATCAGGGAATAGGGGAGATACAGCCTTGTGTGATGTTCTCTGTTTGAAACTCATGGCACAATTACAACACATTGTAAGAAAAAAGTTCTGGAGCTGTTAGAGGTTTAGAGCTCACATAACACCTAACAGTTCACCTAACTTTTGACTTGTCTCTTAGTGAGAAAAGAGGAAACTCCCAAAATAGGTTGCTGGCAGTGTCTCAGATGTTTTTTGCTTTGGTTACTGTAATCTTCTCCTGTCTGGCCCCATGGTTCCTCTGCTGTCTCCCTCACATCTGTCCTAAATGTCTCTGCTAAAGTCATACTCGTTTCCTCCCACACATTAGCACTGCATTGATTTCCTGTCACTTGCCATGTCAACTTCAAGCTGCTCATCTTTACCTACAACGCCCTTATTGTGTGCTCCTGCCTATATATTTAGTTTCGTTTCCTCTGACTCCCACTCCTACATCTCTGATCTGGAAATGACCTCAGTTCACAGGATTTGTGGTCCACAACAGAAAAGACAGAAGTGAAACTGTTTTTAATCAACACTGTTTGATTAAAATCGTCTTGATTTTAATCAACTGGTTTCTGTAGCAAGTCGTATGCCCCCAATATAATTATATCAACCTAACATAATTTTAGGTCAATATAATCAAACAAGGGCAGATTTCTTTTGGGGTATTCCTCTTATTATTGTATAAAACTATGATACATGCATTAGCTTGCTTTGGCATGTGGAAGCTAAACTGATAACACCATTCTGAAAGCCAATATGAGTGTTGACAAGAAAACAATTTTCTTCCATTTTACACTTCTGAGATTTGGAAAGAATAAATAAATATCTTGTCTTCTAACTGAAACAAAGCTCTCAGAGCATTTCTAGAAATGAGAAAGGCCTGCACCAGTAACATAACAGTGGGGCATGAAAAGAAGATTGATTCCTTGTGAATGAAACAGAAGAAAGTCGATCCTTTGTGTTTCCTGGTTTCTCACACTTTGCCTGCTTACTAAGATCTTTATTGGTCTGGAATCTGGAGGGAAGCTGCGCCTTCCTTTCCATCATGCTACCGGTTCCTCTTCCTAATTTCCCAGCATGTCTTTTCTATTTTTTTGGTCTCTTTGCTTATTGCCTTTTGTAGCCATGGTATAGAGGTGATGGGCATCTAGAGCAGCACTAAGAGTAGACCAATACAAATAAGAACTTTTCATGGTGAATTTTACCAGCAGTACCTGTGTACAATTTTGACCATGGATATCTCCAATGTAGCAATCAAATTAGCCAATATCCCATCTGTGCATGCCTCTGTGGATAGGTACATCTGATCCTTGCTATGTCCTAATATGTCCTTTGCTATGTCTTCTTCTGCCCACTTCTGATATTGGCAAAATTTATCTAGTTAGTAGTTGCATCTACTTAATTCAGCTTAACAACTAACTTCTAAAATAGCTCAAGCTTCCTCGTTTCCTTGTCACTTTCCCACAGTGAAATCTGATTATGTGGGGGATAGGGAGATTGGCCCTTTTCTCCTGTCTTTGCTGAAAGAGGAGGCTACAGATACCTGTACATGTACACAAGGAGTACTTCAACTTCTAGTAGCTCCCAGTTCAATTTTATGTACCTGGTCATTCACCTAAATGTTTGTATGGAGGTTTTATGCTTAAGACTTGTTGATTCTTTCTTTTTCTCATTGTCGAGAAGATACGTGTTTGGGAAGGCTCTACTTATTTAGAGAACCTAGAGTAAAACGCTGGCTCAGTCAATTTGACACTGTTTTCCTTATAAATCTCCTGCAAAGTGTGTCAGTGAACGGGGGAAATATCCTGACTGTTGCCATGTTACAGAAGTTTGCGCAGGGCAGCTCTAAGGTTTCAGTTCTCTTGAAATAAAACAGAAGAACAGAGAAGCCAAGAACATAGTGCACACTGCACATGTGTATGCATGTTTGTGTGATGGTTAGAGCGGTTAGTTCTTTTCCTGAATTTGTTTGCTTTGAGGCTGGAGGTGAAAACAAGTGGACCTCTCTTTTACTGAGGTCACAATAGGTCAAATACATCCACGGTGTAAAAGTGGTTTGGCACCCTGGGTCTCCTTACCTGAGCTAGCAGTGACTGTTTATCAAGCACATTTATCAGCAGAGATAAAGCAAGTTGAGGCAGAAGGGGTGGGGGTTACATGAGAGGCCAAGGGCAGGGAGCTTTTCGTGCAGCCTCTCAAACACTTTGATTGTAGTTTGGGATTTTTCAAAGCTGCACATGTTGAGTAATATCTGCCAATAAACACAGCTCGGTGGGTGAGAAATCTGTCTGCCTCTTGCTGAGGATTAGAAGAGAAAAGACACCAAATGAGCAGTTTCTTCACATGTGGGTCATGCCCCTCACTGGGGTACTTGCCCCTGACCTAATCCTGTTCTACTTTGTCTCCCTCACTCCCTCCTGTCTTCCTTCCCCCTTCTACTTCTCTACTGCTGCACTACTGGTGGTCTGGTGCATGCTGCACAGATGTTTTCCCCATGCTATTATAAGATTATTTTTCAAGTGGCTTCTTGGAACAGATGTTCCAGTGTATGCACTCTCCTTCTCTTGGCTGAAAGTGCTCTTTGCAAAGAGCAGATTGCATTGCTGCTCTCCTTTTGATCTAAAGAGCGAGCGCGAGAAAAAATCCCCACACAAATGATGCTGGGTTTTGTTTCGGGCTGCTTGGCAATGCTGCACCTGGGTGTGTGTCTCCTGCTTCTTTTCTCCCCATCACTAGTGCTGCTTGCAGATGGTTTCTTCTGTGCCTTTCTTCCTCAGCCCATTTTTTTCCCCTTTGTGATCCAATACTTACTCCCACTGCCTTTAAATTTTCTTTCATCTAACACTCTGGTATATCGTGCTTCCAAAATCATTCTCTACCCATTGCCAGCACCTCATCTTTTCCTTCCCTTGGCAGCTGCTGGACCGTCAGGATGGATTAGTCCCATGAGTTTGGGTACAGGACCTGTCCCCCTTTTGTTCTTTTTGTTTTGAATTTATAGTCATTGCTCAATATCTCAATTGTCCCAGTGAATTCACCTGGATATTGTTGCTGCTGCTTTTTAAATTTATTTCTCCTATAGGATCAGGAGCATTTTCAAGAATCAAATGTTCCCATGCTATCAAAGGAACATCTTTTCCAAGTGCCGCTTAACTTAGAGATGTAACAAAGGTATGACATAAGGAGTTTGTGAAATGTATGCTACGTTTTAGGACCCTGCAGCTAGACCTAATCCACTGAATATTATCTTCTGTGATAAAAATTAAAAAAATAGTTACAAAATCTTTATTTGCTCACATCCTGTCCTTTAAATAGACAGTATGTCAACTTCAACTCTGTCTGTTGCCCTTAAAAATTCAACTTACATGAATGCAGTCTATAGGGAGAAAAAGAAATATTGCTAATCTTTTCTGAGCCAATGAGAGAGAAATTTGAGTGGGTTCCTAACTTACTATTAATCAGGTTCAGTTGATTTGGGATGATTTACATCGGCAGAGAACTTGGTTTGGATATGTCTTCAAAAAAACCTGCCCATTTTGATTCTTGTTTTAATAAGGCCAAAACTGAATGCACCCATCATTTCTTTTTATATTGTCTTCTTATGGAAAAGTTCTGCAGAATTTAATAGAGAATGATAGCGTCACACAGGAATGTAAAGGATTCTCTAACAGGAATATTGCTTTCTATTGCATTCCCAGTCTGTCCTAGATTCCTCCAGAAATGTTAATATTCTTTGTTTCTTTATAGACATGCAGAGAAATTTCTCTAGAACTCAGCTGGGCTAAAATTATGAAGTATCACACCTTCCCAGGACATATTTTTAAACCACAATTGTAACCTGGTGAACCTTTCCCTTCTCTAGCTTCCCTCATTAGATTGTTCAACAATATTGTACTTCAGTGTGTATTAGCAATAAATGAATAAAACCCCAAATATATATACGTACATACATATATATGTGTGTGTATATATATAGTGCTTTGGCAGCATTTCCCATCCATTTAACTACTCCTACCTGTGAGCTAAGTCTGTAGGAACAGCTGTAGTTTTGATGCACTGCTCTCAAAGTAAAACTGACCTATGGGTAGAAATTCACCTACAATCCAAATAATCAATTTCAGAGAAATGATTCTATTTCCATTCACATTTGGGGCCAGACTGCCACACATCCTTCTTCTCTGGAAACTCAGAAAATTGGCTTTTCAGTACTACGGCTGGCAGATTACTCCTTCCTCTTGGGTTCTGCTCTGAAGTATTAGAAAGCTGCCTTAGCCGCCTCCGTATTTTTAGGATCTAAAAGGGTAGTGGAAGGGTAGAAGAAGAAAACTGACTGGTTTAGTGATGATTTTCAACAGGTTTATGAAAGAAAGACTGTATGACAGAAAGCATGAGATCTCAGGAAACTGGATTCTCATGCTACACGAAATCCAGTCCGATTTCCTGACCTTTCTATGGGATTGGTGCTGCAGGTGACATTGCAATCATAGTCACATTCAGCGTGAACCTGAAGTTTGCAAAAAAAGCCCCAATAATCTCTTCTCAAACAAAAAAAATCATTGAAAATAGGCAGAAAAAACAGCCATATGTTGGCCATCCAGCTAATTTCCTCTGACCCAAGCCAGACACAAGTCATTCAGAACAGATACTCTTTTGCCTTCTCGTTACGATTGTTTGTTGACAGAAATGCCGTAGGATTGCCAGCCTATTCCAGTGTTCAGCTGTTCCTGCTGCCCATAAAGTTTTCCAAGTGCTGAATGACTTTTATGGTTGTGTTTGTACAGGCAGCTGCAGCAGGGTTTCTCCAAAAACTCACAGGTGACACTAGGAATATCTAGGCTGTTTCGGCTGGGCTTCTCCAAGCCTGTGATTTAGGTGTAACCTGTTATCATAGGTCCTATGGCAGCAGCCAGGGGTTGCTTTAGTTTGGTTTTGTTCATTTAGATAAAATGATAAAAATGAAAGCTTAACATATATTTGCTTTCCTTTTTTATATAAATAAGTAATTAATTTTGTCAAAATAAAAATTTAGGGGTTTGGTTGGTTGGTTGGTTTTTACAGTTGCTCTTTTGCCTTTTAGCAGACCTAAAAAATAAAACAAGGGGAATTATTATTTTTAAAATGTGGAAAAATTCAGTGTCACCTAAACTAAGCTCTAGCTGATAATGTTCTCTGTGAGGATGGTATTTTAGTTGCCTTTCTGTTTATCCCTCTTCAAAAGAATATGGAGTGTGAAAGAGGGCTTAAACTGCACATTTCCAGAAGATGGTATTTCAGATGTCTCTGATGAAGATATGCTTCCACATTTGATATCTTCCTTACTTCATGGTCCAAGGAAGAGTTGATCTTAAAGCACTCTTGATCTGTGCAGGGCAGAAAAATGTGAAGAGCCACAACTCCTCTTGCAATGGACATTTGCAGAAGTAAAGAACCAAGAACAGCAGGGATCAAAAGCTGCACAGCCCTGCGGAGTTTCTTGGAGATTTACTACAAATTTTAATTACGATTTAGACAAAATAAAAATCTAACCTATAGTGATTGGCAGTTATCTGGATTTGAGTGAGTTGACAGCTGTCATGACTTCATTCATAGAATCGTTTGCATTGGAAGAAAACTGAAACATCGTCTGGGCTCCAGCCCCCTCTGCCATGGAGCAGCCTGGACCTGGTTGCACAAAATCCCATCCAAACTGGCCTTGAGTCCCTTTGTCATTTTGATTTGGTTTTTATGCATAAATTGACAGTTTTATAACATGCTCCTGTACATTTTGCTTTGAAGTCCTTTGGAGGACAAATCACATTTCTCTGCCTCCAGTTGTGACCACCCCAACATTTCCTGTGAGAGGTATTGCTAACAGAGCTTGGGCAAAAGAAATCATGAGAAGGTGGCTTTCCAAGTGCATCCAGACCATGAACAGCAGGACAAAGAAGTGATCACAGAATCACAGAATCACCAGGCTGGAAGAGATCTCTAAGATCATCGAGTCCAACCTGTGCCCTAACACCTCAACTAAACCATGGCACCGAGTGCCACATCCAATCTATTTTTAAACACATCCAGGGATGGTGATTCCACCCACTCTTTCAGTGAAAAACTTTTTCCTAGTATTCAGCCTGTATTTCCCTTGGCTCAGCTTAAGACTGTGTCCTCTTGTTCTGTCAGTGGTTGCCTAGAGAAAGAGACCAACCCCCACCTGACTACAACCACCTTTCAGGAAGTTGTAGAGATAGCTCTTGGCTGCAAAAATGAAAAGCGTAGATTCTAAATTATTGAATCTAAACACTTCAAGAAAGATTAACAAGGGTAAAATCCTATTTCTTCTACAATCTTATTATTTAATAATGTAGGAAACCATCAACAAGGTAATAAATTTGAGGAAATATTATTATTCACAATAGGCTGCAGTCAGTAACTTGACTTAATTCTGTGTATTTATTAAGTTATACTCGATCAGAGCCCTTTGAAATAAGATGGCAAATCTTGTCCTGTTTTATCTGAGAAGGTAGAAGGGACAGACTCATCATACCAAAGGTTAAAGAAAGTATTGTTATAACTTGGAATTTTGAACTCCAGTCCCTAAGGCGCACTGAGTAGTCCTTCATGAGGGGCTTCCATTAACTTTTGATAACTTTGCATCATCAGAAGGCCTCTGCCTTCTGCCCTCTGTCACAGATACACCTAAAGGTATACAGAGACCTTGAACCTCAACGCCACAATTTATAGGCTGTGGATGAGGTGGAGTTCCAAGGACTTCATCTTTCATGGTGACAGGTTTGTGCTCTTGGACTGAGACCTCTGTACTACATTTTCGTGAATCATAATAAACACTTTTTGTTTTCTGACCAGCATTCTGATAACTATGATGTTCAGAACATGATGTTCCTGAAAGATAGAAGAGAGGATGTTTGTTTTGTCCTTTTGCTCTACAATTGGCTTTTTATCCTATGTGCACATTTTAGAACACCTATACTTGTGCTTTGAAACTTCCATAGGGTTGCGGACTTAGCAGACGCCTGAAGGACTAACTCACACTAAGTCTTATTTAACATCACTATCTACCTTTTGTGATTTCCAGCTTCCTGAGCTGCCCTAAGCAACCTTCCCTGGACTGTGGAATGTTTTGTTTGATCTAACTCTACATTGCTTAGAAGTAGGGCTATTAATTTTGGCTTGTAATTGTAACTAAGTATCAAATAAATGCAAAAATGGTAAAAAACCCCATCCCAAACATCGTGATGATAAACTGAGACTAAATACCATTTTCTGGGAAGTTTTTCTGTTCCATCAGGGTCTGAACAGCTCCCTTTCTTCACAGACAGTGCTGGACATTCTTGTCTTCTCTTTCCCACATGCCTCTGGATACCACAGTTTGTCACCCTCATCTCAGACATTCATCCTGTCCCTCTACTTTTCCTCAGTCCAGCATAGCTCTGGATGTATCTGGATGTATCACTGCTGATGCTAATCTTGCTGGAATGGTTTGTCCCTGTATATTTGAGACTGCAATCTAAAATTACCTTGCAGGAAGAATAGGGTTAAAAAGCATCATGGGGTTCATGGGAAAGTATTCTGTGGGCAAGGGTAAGGCACA
The DNA here is from genome assembly GCA_013398055.1 of Ifrita kowaldi. Lineage (NCBI taxonomy): Eukaryota > Metazoa > Chordata > Aves > Passeriformes > Cinclosomatidae > Ifrita > Ifrita kowaldi. Next base: position 1,169,244 of record VZRS01002803.1, read on the forward strand.
TCTAATCTACAGGATGATCTTGCTTCACCAGTACCTTACAATTGTCCAACAGGACTAATTATAAATAGTTCAGTAATCATGAGCTGGGAAATGTTTTTAATGACAAACCTCACTTCCAACACTTCTGTGTCCCTTCTCCCTGGACAAACATGTGGCAATCCATTAATATTAAACCAAATGTTGCTTATTTAACTGATAAATGGGAACCATGTTATTGGTTAACAGCTCTGTTTGGAAACAGTTTTAGAGGTGGTCATGTAACAAAATGGGAGGAAACCCAAGTGGCAGCACAGAGCGTTAAAGCTGAGGTGGCAACAAATGCAGGCAGTCAGATAGGAAAGGCTGTCAGAACCTACAAACAGGAGAATGGGGTTGTTTGATTTGGAAATCAGGTTTTAAGCCATATTTTCTGATTGCACAATTGAATTTAACTCTTAGCTAACAAACTGACCTGGCATTTGAAGTCACAAAGTCCATCTCACAGGATGTTTTCCTCCTGGCTCATAAGACTTATGAAGTAGGTTTTTTTTTTTTTTTTTNGTCCCTGCAGTGCAGTTGATTTCAGAGAAGGCTTAAATAACATTGCAGAAGTCTTCCTTTCCAAAGGACAGCCAAAACTTCCTTGGCTCACCTGCCAGTTCTGTTCTGACTCTTGTGTGTCACACAGCTGTCGGCTCACACCACACAGTTGGATGACTACTGTGTTTATGAGAATATTTGTGACCACTCTTAATTTAGATGAAAACTATGACTCCAGCAGCCAATGGCAGGCAAACATTGGCTGCCTAAAAGATATGAGCACTTTCTTTTATAAAAATGCATTCTAGTTTCTGGCACTTCCTAGATGGCTGAGCTCAAGGGCTGGAGAATGTGAGGTTGGGACACTGTGATTCAGCTGTTTGCTGTATAGCATTCAGTATTATCTTGTGTATTTTCCCACAAGGACAGTTATAAATAATTTTGTAGTGATCAGATGGGAAAAGTAAGCACAATCCTTACTCAGCACAACTGGAGAACAAGCTTCCCATCATCCCTCCCCCCCTTTCTCTCTCTGACATCCTTATTTTTGCCTGACCACTTTTACTACTGGGGTAGTGACCCAGGCCTGGGTGCTGGTGATGCAGGGACTCCTCGCCTGTGAGGGTGACCATGAGGGCAAAGAACCATGAGGAATGCAAGGAACCTGTCTCTGCCTCCACCTTCACATGCCAGCTAGATCAAATGGCTGTAGGTCTGATTCAGAGTCCTCTAAAGTACATGCAAATATTTGTGTTGATTTCAGTGGCTTTGGATCAGCACCTGTGTACACAGATGAAAGGAAGGCTCTTTTCCCATAAAAGGATAAAGTTGTGTTTTCCTTTCATAGAGAGAAGGGAAGCACCAATACCGTCTTCCCTGCTCTGCTCCTGGGATAGTCCCTCTTGGTGTTGCTGTGCACCCTGATTAGTTGTTCTAGCTGATCTCTGGAAAGTCTTACCCAAGCACAGACCTCCATTCTTCTTGTTCCGAGACAAAGGAATGATGCATGATATTTTCTGCTTCATAGGTTTCAATGTTCAAGGGATAATGAAAGCCTAGGAACATTTTGTGAAATGTGTCCATTGCAAGAGAGGGAAAATTAAACCTTTTTTGCCCAAGGCATCTGTAAGTCAGTGTGAGTGACACAACACCTTAATTCTTTAAAAGTCCATTCCACTTGTGCTACCGTGCAATTCCTGTTTTTTCTTTAAAGCCTTTGTGCCTGAAGCTGTGTGTTTTAACTGAGTTGTTTGGGGTTTTTTTTCTTGGAAGAATATAGATGAGGAACTCACAAGCAAATAAAGTCTAAGGCTACACTCCAGATAAGTTTACCATTTAACAAGTCATTTAAGTTCATGTTTATGTTCCTGCATCTCTGAAAAAAAAAATTGTAATAAGATCAAGCCCCAGGGACTTGCATGATTTAAAAAAAAAAAGAATTTATAGCCCATGATTCGTCGGTTTGATTGACTGCTGTTGAGTTAATGATCTGTGTTTAATCCATTTTTGTCACTTTAATTCTGGGGTTTCAAAGTCTATCTCATAGGTTGATCAAGTCCCTCAGTATAAAGCCCTACTTTGAAATTTGGACCACAAAAACTTTCTTTTACATGTCATCAGGATCATAATGAAGTCAAAATGAAAAAGATTATGGCAGTAATTCTGTGGGATTAAAAAATTATTTCATATTGTTTTTCAGCTGGAAGGAAAAGATGGCTTTCTGCATTCTTTTGAAATGCAAAGGAGTTCAGTTATTCTATTCCTGGAGTATGTTTCTATTGATCTCTTATGATTCATCTCTGGAAGAAGTCTCTGGATAAAACACTTCTAAATAAAAATCTTATAGTTTGGGGAAAAATGGACATTAATGGCGTTTTGAGAACCCTTGCAATGCTTTCATAAGTGACAGTACTTTGATGAAGGCTAAGATTCTGTGTTCTGGTCAATAATACAAAATTTTCCAGCTCTTTATGGAACACCAGTCCCCTCTGGGGCAAAGTGATGGTGGCTCATTGCAGGAGGTGATGAAGGTAAGTATGTTTGTGTGCAAATAAGAAGAAATTGGAGAGATACTGGGAACAGGAATATGCAGCAGTGACAGATTGGAGGTCAGAGAATTGTGGAAAGTCAAAGATCACAGAAATTCAGAGAAGCATGTGGCACAGGGAGCAGTGTCACTTTGGAAGCCAGGAGGGTCAGTTGACCACAGAGAGGAAAAAAGTGAATAAGAGGAATGAGATTTGTTGACTCAAGAGCCAGAATCGTGTTTAGCCATGGGAGAAACATAAAGAGTGGTTGTTTAAATATTAAGTGAATACTTGGAGAAGGTGAGGACATAAAGTTATACGAGATGCCATTGATCAGAGCAGAAACTGATGCCACATGATTTCTGCCAGGTTTCTGGAACAGTCAGAGCAAAAATTGCTGGCAAATGTCCTACGTCCTTGCTCTTAGGCTATCTACAAATAATTCTTTACAGTCCCCAGACCTTTGTGAACCACCTTCAAGGCCATGTCTGGCACCATCCAGAATGCCTGAGAGGTACAAAGGGTGAGGGTAGAAGTACCTGCTGAGCAGATGAAAAGGGCCTGGCCAAAGGACACAAAGACCACTTTGGACATAATTGTTGTTTGGTTTTTATATTTATTTCGCGTGTTAGAGCACAAGTAGGTTAGAGTTGGAGAAGCTTCACTTTATTTTCTCTGGATTTTTTTTCCAGAACAATTATCTGAGGACCCAGAAAGTCTGATGAAGCCCCTTACTAGAATTCCAGAGAATTCTCAGACTGGTGAGGACAAATAATTTTCCTATATTAAGTGTCTGGTGCCATTTTTCCCTGCTTCAGCCTGGGCTCTTTTTTCCTCATGCTGGTAAACTCTGCTGCTTCAAATCTCTTGGTTGCCTCTCTGGAAAGGCTGGTTGAGACCCAGACATACGGTAGGGGGTTGGCAGAGAGCACAGCAGAGATCAAGGCTCCAAGGTCTCAAAGGTAGCATGTAGTTGGGGTATTTATTACACCTAATTATGGAGAAACAGTTCATTTTGGCTGATGTTAATCAGCTGACAAGGTTTAGTGAAGCCACAGGAAAGAAGGAAGGCAAAATAAAGAGGTACAGGGGCAAGTTTTCCTGCCATTAGAGGGTTTCCAAGCAAGGAAACCCTCTAATTTTAGTGTCACCCCTGTAGGACTAGGTGATACTAGCAGTATGTATTCACAATCTGGTAGAAGACTGGACTAAGAGCACTGTTGACTCAAGTCCCGTACTGTTTGAAGGGAGGGTACTTGTCAGGAATTATGAAGGAAGAGCTCAAGAAATGCCTTTGTTTGGAGCCTGTCAAAGTTTTGTGTGTTGTCCTCAGAGCTTACAGACGTACCTCTCTTCCTCAAAGAGTGTGGCATGAGACTTGATGGCCAATCTGCCTTATCCACCAGAGACACATCTTCTTTGATTAAAGAATCCTGACCCTTCTGGGTTGAGTCAAACTTTTCACATAGGACAGAGTTGGTGGTTCTAGAATTGTGAGGTGCAAATGTATCAGAAGAAAAAATGGCACTGTCTGTTGAGTAGCAGAAGTTCGGGAGTTAGACTACCTGTCAGCAAAAAGAGACTAGATTTGGCTCAATTTAGGGTGTTCTAAAAGCCTGGACTGGGAGGACAGAAGGGGCATTTCAGCCAAATACCATAACAAGCAGTGCTTGCAAACACTGTTTTAAAGGTGTGGATGTGACCAAACAGTAATTTATGGTGCCTGCCAGAATCCCAGTGCTTTCTAAAGGAGCGATTTTGAGAGTGGAACATCATATTGCTGTGACAAAATACTTGTGCTGCCTTATCCAGCTGTCTTAGCTCATGCATAAGAGGCAAAAAAGGAGAAGTTAGAAATAATGTAAAATGTCTAGCATATGACAAAAAAAAAAAGGATAGTAATGAGTACGGGAAATAAAATTGAAATACAACTTTATCTGATGATGAAACTACACAGTGGAAGGAGTGTGACACTGGTAGCCTATTATGTTCAGTGAGCTGTTAATAATGGACTGTCTACTGGAACAATTTAAGATCTGTGGCTGTGAATTCAAGAGGAGCACTGAAGACTGACATGTCACTGAGCCCTGGAGATAAGTGGGAGCTGGCCTGTGCACATATCCACGATGCTTGCAGATAAACAGACAGTCAAGCTGCCATAGCAGGGGTCTTGGCCCTAGGCAGCAAAAGAACCAAAAAATCATTCTTGAATTTCTCTCACTAGGGACTGGAAAAGGGAGAGCTTGAAGTTGTGGTTACCTCTCATACACCTGCTGCCAGAGTTGCCTGAATATGATTGTAAATTTATGTTGTGTCCCATTAAGACTTTAGCAACCTTCTACCTTCCAAGTGCTATGTCAATACCAACTGGTCTCTGCTCTCTGCACCCACTTGTCCTTGCCCCCTGCTTGTCTAGGAGAAAGATACTAGTGTTGCATATTAAGTAACTGTATTCAAAATAAGAAACCATAGCCTTTTTTAATTGTGTGAAGATATGAAGAAATATCCGTAAAAAGACAAGCACATTTGTTTAAAAATCATGTCTGCTGAGGTGGTACAATGCATTTATGTTTTAACCTGAAAATTTTCTCCTGAAAAGGTGGAGTTCTTGATGACTTTTTTTGAGAAATTAGACCTGGATATTCAGCAAATATTCTCCCAAATCTTGAAGTCTTCTGAAAGTCTGGTTTGGATGGTGGGGTGAGAGCAAAGGATATGGGCCCTTCTAAAATTTTGCCCCAAATCAACACTGAGGAATAATAATTTCCATTCACATTGAAGAAGTCCTTCCTGTAAGTCCTGTCTTACAACAGAGTTTGAACCTGCTCATCCTTGTGTATTTTCTGATCTACTCTAAAAGTAGAAAAATTAAAATGGAATCAATGGATCTAGTTCTTTAATACAACAGGTTAGAGCTTGCAAGGCCAGCTGCTATTTCTCATATCCGAGGTAGTCAGGTAAAGGCCAAATAAACACCTGGAATGATTACTCAGCAGAGAGGGGCTTGCATGGAGTGGAGGGAAATTAATTCTGGCAGAAGTCTGAAAAAATGAAGATGCAGGCAATCAAGGCATGATTCTTTTAAGAATCACAGGCTATTGCTTTGCAGAGTGGTTACAGTAAATCACTGCTGTTACCAGTGATATTAGGGGTTATAAAATTCATCTAAGAATTAAGAGAGTGGCTCAAAATGAGGCTCCAACAGTAGTCTAAAATGATGAGCTGAGCCAGACCAAGGTCTTAAGATTGTGAAAATAAGAGTTAGAAGGGACGATAGAGCTGAATGATCAGAATTTGAACATACAGATTATAGAAGAAGACATATTACAAAAACTATGCTCAGGAAATATTTCACACTTCAACAGCGTAAAAGTACACAGCCTGATGAAGTAGGCTAGACTTGAGTCTTATGTAGAAAATTACTGTTTAGACTTATCTTTTCTAACCTCAAGATTCTGTGTTTGAGGGAATTATTCTTGGCTTTTTTGGGGAAGCTAAGGTCTGGAAGTTGTTCTTTGCTAAAGAGACTTTTTTGGGACAACATTTTGCTACACTTCTATCTTAGTTTCCCTTTTGAATGATCCGCCTGTCATTGTGGTATTTAAATTCAGTGTACAAAACAAAAAAACCAACACAAACATACTTGTGACATAGAACTAGTGAATATACATGGAAAATTATGCCTTTCTGTAAGCAGAAATGTAATATAAAAACATATTTAAATGAAAACAAAAATTATGGATCTGTAACTGTAGTATTTTTCATGTTGAAAGCTTGCAATTTTAGACGTTGAACGTAGGAAAATACAATCTTGATTTCACACTACAATATCTGTGAGTGGTTTTTCTCATATGAGTAACTGTACTTCAACGTGTAAGACCTCTGCCCTGCAACACTTCAATATGCAACTTGGTCAGTTTTGTTTAGTATAGCCATCAACCTAAATGAGTAGCATATTTGGAGTCAAATTCCCCAAAAGGAGTAGAAAAGTTAAAGTTAGTCATATACATAATAGGTTCAGTGTAACTGCTCAGATATGGACAGGTATTTATGAATTTGCAGGAGGGAGTTATTAGATCTAGGTCTTATTTTAGATTCTGGTCCAGTTTATTACTTTGTCTGGCCAGAAATAAATGCATGTTTTAGATCTTAGGGATTAATCTTGCAAATGAGCAATGCAGATTTATTTTTACCATATCTGAAAAAGTTTTAAGGTATGTTAATATTATCAGGCTAAGGTTCTCCGGGCAGGGGAAACCTGACTTTCTCGTTGACTTCCAATTGGTATCAGCAGAGTCAGGATTTGCATTGGTATCCATGATATATGAGTTTATATCCATGATATAAACCATAAGGAATACATATATGTTTTTAAGCGTCCTTTAGGGACTTTCAGACAACTTTCCTATAACCTTGTGTTTTGTTTCAGATCTTGCTTTCTGGCATACTTCTACTCCAAAACCAAGATGCAAAAGCGTTTAAGGGGGGTAATAGCCATCTCATTTTCAGTCTGAATGATCATAATAATAGGTCAGTAATCAGAGGAAGAGGACTGTGGTTCTTGTGTAAAGGGGATACATCTGTGAATAAAATCTTCGTTGGCACATCCTTAACAGACACCAGATTGCTGATATCCACAGCTGCTTGCAATGCTAGGTCTGAAGGAAAATTAAGGCTGACTACCTCAAGGAAGATGGGGCTTCTAGGAGTGTTTTTAGGAGGAATGTCATGATTAAATTTATAATTTATCTCTAAAGTCAGTAATGGAGGAGGTATAACTTTATCGCATCTTGAAATGTAGAATAATGGATGAATTCAGGGCGGAGGTGACTTCTTCTTCTTGAGCAGGGCCAGCTCTGAGATCAGACCAGGTTGCTTAGAGCTTTATTTAGTCTGATCTTGAAAACCTCCAGTCTTCCTAGGTCTCCACTGCTTAACTGTCCTACTAAAGAACATTTCTGTGAGGCAGTGGGAGCTGCTGAGCTGGTTTTTGGGGCAAGCTGGGAACAAGAGAAAATTGCTTTCCCAGATGAAGTTTTCAAGAACCAGGATGAGAAGGTCCCTGCAAGGGAAAGAGAGGTGAGTTGCAATCTATTTCTGTGTATTCTGTTTCTAAGAGAGGTGGGAGCGTGGGTGTGGAGCAGCTGTGGGATGTGATTATTCTCTGCTGTGGTATATCTGCTTTCTTCAAAATAGTTTTGTGACACCAGCAGTGCTTGGAGAGTCCATTTCAAAACAATGTAATTGAAATGTCAAGCAGTTAACAGAAAGGGTAGTGGTTACTTAGTATTAGAGCAGTAAAATTATTTTTATGCACCTGAGTGACAAAAATCACACTAACATGATGCCTTAGGTTTTCACTTTCATATTTTTCAATCCTGTACTGCCTAGTGTGTAACTCTGAAGTTTCTTGTAGCCTGTTGACTTCTACTCTCTCGTGCTAGGTAGATATAACAAAGCCTCTCCAGGCCTGCTCTCCAAGGACACTCAGAACATCCTAGGCCCAAAATGTGCAAACCAAAGCCTCTAATGGGGGGAGCAAGCTTGGGGAAACTACATCATTAACTGAAGCTTTAATTTGAGAATTAACCCTGATATGCAAATGAACCAAACTTATAAAAGTGTGAAGAACTTGTGACCTGTCGTCCGTCTTGGGGTCCATCTTGAGAATAGCCTCTGGTTCCCCAGGGGTTGCCTTTGAAGGCCTTTCAAATAAATACCTACCTTTATTCCCTTACTCCTCTCTAGTCTCTGTTTTTAGGTAGCCTCTCAAGGCATCAGTGTAGTAGAGCTAAATGACCAGTACTCAGCTTTTAAAAGAGTTGAATGCCATTCTGATAGCCATAAGGTGTCGGGCAGATCTACTGGATGGGGCATAGATAGTCTAATAACTGTATGAGTTATAATTATCGTGTAATGGTGAGAAACGTACCAAGGATGTAACACAACATTTCATATTCTAGTTTTCTGCCAAAACATACGTACAATGCAAATAATCCTTCAGTGCCTTGTGGAAGAAAGTTAAAAGGCTAGCAGATTTAGAATGTGCTAAATGAAGTCAGAAGTCAGTGAACTGATGGTATGGCCACTGTATACATTTAGAAGGGGGGCAAAGATATCGGGTAATCTCTTCGCTTGTGAGAAAAGCTGGAAAGGCCAAACCTACATTATTTCTTTAAATTATTCTATTTTTTGGCTTCTTTTTTTTTTTTTCTCCAGCCAGTGTTTTTGGCATGTTGACTTAGAATCTTCTTCTGGGGCAGATAAGTTGAAGTGCTTTAACTGCAGGATTCAACTGACACATAAAATGTACCAAAATCTCTTTGACTGGAAATAAAGATTGATGATGTGCTTATTTGGGACAGAAATTATTACGTGTTATAAAAATCTATGCAATGCATGCCAAGCAAAAAAAAAAAAGCCTTAAATTGAGTGAGAACTAATATCCAATTGGGATGAGTAAGACTGGTTATTTAGGAAACCTACCATGATTTGTGTGTTGTGACAAAGGAATTTGACTGAACATCAGTAAGGTAACTGGACAAGTGGAAAGACTTCAAAAGAGAGAGGCCACCCAGAGATTCACAACCTCATTACTATTTCTAAGCAAACCTATTCCCTGATTTATTATAAATATTCCACTGAGCATATTGCTAGGGGACGATAGTGAATGCTCCTGTGATTACAAGGGGAAAGACTCAGGAGACAGCCACAGAGGAGCTGAAACTAATTTTTCTCCAATTAAGAAAGAGTCCAAAATGAGACAAGTTTATGTGGATTGAGATTGCACTTCTGGAACAAGATGATCTGGGGGCATATCCTTTCGACACACAGATTTGACTGAGATAGAACTGTACTCAGATTGGGAAATGCAACTGCTGGTTATTGGATTGACTTATGAGTGGTTTCATGTATATGTTTATGAATCACTTGAGGTAAAAACAGACCATATTACCACGGCAATCTCTGTGATAGAAACTACTTCACAGATCAGCCTTTTAGCCTCAGAAAGTGTCCATTTATCATGAAATTGATAAAAAAAAAGCTTTCAATTTGAAAAGGGCATGATTAGAATATCCATGATTATGAGAGGAAGCATGAAGTGGTCTATGAGGGCTCTTTTCAGGGAGATCCTTGCCTAAGCATAGATTTTTGCAAAGGTGTTGGAAGTGAAATGGAACATGCTGAGATCGGGAGGGTGTCACTAGGTAGTGTCAAAATGTCCCTGTGCTGACTGTTGGAGAAGTGCTAATGGAATTTTAAATAATCTTTTCTGCTTCTTAGGTCTCATAATGTGTAACTTTCTTTGCTCCAAGGACCTGAGTACATTATCAGAATTTAAGTATTAACAGGTTTCTAAGAAACAGAATGCTGATAAACAAACAAGAAGTTGAAACAATAGGAAGATCTTGCTTGCTCTTGTCTGAATTTGATTCATCATTTTGGATTACATTATGTTTTAATGAGAAAGGTTTTGTTTAAATTCAAGTTGCTGCATGTTACATCTCAGAAAACAACCAGTTATGCATTTGTATTTTGATCTCCCTTCCCCCAAGTACAGGATTCCAGACAAATTAATAACCAATTGTGTTCAGCAGTCCATAAATTTCTACTCTTTTCAGCCAACCTTTTATGAATATTTGCATGGGTTAGCAGAAATATTTTGGTTATGAGAATATATTCTGGAGCATTTAACAAACTTATTCACGTTGAGCACTGTTACAAAACATCATACATCTCGCTGCACAGAGATGATGTTAGAGACTTCAGGGCTGAAGAACAGAGGTTTCAGTGCCAGAATGTAATGGGTTTCTTGAACCGAAGGTGGTTAACTGTGGTTAGCCAAAAGTACTATACATCAAGAATGACGAATAGGGGAGAAAACAAACTCCAAGAATGTACAATAGTTGCCATTAATGTCTCGGAGCATATTTCAGACAAATCCATGGGACTTCTGCTGAGGGAATAAGTTGATGATTTTAACAATGCCCTTTCTTATAAGCACTCATGATGGTAAAAGCACTCAGAAGAGAGTGTGGGGAGTCATTGGCCTTCTGTTTCTGGAGAACAAATACAAAGCCAATGCGGCCCTTAGAAAAGGAAAGCCACGGGAACTGAGGGTAGAAACCTCCAGAAGTGATCCCACTTCCAGAGTTGTTTGGGCAGCCTCATGAGCTTCAGAGTGCGTGGTGGCACTGTGATGGTAAGCCATGAGGAACAGAGGCGATTACTGCTGACAGAGATCCCAAAGGCATCAATACAGTCTGCTTATGACTGTGGGGAATTCTGAGAGTTTACCATGTCTTCTCTTCTATAGCTATTGATTTATTGTTTACTAATTGCTTGAATTGATCTGTGGTAGTTGTTAGTTTGGGCTGAAACATTTGCTTTTCTTATCTAATTTTCCAAGATTAAGAAATATCGGGAGTGCAAGGGGATAAAATTTAGCTGCTAAATTCAGTGGCTGGGTCTTTTATGACCCAGCCCATATCCTATGGCTAATGCCAGGAAATACCAGCACTCCTTTGTGTTACATTGCAAAGTCTAAAAGGCTGAAAGAATATTATCTTTCATTAAATTAAACAATCCTTCTGCAGCTGCTCAGATAAGTCATATAAGCAGTAATTTTATGTACTGCAGTAAAGGCTGAGATGCCCACTTTGCAGCTCAGAACCTTCGCCCACTTTCCAAACTCTAATAGGGCTTTTTTAATGGGTAGTCTATTGTTTCCCCATGTTACTGGTGCCCACTAACAGAGTGCTACTGGTGTCATGTAACCATCAGTATTTGTGTGAATGAGCTCTTAGTAATTCCTCTGGCACATACTATCCCTTTCCAATGAAGAAATGTACCTATCTGAAAAAAACCCAATCAGGTTTAACTCTTCAGTGGTGTTTTGTCTGTGATAGTTCTCAGGTACAAATAACTTTGCCTAGAAATATTTAAAAACAGTTTTCAAGATGTATTAGGACAAAATTATTGCATATCAAACATTCCTGGATTATTGATCAGTGTTTTTAAATTTCGTTTTTAAAAGTGTGACTTCATTGTCTACTGCAGAACACTGAAATCTCGTTCTTTGTGTATGTGCATACATTCACCCTTGATGAAAATCTTTATTTTTAAATAAAGTGTAAGCCCAACATTCTGGTGAAGAACTGCAGTAATTATATTCCTAGAAAATAAAAATGTTCAGGTGGTATTTTCAACTTGTAAATGGAAGTGATGAAGCAGTTTCACAGTTAAATTACACCTTCTTAATTAAAATACTTTTAATTTACTTCAATTAGTTGCTTAAGACTCTTTCAATGACTTCCCATTTTTTCATTACGAACTGTGAGAACAGTGACTTTATAGAAGCTCTTGCATGTCTTTACCTCCCATTTGTCTCTTTCAAGGCTGAAGAGGTCTAGATTTCTCCTCAAACATAGGCTACCCAAGGCTTTTCATACTTCTTGTCATCTTTTTTTATACATTTTCTAGTTCTTGGTTTGGTTAGTTTTTGCTGGGGCATTTTTGAGAAGAAGTCACCAGAACAACATGATAGCTTCATAATGTTCTTTGGTTTGGTTTTGAGAGCAGATGCTTAGAGAAGTACGTTAGAGAAGGTTATTGTACAGAATCCCTCTCTTCTCCCAGTGCCTAGAGCTTACCTTAGTAACAGAAGCTCTTTTGTCAGAAATGTCTACAGCAAAGACTAGCCCAAATTCTCTTATCTAATTCACTGTGTAGGCCTGCATTTTTCAGGGCAAAAGCGGTTTGGTATAAAAAAGAAGAGAGGATCAGGGACTCCTTAACTTAGAGGGATGAAGCAGTGCGAAACTCTGACCTAGGACGTACATTCTGGATCAGAATTATACAAGCTGCAACCTTTTTTCTTAAATGTTACTTGGGGTTGGAGGGGGAAGGTTCAGTGGTTGAACCCAAAATAAATAAGTGCTTGTAGTCAGCCCAAAATCAAATTTTTGTGTAAATTGAAACAAATAGTCATTGCCAGTAGGAATGCTCAAATCCTCATGGAGAAAATGCAACTTCTACAGTCTGATCTCAACAGCAAAGGTTCTCAACAAATGTTCACCTTTTGCACCATATGCTTGCATGACCCATGGTAACCCCACATCCTGTTGCTGTGAATAAGAATAAAGGCTTTCCTATGCATGTTTTCATTTTTCCTGTTTCTGAAAGTAATGGGATGTTGTTTAACAGCAAATCTAATTTGGATGTGATTATTACTGTTGAGAGAATAAGTGCTGGCTGGCTGGGTAGGGAGCCAGAAAAGGTTTCTAGCTGCAAGCAAAGTCAGAAAGGTGGAACTCAGCAACTCCATGCCGTTGATAAAAAAGAGTATACAAATTTTGAGAGAAGGTCTCTCTCACAGGCATAAAGAAAAGACTTTTGCATGTTGGGTACTGAAGTATATCACTGGGTTGTTATGGTCCCAAAGAATCTGTAAGCAAGTGGGAGAGATCATAAGCATTTGGTGTTTGTAATAAGAAGATAAGGTAAGAAAGGCATAACTCTCGCTTCTTTAAACTGTGTATCTGCAAAAGAAGCAGGTATTTGAAACTTTTTCAGAGGGAGAAGACTCATGCTTTGGTCTGTTCATTAGTACCTGGCTGTGACTGGTCTAAAAGTTGGGAAGAAGGACTGAGTTTACAGCGGTATTACAGCTGTATCCAACCCTGGGCAAAAATCTCCTAGTATAAGAAGAGTAAATAAACACAAAATAACACTGCGTTGGGGCTGAGGGGGAAGAAAGTGAGGAAATAGAGATATAGGTTTACCCCCCAGGCCCCTCCCTCCTTGTAGAGGACCACTCCTGTAAGAACCACCAGCCAAGCTTAATATAGTTATATAGGCCCTGATAAGTAAATTATTTAACTCCACCCTGAAATTCCTCAGATTGCACACAGTCCCCAGATCCCCAGGTTCCTTGGAAATTCTCTTTGGTATAATTTTTAATGGCACTAGAGAACAAGTGCAAGACCAAGTGAATGCAACAGAAGACTGGCAGAGTATGCAGTCAATAGTTTATATAGCCTGTGTGATTCTGAAAGTTGTGTTTCACTTTATCTCGACGGGGTTTGCTCGGAGTCAGTTAAGATCTCTCAGAATCGCTCACCCCTGCATTGTGTGCTTGTATCACTACCAGCAACAGGAGTAATTTATTTTGCAAAGAAACCATGGTCTGTGCTAAGCCAGTAGCTGTTAATGTACGTGCCTGGAGTTGTAGCGTGACTGAGAACCCTCCTCCAGTTAAGCTGAAAGGGAGGGTGTTCAGTAGATCTCTGCGGGACTCTGTGACTTATAAAAATAAGAAAGCATGACTTATGACAGGAATTGTCATTGCCGATACACATTCTTTAACTTATAAAGGTTATGAAGAATTCACCATTGAAATAATCTAAGTAGCTCTGCTGGAAATTCTTTTGCTTTAAAGATCTGAGCCAGAAAATTGGATGCATTTCTAATTTTTTAAAAAAAAACAAAACACTAAAAAATCCCCTACAGAAAGCAAGTATCCTTGGGAAAAGTTTTTGGTTTTGTTTGTTTCCCTTGCCAAATCCCCAATTTTCTATCACATAGTTTCAACAAATTTTTTTCTGAGAGCCCAAAGACCAAGAGAGATCAAATGAAACCTATGAAGTGCTCTTAAAATTGAGAGGAAGGGTAAAATCTTACAAAGAAAAAAATGTTAAGCTGTTTGGACCACAAAAGAATACTTGGGGAGTTTACTAAGACTTGTCTGTGTCTTGTTGATTTGCCCTGAACCTGCTAAACAGCTAATGAAGCAAAAGTTCAACTTGAACAGTTTAATCTAGAGCTGACGGAAAAAATACTTAGAGTAAAATATTTCAATATAAAATGGCTCTTTTCCAAAACCAGAACTTTCAGGAAAAGCTTTCAGTTTCTTCTAAATTTTATTTTTTTTTTTTATTGGAAACAAATATTTTGTGCTTCTATTCATATTTTGTTTTCCTTCCTTCCTGCACCCTACTCTCTTTTGCCTCTGAATGCAATGTAAAGACTAATGTCGAGGGACTATTCACTCCTGAAATTTTCTTTAAGATTTCCTTTTTTTGTTTCCTGGGGGGTTTTGTTTGTTTATTTCTCAGCTTTGAAAAGACTCCAATGTAACAAATAGAGAAAGCTTTGAAAATTCGCAGATTAGATTTTCTGCTGAATAAAATTAATGTTGTCCAAAGAAAAAGAATGGGCTCAAAAATGGAAATTCAATTTAAAATTTGACAAAAGCTTCATAGTTCAAGCCACAGATGAACAAGCAATGTCAAAATATTTTTTCCAGACCATCAGATTGTTCTGTTTTCTGTAGATTGCAGGCCATAGCACACCACCAGTTATTCCTGCTTGAACTTGGTTACTGTGCCCAACAAATGTGGGACTTCTGGGATTGCTTGTGGACCTCCGTTTTGTGTGTGAGCTTTCCAAAGTTGGCAGATGCTGTCAATTACCACTTGAAACTTGACTGATAACCTTGCCACCGTGCAGCAAAGACTGGAGAGCTATAGGCTTGTTCTGTATTTTCTTCAAAACTCACAATGCACTCACAGGAATGGTTGAATTTCCATCTAGACATGCCTGGGCTCCTTCAAAAATGCCTAGGTTTGACTCCAGGAGTCAAGGCTGCAAAATAAACACAAGGACCCGTGTAGATGCTTAGACATTTTGTCTGCACTGAACTTCAGTCTGCTGCAGATGGACTCCTGCCTGAGGCACCTTAGGTCTCTCTGCTCAGCTGTTCTCACTGTTGAGCAGAGATATCTTTAAAGGCAAGCTTAAGTATTTTACTGACTCGAGACCTCAGTCAATGTGAAATATTTGTCAGAGGAGTCAGTGCCTCTGGGAGCACAATCAACCAGCATAAGCCACAGACTGAACGCAAATGAAATATGAATGTTAGTTGAACATCTGAAGCAGACCCCCAGAGAAGAACAACAAGTAACTGCTGGTCTTGGGTGAAAATAAGTGTCAAGCTATGGATGTGTCAGGCTCTCCCTGGGGTCTCACTGCAAAATCTCAAGGTTTACCAAGTTTTCTAACCTGCCGGTTGGCAAGGACCAGTACTATGGTCCCACCACGATGGAACCCACTGGCACTGGTGTAAGAACGCTATTCCACTCCCCTTGGCTGTGAATAACCTAGGTGTTCCCCCTTACTGTTGTTTTTATCTGAGACTGGATAGTGAAAAGCCTGGGAGAAGAGTCAAGGGACACAGAGACAAGAGAAAATGGAACTTGGTTATTATTATGAAAGAAACAAGAAAGATTTTTTGTGGTACCCTGAATTTTAAAGGATGGGAGCAGGAAAAGTATGTCAAGAGAAGGCAACAAGTAACTGTGAGATTAGGAAGAAGTCCAAGAATTATGCTAGATTTTAAACGATATATGATCAAGGGTATGAAAGAAAACAATTCAAAGGAGTAAGTGAATCAAACAGAAGAGCTTTTGGTAGTTTTGAGGAAGGAAGAAAAATATATAGGAGAGGAGAACTTAAAGCAGAGAAACATAACATAGGAAAGAAAAGTAACGATTTAAGAAATGTGTGTCAAATTTGATTCAGAAATAATAGCTTTGAGTAGGTGTGAAGGGAAGAAAAAAGCTCACAGAGGAAGTGGTAGGGGCTGCAGAAAACACATGGAGATGTGAAAAGAGTCAGGAGCTCAGAGAAAAATAACAATGAATTGTGAGGAGGAGTATTTTGGGGTGAAAGATATGCAAAGAAACAATTCTTTTTTTTTTCTCTTTCTCTTTTTTTTTTCTCTCTCTCTTTTGTTTTTTCTCTGTTTGTTTATTCCACTGCAGACAATGTGCTCTTTCTCTCCCTGTCCATGCTGTCCTACCTCTGGCTTTGCTGGTGTGATAGTCATCCCTATCACTAGAGGATTTGGTGTGCAAAAACTAGAAGGATATGACTGTGCATAGTGTCAACTGTGTGTGCTTAGCTAACTGCACAGGAATCAAGCCTAGACCGACTCCAGCAAATTAAGCAATGCCAGGGAATGTTCCTGAGAGCTGAAGACCACTTTTTGCTACTAAATTTTTAGCATGGATGCTGGCAACACTCTGACCCAGGTCAGATAGCACTGTCCTAGATGATTCCCAAATATTGCTCGGGAGTTAGTGCATGCCAAGGGCAGCTCCCAGTAGGCAGATTGGATGCACTCACCCCAGTTTGGCAGGTAAAGGAAGTGAATGGGACTGAGGCAGCCTGTTCTGTGCCAGATGTTGCTGTGGGCCAGGGAACATTCCTTAGTACATTTAGTTTACTAGCATGGATGCAGCCAAAGAGTGCATTGTCCCCTCTCTTTAAAAGAGGGGATGCAGTTGCTCCTTAGCTTAGAATAAGGTCATCTTCCTTTAGACAGAAAAGGTAAAGAGTTAGAAAGCTACTGGAAGAAACACGTGAAAAGGAAGAGACAAGATACACACAGAACAGTAGAAGCACCTCCAGGCAGTGGAAGAATGGGAAACTACAAAACCAGAAGTGCCTGTATAGATCTTGGGTGGGTAGGGTAACCAAACTGGAGCTAGAGCTGTATCTGGATATGCTGAAACCCTGATGAAAACATCAGTGCTGTATTTGTACAGGCGTACATGTGGGGTCTTTTCTGTGCTCACAAGCACTAGGACAGAATATCAGACACAGGAGTGGACAGTGTCGCTTGTTTGTCATCCTCTGTAATGGCTGTGCTCACGAAAGCAAATGTCATGAATTATGCTGCTGTAGGCAGAACACGCAGTCCAGAAGCAACATGAATCTAGTGGGAAATGTGAAAATGCTGAACTTGCAAACTGGCAGATGATCTGATGGAGATACTTGGATGCTAGGTACAACTAGATCTGGAAGTACGTACACAATTTTCAGGTCGTTCTTCACTTCCTGCTAGCACTAGTTAAAGTCCACAGGTTGATGAAAAATGCTTTATAAAATTATAATTAATGTATTTAAAAATGGTATTGTTTTACTGGCTTACGTAAATTGTACCTTTGTACCTAGTTCCATCCAGGCAGCCAAAAGAAATTATTGGTTAAATACAGGTTTTAATGTGAATACTCTGTCAATGAATACAATCTTCTGGTGTGCCAGAAGTGTCGCTTTGCTCTGTTAGCAGGGAGAGTCTACAGGAAGATCCTGCATGTTCGCAGGACATTGGAGAGTTTAACAATGGAGCGTGGTGCTGTGATCTTGTCAAGTGAAATCCTCTGGCCTCGGATTCTCCATCTGTTTCCATTCAGGTCAAGTGCACGTGCTTCTCATTTATTACTGTCTGTCATCTGCATGACAGGAGCACTGAGAGGCCCCACCTGAGATCAGCTCCTGCCGATTCTAGATATTGTGCAGATGCTCATACTTAGTTTATAGCACAAATGGCTGGGACAGAAAAAAAAGGATGAAATAAAGGGCTTCAGGTGGAAGATCAAGAGCTCCAATGCAAGTAGATTAAGATGAAATCCTGCCCTCATGTCAATAAGAGTTTTGTCATTCATTTCCATGTGACCCGGATTTCTACCCTGGCTGACTTGTCCAAAACTGTAGGGGAAATCTGCATCAGAGACAGGAATTGAACTCTGAGTCCTCATCCCATGACATTTCCCTTCCTGACAAAGGGGTGGGGTGATTAGATCTGCTCTGTGTATGGTTCTCTCCACAAAACTGATGGAAGCTCTGCATGTTGAGGGACTACAGGCTTGATCTCTTTGTTCCTTGTGCATCTTTTCCCTTCATCTCTTAGTAGAACCTGAGTTCTGACTGTGCAAGATGAGTAAACTCAGCAGGTTCACAAAGAAGGCATGTATGAACCTTCTACAGCCTGAATGAGAGCTTAAGGTTGGAAGGAATCCAAAACCTCAAAAGGAAATTCAGCTGAAATGACCAACTTTTGCCTGGTTTGGGGTCAAAACCTAGGGAAAACAACACTTCAGATGGTTTCTATATAAAAAAGCATGAAGCCACCCAGGTTTATAGAAAACCACCTCAAATTTTCTTACTGTGCAGCCAGGTTCAGAAAGAAAGTATGGAAAATTGAGTAATACTGCTCAAGTTCCAGATTGATGGCACAGATTCAAAATATTTTAAACCTGCTGTACTCTAGGTTCATTTCACTTTCAAAGCTTGGCAGAAATCCAGCAGCTACCTCAAATGGTATAGTACCAAGATACTTACCAGACATTTGTAGTCTTCTCCACCAAACCATTTGCTAAGCTTTTTTAGCTTTTTTTTTTTT